>CM043114.1:34243680-34624444 GCA_023701765.1 Hylyphantes graminicola | reverse complement strand
TAAATTTACTCACTAAGTTTTATTTTCAAACTAGACTGCATGACTGAATGCATGCTTACTTACCAGTATGGCTTACTTGGTTTGGAAACCTAAGGTTTAATTTCATCTTACTTTAACTGTTCTATTTTTTTTACCATTACTCTTCCACTGTGAAAATATTTTACTACCGTGTGCTAAAAAGGCAGTTTGATAAACAAAGTAACCAATATATACAAATAGAAAACAAATCGCCCTTTCCAACCCAGAAATTATATTAAATGACACCTAATAACGAAACCTCGTCATACCAAAATTATTTCCCGCACAACAAAATATTACTTCAGCACGAAATTTCCAGATGAGCGGTAGAACTCGTTTGCTTCGCATACCTAAGTACCTCGCTCCCAACATCAAAGAGTTCTGAACGAGAGTCTAATAAATTGAAGAAGTAATGGCTCCTAACAACGCGAATCTCTGACACAAATGCCAGATTTTCTCTAGTTACTAAATTTTGGCCTCTACGTGTTGCATTCTACTGGACCCATCACTTTGATGATTAATAGGCTGCTAGAAAGTTGTAGAGTGCTAAAAGAGCAAGCCGCACGAAATATCATTAGGTGGAAACCGGTTTAGTCATGTTGGCAGTAGTGAAAATATGTTGTTATAATCGGCCTATGCATTGGGGCTAAAGTGTTTATGGTATAAGTTTTGGAGTTTACTCTAAGAAAAATGTACAGTTTTAACTAATCTGAATAATAACCTGTATTTTTTGAATAAGTAATTAAATAATTAGTTTCCTTACTTAATTGTAATTGAGATAAACTTGAATAGGAGAAGGAAATATCAACAAAATGTGGGTGTTTCTTAATACCAATAAATTTATAATAATAAATAGGAATTGCTGATTATCCTTTTAAAAGTTTAAAATGTATGCTCTCCTCCCATCTCCCCAAAGTAACACAATTTACTAGTTTCTATATTTTTACATTATTAATTGTTTAAAAATAGAATGTTTATATAGTTTCTTCTTCCCATTCTGCGCTTACTTACATTTGTAATTGAGTAGTTTTCAAAAAGTGTATACATTTTAATTAGATTTAATTAATTTTGTAAAATAGAAATCAGAGATTACATCAGGAGACATACAGCAGCAACCAATTAGTGACATTATAGTAAAAATAGAAATACAAATATTGACGACCAACAACTGGCCAAATTTTGTCCTAAAGTTAACTAATTTTTTTCAGCCTCTAATAGATATTATGATCATCTTGAACTCTTCTAACCATCTTCTGTAATATAAACCAAATATCTAAATATCAGCTTACATAATTCAAACCACACCACATTAGCATCTTCCGAGGCCCCCGTGCTACCATCGAGGGAGCCCCGGACCATCTACCGTCAAGTCCGGCAGCAACATCAACCTGACCTGTGTGATCAGTCAGAGCCCAGTTCCCGCTTTCGTCTTCTGGTTACCAACGACGACCGCAAGATCAACTACGACTCGGCGAGGGGCCAGATATCGCTGTCCAGAAGGCCCTGAGGGGACAGCGCAGTCCAAGCTGTCCATCCCGAGTTGCAGCCCTCAACTCCGGAACATACACTTGCTGTCCTTCGAATGCTGAGGCTAGTCGATCCACGCTGCATGTGCTTAATGGTAAGACAGTGTCCTGTTGACGTCTTAAAATCCGGTTGAAACCAAATCTTGCCCTGTAAAAAAAAAGTTATATTATAGAAAATTATCTGGTCAGTGAAGTTACAAGAAATTCCGTAATGCTACGGAACATAATCAGCTGACAGAATTTCCCCCGCGGCCAAGCAGATACAGGAAAAATAATTCATTCCTAACGTGTTTTCTATTTGTCGCTGGGTATGTTAAAAAAGAAAAAGCTATAACCAGTATTCGAACCCCTCAAAAAAAAAAAAAGATCGCAAAAAGAAA
This sequence comes from Hylyphantes graminicola, assembly GCA_023701765.1. Classification (NCBI taxonomy): domain Eukaryota; kingdom Metazoa; phylum Arthropoda; class Arachnida; order Araneae; family Linyphiidae; genus Hylyphantes; species Hylyphantes graminicola. The sequence goes on along the minus strand of CM043114.1, from coordinate 34,622,520 downwards.
AGACTCAATCATGCTGAAAATTTTGTGATAGTATGATTTTCTATACGGAGGCAATCACCCATGAAATTAATTTCAGTGCAGCAAGACAAACGCTTATACAAATTCTTGTATCTTAAAGACGCATGGCTTTCGTTAAAAAAGACAACCCGATTACAGTGTTACAGTCGAAGTACAAAAAATATAAATTTATTTTGGGAAAAACACAATTTTCATACAGAATGTTGCATTTAATACCAGTTCATTTACATATTTGGAAAACATAAAACCAACAAATACTCTTGCTTTAGTGTTAATTATATGTAACACTCATTTTCTAAACTCGCTTACACTTGTAATTAACTTGGCAAGGAAGTCGTTAAAAACCGCTTAAATGCCATTATCAGAGTAATTCCTTCTCGAAGGAAAGTGCCATAAAATGTTTACAAATATTCTAATTAAAACGCTTCTTATATAAAACTTAGAATAGAACATTGTAAATGACCTTTAGGACACACACTTTTCACTAGCATAACTTTTATTCAACCCGTGAACAATTGCTCCTATTTACAGAAATAAGTTTTTCTGTTAAACGAGCAAAGGTTTGTTTAGAGACCTCTCCTCTCTGCAGTTTGACAAAATAGTATCCCTATTCGCCCCAGCGGTGCAACATGCGAGACTTTTGTAAAACTAAAATTCACAACCTCATTTTCAATTTTTGTTAATACCTATATTTATATTATAATTATCAAACTTTCCAAATATACACGATACTGAACATCGATTTATTCGTGTATTGACAATGGCGCACGAAATGGTCAAGCTTCTGGCTTACTCACTCACCTTACGAGGTTAGAGACAATTTTCCCTAAACCCATCGCAATAGATAGAAATTGGACGTCCACTGACATCTTGAACGTTGAGTAGTATAAATTAGAGGTTCATCATAAGCTCCAAAAGCAGAATTCCGAGGGTTTAGGAAAAAAAAGTCCTTTCAGGCATTTTTGAATCGGTGAGTGCAGAACAACGTCATGTCACAAATTTCAAATTTTTACAAGAGGGAAGAAAAAACGTAATAATTCCTCCAAATTTTTAAAAATATTTGAGAACTTTTTTTTCACTTTGTACATAAACATGCTTTTATGCTGCTGTTATATAAAAAAATTACCTAATTTCTTACATAAATTAGGCTCAAAGGAGAATTTTAAAACTATGATTCGGACTAATGCTGTTTCTGCTGCACTCAACTGTTTTTACAGACAGTAGGAAAAACTTGGAAAAAGATAACCATTCGTTAAAAGTTTTGTATTTTGTTATTAATTTTTGTTTCGATTTTTGTTTATCATACTTTATTTTAACTAATAATTTCACGCACAAACAAATTACTAAATGTATATTTTTTTTAATATTAACATGAGGAAATGATAGGTTACAGTATTGCAAAAGTCCATAAGACAGAAATATAGAACAACTGAAACGCTATTACAAATAAATCAATTCTCACGACGATAGTATCATTGTCATGGTTCAGTGGTTGGTACCAGGTAAATAGTTCATTCATAAGAACCTTTGAAGTTTTTTCAGAATATGAACAATCATTTTCTGGATGTCTTACCATTTTCTTTTATGTTGATTGGAACTTTCCCTGGTATTCTGACAATACTGAAGGAAAATCAATATCGATACGTTACGGAAAGCAGGTCTCAGCAACTGATTAGCTGTGCTGTTTGTAATCCTTCAATGAAAATGTATGGATTTTCCTTCAGAGTTATAGCGGAACTCTTTATAATTGGAGTGGGCAAATACAAAACTTGAATTTTACTTCATTTTGGTCACACCTGTTGCATAATGGCGTGTTTTTCGATCAGTTGTTTGAAGAAAATCATCTTGCTCAACTTTTGATTTGAACTTGATTCGAGATGGAATGAGATGCCCTTTCCAGTTGATGTGTTCAAACCCCACGTACTTTAGATGTAATAATCGCGTTTCTTCGAAACTCTCTTCATTTGCTAGACGTTGAAAACTAACTTAGAACACGTTGAAACACTTGACTGATAAGACTTCAATACAAGCCTCACCTTAGGGTGTTAATCACAAAATACGCGCACGCTCGGCAAGGAACCCGACAAGACTGGCACGCGATCAGGCGGTGGGTGCAGAAACAACGTCAGTCACTGGGACTCATGTTGTTTCTGCACTACCAACAACACTCGAAACAAACGTCCTGTATTTACGGAACTACTCAACAGACTACGTAGTTTTTTCACCAAACACGCATCTTGCCTTTTTACGCTTATTTTCATTGAAAACGAGTTTTCGGATTTTTTGGACTGAAGTGGTTTCTGCACTCACCGATTCATTTATCGGAAAGTTTAGATTAAAGAAAAAGTTAATATAGTCTAATAATCAAAAAAAAAAAAAAAACTGGCAGTGTCTTTTTATTTATTCATAGCTGACAAAAAAAAATTGTATTTTTAACCCTTAAAATATCAAATTCCAATAACTTGACGTGACCCTCATCGAATGTTAGCAGCTTTTTTTTTCATAATTACTTGAAAAAACATATTTATAAATCTTATCATTGTTTAAAAAATATGTTTTGATTTTTTTTTTTTTTACATAAACACCCCAAATTTTTTTTTAGTATATACATAGAAACTTTTTCAGGAGTTAAGCTTAACTTTGAAATACTTAAAATTACAGTTTTGTGTCTGCTGACATTCTTTCTGAAAACCGGTTAGTTTGAATGTCGATAACTTTCTATGGATAAATCATACCAATAGTTCGATGCACCATGAATAAACATTTTATAATAGATGATTCTTTGCATTTACAAACCTAGTTTATCGCTTTAACACGTAACAATTGTTTTCTTTCTTTCTTTTTTCGAATTGCATTTTTGTAATGGACACCTTCCAAGTTATTGAAGTGGAAACACATGAAATGCTTTTGAAAATAATTTTTTCGCAAATTTGGTTTGGTTAATAAGGTCAAGTGGAAGCAGCGGACCAATCTGACTACTGTATTACAAGTACAGAAAAAACAGTTCGTTTCTATGAATTTAGTCATTCTTAGGATGTTTGTGTTCATTAGAAATGAATAAAGTTCGGATAGACAAGGCAGTAAGAAATGTGCGTATGATGATTTTTCCATTATTTAGCTTTATAATCCTAATTTAAAAAGATAAAGCAAGTTGTTAGCAGTGTACGGATATTAATACTTTTTCAAATCATTTTATAAGAATTCCTTCTATTATAAAATAATCATTAGATACTGTAGTGATTCCCACCAAAATATGTGGACCTAATGTGTGTGTATTTAAAAAGTTAATATCTTATGCTTAACCTTGTAATGCTATAGTATTTCTTCAAAATAAACGCAATCATTATTGTTATTTAGTCTCTACATTTAATATATATCTATACGACATTTTTAATGGTCTGAAGGTTTTATTGCCTGATTGTTATACTTTGTTTTCAGCCTTGCTGATTAAATCTTGTTTATTTTTGCAGACTTTTAGGTTTATTTGTTAAGTTTTAATCACTGATCAGCGTCGTTTGCCGTCACTGCAAAATGAACCAAACCATCACGAGTGCGTTACAATCTTTCAAACTGGCCAATGTCGCTGAATGGGTACAGTGCGCATAAAACTTAAAGATACCCGATCCGTTTAACAGTATTAAATACCGAAAAGCTATTCCGCCTTGGGAGCTATTAGAAATTCCGGAAATTCCCGTTTGAAAGTAAACAGGAAAGTAGTCAACTTTAATGAAAGATTTCCAGAAGGATCCTCTTTTTATTTTACTCAGCTAGAAATTCCCCCACACTTATTGAATGAGCGCTCACGTTTCGCTTCGAGAGTTTTAATAATGCCGTCTTATATGAGAAATGAAGGAGCAATTATGGAGAATTTTTCAAGCATTTTAAAAATGTTTTAATCAGTGTAAGATCACTATGTTTCCACATGTTTAAATGTTTGTTCATTTGGTAGTGTTTTAATTTTAGTGTCTTCAGGTATTTTTTCAATTTTTCTAATATAGTATTCTTTTATGAATAATAGTTTTTTGCTACATTGTTTTAATTTTTATAAAATACTTGGTTAATTAGGATGCGTTATGTAATGTGAAAATATTCGACATTTTGGAAGAATAACATATAATTAACGTTTATATTTTCCTAAATATTAATTAAGAAAATGTAGATATAATGTGTATTGCGTACGAAGTGTTCGTGTATGAAGTTTTAATCGTTAATTTAAAGCGTAACATATATATGCGTATTTTCCTTCAAAACTTAAAGTAACGTTCAGTTAAAATTATCTAAATACATTTATTTTTAAATGGTTTACATAAACAATTTTTTAACTGAAGATTTCTTTATTACGCAACTACACAAATGCCTTCACTTAATTCTGAAATTTTGGCAAACCATTTCTTTTTATTTTATAAACAAAAAAAAAACTATAAATGACATTTTTTGATAGATTTTAAACAATCCTTATGGTAACAATAATGCAACTAACAAATTAGTTATATAAAAGACGCGCCACGCAGTTTTTTTTTAATATATCATGCAAAAAGGTATAGTTTATCTTTAAAAAAATGTTTCTACAATTAACTAATTTACGGAAAACGCTTAAAAGATTTATCTTTTATATAAGCGTGTAAAAGCTATTCTTCATGTGCAAAGTTAGCATTTTTATTAAGATAAAAAAAATAACGCTTTTAAAATCTCTTTGAAACTCTGTTTTTTTTTTTTCATTTTTTTTGTAGCTGCTTGTTAAATATAATAATGTAAAAAACTTTTTTTTAAGCCTGTAGCAAAAATGTCGTTTTTAGCAACTGTCTGTATTCTTGTTACTTACTCTCAATTTGGATCCCAAGGCAAAAGGAATTAAAATTTCAACGCTAGCGTTTAAAATTGCATGTTACATTTCAAAATTATTTTCGAATGTTTACCAAACAGAGCAACTCATTTCAGTTGAGCATTAAACATAAATTGTTTATTAACTTTGTTTCATTAACTTTTTTTTAATCGTTTTAATATAAAACACTTCCTCAATATCGATTGAAAAATTGCTGATCGCTCTGTATATACTTAAGGTAAAAATATACAATTTGTTTTTCGTGTTGTTAAAAATTATTTTAACTACCGACTAGATTTACAATTTTCCTTGATAATTTAAAAATCTTCTTCTCTAGATAAACAAAATTTATCGACATCGCCTCCAATTCCCCCTTAATTATCAACATCAAATGCTAACTTATTTATTAATGAATACACCATGATGGAATGAAAAATAAAATGTTTCAGTAGGGTGTGAAAAATGTAGTTTAGTTAGAAAATAACTAATATTATATATATACAAGTTAAGACATATTTCTTTATGAACGCATGATTACTCGAAACAGAATTTGTTACATCCTAAATAAGGTATCAAGCGCCATACCATAACTTTCAAACGATTCACCACTTATCAATCTAAATCTCCTTTTACCCTCCACATCATCATTTCCAAAAGCACCATACTTATTCGAGCCAACAAAAAGTTCGAACAAAGCGTTCCCGCCATTATTCTCACATTCTCCAAATCGCCAACCATTCCACCGCAGTCGAACGCTGCAGGGTAACGAATGAAATACCCGAACCATTACAGCGCCAAATAAATGAGTTCGGTTTTTCAGAAAAGCACTAAATGTAAAATAAGGTTATTTGTGCCATGGTGGTTGTCTTGTAAATCTCGTGAACCAAATCAATTGTGATAATTAAATGAAAGGTGCTAGCACTCGGGCTTAAGGCAAACGCTATACAAGATCCCTTATAGAAAGGTCAACGTAGTTTTGCTGTTAGTTTTTTTTAAGGAAGACAATTGATGTAAAAATAGAGATTGCAAAAGATGCGGCAGCATAAAGGAATTATATATGACATAATAATATACGTCTAATTGCTTAAAATGACAATCTCTAGACGTTGTGAAAGAAAACGAAATATAAATACAAAATGAGCTTTAAATTCTAATTTCTCTACTAATATGATCACAAATATGTATCAGACAATAAATAATTACTTCATCTTTTGATCTTGAGCACCGCAATTACAAATAACCATTGAAAATATTCTTTTTTCTTGATTAAATATCAGTAAGATAATTGCCGAACTTATACTTAGGGAGGTTTTATACTTGAAATGTCATGTTCTTTCCATCTGCAATTTTAACGGAATAAAGCTTCAAATTTTTCAAGTTGTACTGGCTTTGCAACTTTGGAAAATTGATAATAATAAACTGCAAAACATTTTTTCAATATGAAACCCCAATTTAACGCTTATGTACATATTTATTCCTGAAATAAATATGCACAAAAAATGCGATAAAAGATTCTTTTTTACTTAAATAAAGTTTATTTCAAGTAAACTATCTCTCGTAGTAAACAAGTTACCCACTTCCGAAATCAACAAACTTTACTATCCCCTCTTCCAGTTTGCGTTAGCCTTATTAACCCAAATAGTTTGATGTTCTTCATAGCAACTCATGCAGAATTCCAAGCATTTTGTTTAGATAGTACCTTTTGTTTAAACCCAATCCAAATGGTGAATCTCTCCATTAAAATTGCCCTTAGGTAGAGCTAGTTTGCTTTCTACGGATGTCTAGGACCGCACATTTACGGGTGGGAGGGAGAAGACAAATTAATGGCTTAAAAATATCCGGCAAAAGCTCCCCTCAATTAATTTGGATCGCTAGTCTGTGGTCTCTATCACCTCGTGACGATTTGATAAAGAGACGGTAACGAGGTTGCTCTTGAAATTATGTTGTAGCACTTGCTGTTTTAAATAGCAACGTTTTCGAAATGGTAACACATAAATATTTTCAAAATATGCTGGTTTATGTGTACTTTGTCATTTGTTGTTCATGTGTTATTGGGGATGTTGTATAATTGTCATTGTTTATAAAAGCATTCTACGTGTTTATATTTCTTTTTGGAATTAAATCAAATTAAATGTGAAGTAGATAGTGAATTCTGTGAAAAAGAAATATCAAAAAGGATTTACTTAAGTTCTTTTTATAAAAGAGAAAAAAAAAAGTTTTTTCAAACTAAAATAATCAAATATCTAAAAACAAAACGTCCCTGCTTACATACCCATTTTTAAAATTAAATTATAAAAAATAAGTCGATACATAGATTTTGAAATTTTTACATTTACTTTTAACACGAAACTTAAATTTCAAATAGTAATATAACAATGAAAAATGATATTTTATCACTCCATATTCTTCCATTGAGACTCCTTTTTTTATTTCTTCAACATCAGTTTTTATATTTTTAATTCTCAAACATTTAAAAGAATATTTTATCACACAGCTGGTGCATTTGATTGGTTACTAGTTCAAGACCTAGTTTCAATACTTGATTCCAAAATAGCTGTTGATCTTTGCATTTTATTATACTCAGTTTGCGGATCTTTGAGGAGACAACATTAAGAAAAGATAAGAAAAAAAATCTTTTTAAAGTAATTGATTAAATTTAATAATATTTTTTTAAATACATTCTCGTTTCTGCTCTTTAAGAAATATTGATCTGTATCATTAATGCTCTGTCAGCGGCTAATATCTTTCAAAGAGTTAATATCCATATCATCTCTAGTTTGAACGCTAAAACAAAGTTATAATGAACAATATTTATTTTAAAGACTACAACCGAACCTACACCCCTTGCAAAAAAAAAACCTTAAGTTATGTAAATAGAAATATGCTGTGTAGAAGATCCTTCCGCGGATATGTAAAGAGTCCCATAAGTTATGTGTGAATCCATCCAGAACAAATGTTTAAAACATTAATTTCGTTCAAGGTCCAATGGATTTGAATACTATTTGAGAAAATTTGGCAATTTATGAGAATGAAAAGTGCATTTTGGTAAAATTTTATTCAGATGATTTTGTATGTAAATATTACCTTACAAGAGTTTACAACTAACGGACCAATCGCAATTTTCCCTCTGCCTTGTCACCCTTTGTTTTACCAAGTTAGGTTGGCAAGGAGTTGTATATATTTTATTTTATAAACAATTATTTTTTTCCAGGGGAGAAACCTGCCGCCATGCAACACGACGCTAACCCCGGCCACTCTCTCTCCTGCTCCCTCTATTCCCACTGCATCATCCATCCTCTGCATCTTCATCATACTCATCTTGAGATGATGCCAGAACCATATCATCCATCCTCCAAACTGAAGAGAAGAAGATGAAGATGAAAAAAAACGAAAAAAAAAATATCGATTAAGATCCACTTCTTTCTCCCAGAACTGATGTCGTGGGTTAAGATCCACTTCTTTCTCCCAGAACTGATGTTGTGAATCCCTGAATTTTATATTATATATACGTCATGACCTGAAGATCCTTTTCCTTATGTTATCCCGTGTCAAGTCTACAATGGGTTGTTGTCTGCAATATCGGAATCGGTCTACAGTATTGGTGACAAACTATCAATTTGCAGAATGCCACGTAGACTTGCGACTAAGTTTGAAACTGTGTTAAGTGATGTGCAAAGGTGCTCTAGATGATATAACTTACGTGAAACTCGGTATTGAGGAAAAAAACTTGTGTAAAAAAAGAATATGGGATTTAATGTAAAATAAGAAACTAAATATTGTTTACTGGTTTCATTCCTTGGATTTACTGTACAGTGTATACTTCGAATTTGCTGTATTGCTCATTGGATGAAAGTGTGAGTGGTTTGTACTTGAGACATTCTGTCTAGGACAATTAATGTTTATCAAGTACTAGAAATATAATGTATGAGCATATTTTAATGTATTTATTTGAGAATTATGAAGCATGAAAACTATCTTAGAATGGTGTTATGGAAGGACTTCAATTGAAAGATACACATTCAGAGAAAAAAAATAACAGTTACTTTTATGAATTATTATAAATATTTTATATTTTGAAAATATATAACTTAATAAATGCTATAAATAAGTAGTTAAACAGAAAAATAATAATATTAACAGTAATACCTGTTTTGTAATAGATTATGTTAAGGAAAATGTAAATAGCCTTAATATTTCTATAAATAGTTTGCTATATGCTTTGGTTAGTACTGCATATCGTTGTGTATTTAAAAGTTATAAGTTATCTTGAAAATATTAATGTGTTTTTTTTTATTTCAACTTGGTTACTTTTTTATTTAGGAATATAATTTTTTTCACTATAATTTGAAAAGTGCCGACAAAGTGTCAGGTGTTTTAATTCCTACGATAACTAAAGGCAAATTTTACATTTGAAAATACAGAAAAAAAAAGTCTATAATCGTCAAATTGAAAGACAATCTAAGATTAGAAATAATCAATTAAAACAGTGCTTTTCGGAGCATTTTTAATGCAAATATATATTTAAATATTATTCATTTCTTTCGAAATGTACTAATTTTTTTTAATTTCTTTTTGCTGCTGTACATTTACAGTTTGTGTTCCATCACTAGCTAAATATTTCTGTGCTCACAATATATAAAAATGTGCTATTTTTTAATTTCTTGTTCTCCTAACTAATATCAAAAATAACTGAAAAAGTTACATAAATTCATTAGTTAGCAATAACAAAAATGATTTAGTTTCATTTTTATTTATCAAGAACCTTACTTAAAACGAAAGAAAATTGTTGATGACTAATGAAGAGAAAACTGCAAGTTATTTTACGCCAGTGGTCATCGAAACTGAAGTTTATGACTCAAAAACTCAGCAAGAGTGTACTTGCGAACTATGCTCACCTCAAAAACGTATTATTTGTAACGTTTGAAAACTAAAAAATAACTTTTACTATAACGGAGGTGAATTTTAATTTAAACGTGGTCAGGAACCGGTCAAGTCTTGAAGGGATCTCGCTCAAGGTTTCTGTAAAAAATATTTATGTGTAAAACGCCAAGAGGCTGTTACATGTAATAATCCATATTGTATAACTGTATAAATTAAAGAGAAAATAAAGTATTGAAAATGTTCATTTTTAAAAGTTTAACGTTATTTTACAGATAAGTAGTCACAAAAAAGTTAATTATTAAAGATTGGACACATTGTGCTTGTTTTAAAGGTGTTTTATTAATTTATAATGTAATAAGTACTTAGCTATCACACACTAAATTATTTCTCTTTCAATGTGGTTCCTGGTAAATTTATAAATTTTAAGCTTTTTTAATTGGTGATGATAGCTTTGATCTCGTCTAAATCGTTAGCTTTTTATATTTCAGTAAGCCTCATCATTTTTGCAAATATTATGAAAATAAAGATTATTTAAAATATTGAAAGAAAACAGACACTTTTGTATTATTAAAAAGCCCACAGAAGTTAAAATCTTTTCATTGTTAAATTTATCTTTTTTGTAACCGCTTTTTTGAAATGCGTCTTAATAACTAATATAAACTCGGAATATTTTTTAAACTTTTTTACACAAGCATAAAAATATAAATTACTTAATTTTATTCAAGCTCTGCATATTTTAAAGTTTATGTTAAAATGCTCCAATTAAAACACGCACAGGTCTGTTTGTGACAATAATCCTTGAAAGACATTTGAATTTAGTAAAATGATAATATAAAAATGGAAATTACTTTTCTGTATACAAAAGTATACATTAATGCAAAACAGGTTTTAATATGATTAAGATATTTGCTACATAATTTGTTTACCCACCATTTCATACACATCGTTTCTGTAATGTTTGCCGTATTTACGGAGCTCGATGACCAAAGTGACAATGTAAAGTCATTGGATATTTTGCATACGAAACCTGCACTTACGTTTTAAAGTGCGGTTTTCAATCAAGTCGAGGTAAACTTACGTGAATTTTAAGTGTCAAAAACTGTGTTGATGTGCTTTGCAACTGAAGAAGTGCTTAATATTGTAGTCACTTGAATGAAAATCGCAGGCAATCCACGTAAGTAAGGATTAATATATGGGGTTGGGGAGCCCAGTCGGTTAGGCCTGGCCTAGCAAGCGAAAGGTCCCAGGTTCGAATCCGGGTATCCCCAAAATAACTGCCGACCTATAAACGGCCAAAAATATCCGACAAATAGTACCCCGTGTAAGGACTGCACGTTAAATATCCATCAAAAGTCCTAACGCTGCGCACGATGTCACCCTTAACGGTTGCGTTGGATGCCTATTCAGGTATCGGCTCGTCACTTACTCTAAAATACGAAGCCCGTCACCAATAGCCCTCGTGTAGCTCTAGTGCGACGATATTTCAAAACCCAACCTAACGGATTAATATTTGAAAGATTCGATAAGATAGCCATTGATCATCCGACACCGTAAGTACCGAGAATATGACCGGAACCATTTCATGTGAAACAAGCAAAAGTATACCTGACAAAATACGAGATTAAAATCTTATTCTTTGTAGAGTTTTTACAGAAATTATTTTACCTTTTATATAAACCAGAAATGCGTTAAACAAACTTTCATTGGTAAAAACTAGATTTTACTAAGGAGTTACTATCAGTTTCGAAAAGTTGAAAACTAGACTTAAACCAGTGAAATCATTATATCTCTACAGATCGGTAACCGTTTATAAATAAAACGGGTTTTTAAATTACCCAACAATCGTTTATCAATGTCATATATTTCTCTTACTGTGTCTGCGTGAGTGCAAGATCCTAACCGGCGCGGGGTTTTTCAATTATGGAGCCAATCACCGAGCTTTTCGAACACACCTTGTACAATAATGTTAAATGAGTTTTAAAACTAACTTATCATTAAAGCAAAGATATTAAACATATGTCTGTTTGAACACAGTGATATCATAAACATTTTTAATTAATTTAACATTATTACTAGTAAATTTTTTTCAAAAAAATATTAACATGACCTTACTCTTTAGACTTAAGTACAATTTGCGATAAAGGTTTAAAACAAAATTGTATTTTTTAACATACATAAACATTCCATATTAATTTAAACACCTTATCAAAGGACTGCCCACGAAATACGCATTCAATCGTTCAGCCCCATTTCAGATTCTGCATTCCATACAATGAGGATAAATGAGTTTAATAGATTTACATGTTTGGACACTGCAGAATATAAATCAACTTTAGGTCATCCATCACCAATAGGCGTTGGAGTCGCCGGGTTATTCTGAAACATATGCGATGTTCCATGCACTGCTCCACATTTTACACCATTTGTCTCGAAACAGCCACGCTGCGAATACATTAATGACATTCTCAGGCTAAAGTCTAGGGCACTTTTTCGGCGCATTTTTATGGAATAAAAAAAAAGAAAATCTCATTTATAACTTTTTTGACTGGCTTGACACGATTGTAAATAACAATTAGTTTGTTTTGGTTACGTTACACTCTAAAAATGAATGCTCAAAAACGACGAAATTTTCCTTTATTTTGACAATTCCGTTACTGGCAAATGCTCCGAGTTTTCGATTCCTCAAGGTGAGGAAATTTGAATCGTTTTTTTTTTTTTTGAGGATTTGAATGTCGTCTAATCTAAAGAAATATTTCGTCATTTTTGAGCATGTGAGTACAACAATGAGATTCAGTTTCCTCAAAATAAAGATACAGAATCGTCAAATTACGATCGTAAAAGTGAAGGATTCGCGTTACTCAAAAGTCACGTGATAGTATGACGAAATAATCCTCAAAATTAACGAAATGAGGCTTGAGGATTTACGAATCGTCAAAAATAAAAGTGTTATTTCTGAGAGTGTAGGTTTTGAATTATCGTCGCACTATAGCTACACGAGGGCTATTGGCGACGGAGTCGTATTTTAGAACCACCGTCAAGTGACGAGACGACACCTGAATAGGCACCCAAAGCAACCGTTAAGAGCGACATCATACGCAGCGTTAGGACTTTGAAGAATATTTAACTTGCACTCCTTTGCGTGGGGATTCGTCGGACTTTTTTGGATGCACGGGCCGTTTATAGGTTGGCAGTTATTTTGGCGATGCACGGTCCCGAACCTGGGACCTTTAGCATGCTAGGCGTATGCCTAAACGACTGTGCTCCCCGGCCCCGTTTATTTTTGTTAAGATTAGCTTTAAAATACAATTAATTTTAAAGGAGATATTTGGAAAACAAAGTTGTTTTAGTTTAAAAATAAATTGCAGCATATTGGCCGTTGACATTATAAATTTTTAATTGAGATTCAAGAGCCGACTTTAGCATACGACCCCACTTTAGAGCGAAATAGTCATTCGTGGGCATTGAAACCAAGGTGATTAACATGCACAGATTATTATGAGCAAGCAATTTTTGATTGCATTTATTAATAGTACCATTCAATTAGTTTGAAGGATTTACCTTTGGAATATTATATTCAATTCAGAGTAAAAAGTATATAAGCCTTTTTTAGCACTTTCACCAAATAAATATGCACAAAATATGCTTTTAGTTTCGGAGAATTTGAAGAGTCCGCAAAAAAGCTTCTTTTTGTTAAAAAAAAATTGTATTTAAATCTTACTAATTATAATGAATCATATTACATGGTTTTGTTGGTGGTGACATCTCACGGATATCCCATGGAAGATGGTGCTAGAGCTTCCAAAGAGATTAAACCTCTTTTTACTCAAATAAAGACGAAGACAAACACATAGATAATCGCATATTATTAACAAAACAAACCTTCATTAGCTTATGAACCGGGATTCAAACTCGGAACCTACTGGTTAGACTAGATTCAGAAGCGCTATCCATTATGCCAAGTAGGCGGCCATAATACGTATAAATACTATTATGAAGAATGAAGAATCCTATATGAAGAAAAAAATAACCATTATTAGTCACATAAGGTATTTTTTTTTTTATCAAGGCTGCTTTTCAATGGAAACGATAGGGATAGGGGAGAGAAGGGGAATGGCGCCACCTTAAGGGAAATTGAATTTTCATGCAGAATTGTGTTGCAATTAATGTAAATTGTAATGAGCATAGCATCCTTCTGTTCATAACCTATCTTGTAGTGATTTTTTAAAATTTAAATCTTTAATAGAAACTGAATAAATTGTATTTTTCTAAAGCTCGCACAGTGGCGGGATTACCCCGGTATCTGAGGTAATGCCGCCACAAAACCACTGGAGTTATGCCACCACATCAATAAACAAAGCAAATAATCTATAAATAATGGAAAATTACATAATAAAGCAATACATATAGAAATAAAATGGGTTTAATTAACTTTGGAATGGTAAATTGTTCAGGGTACAGCTCTTTTATTAGCTTTCTATGTGCAACTAACTATGCAGGGTTTTTTTTTTAAAGTTTCGTTGGTCTATTTGACCGGTTCAGTTATTCTTTTTTAGATACGTGGCATCTCTAACGAAAACTAATAAGTTGAAGGGCCAAAATATGAAATTTCTATTTTACGGATTATGCCGCCATCCTTTTGCATGTGGCGGCATAACCCCAGAGTGATGTGGCGGCATTATCCCTGTAAGACAAAATGGCATAAACGGCTTGTTCAAGAAAGGTAGTTAGCCTAGAGTCCAAACTAACGACGTGATAAAATAGCCAAATAATTACTCTTTTAAAAGATATATAACTGATTTATCTAACTTAGGGATAGCAGTCACTTATTGCTTAATTTCAGAAGGCTCAAGATTAGATGAAAATCTCTAAAAACCGTATTTTTAAAATAACTTTACACCAACTCACCGCACGGCCATTAGCGTCTATACTTCAAATTACTTTGTTTCCTGCTACAGGTCAGTGCTCACAGCTCCCCTCCCACACATACCGCTGGCGAGATACAAGGGGTGACGGCATTAACGAGGTGGCGGGATTCCCCTGCTCTCCCCTACTAGGACAAGAAGTAATTTTGTATTATACATCTTCTCTTATACTTACTTTAAAGATGTATAATATTGTGTATTAAATTCAAAATAGTTTTTAATTTTATAAACTAAGCTTAAATAAATTGGAAAATATTACCAGCAAGCAATCTTAAGTTTTAAATCTTAAATTTGAATTTTAAAAAATAGGTTAACAATGCGCCATAAACTGAACCAAATAAGTTTTCAAAACGATTCAATGACTATAAACTCAATTCAGACTTTTAATTTGATTTAAGAAATATTTCCGAATTGTAAGTGAAACTAACTGACTTTCCTAGATACAATTTTTCCAGACCAAATGAACTTACTGCCCTGACTTACCATGCCATTCTTTTCAACGCGCCCTGGATACAAAACAGAAGGACAAGCACGACAAAAAAAATCAAACGTGTTGTTTACTTTACGGAAAAATATTTTGTGTGTGTGGTTTGAATGTATCACTTTTGTGTCAAAATATTGCAGCAATAGTAACTTTAAATGAGATTCGGCAAACTTGCCTCCCACCAAAAAAGTCATAAGTCATAATTTTAAATGAGAACAGTTTTTAAAGAAACTCTAAACAAACTTAATTTTAATTTTTTTTTTTTTTTTTTTTGATTTTCGCAATTTAAAAAATAGCCATTTTGCTATTAAGTTTTAAGTTACATTTTGTAAGAATCACTAATTAATTGTTGGCTTATTGAAAATAAACAAAATTAGTTTTTTAAGATACATACAAACAAAGCTAATAATTCTTTACGTTAAAATGTTCAGACAAAATTGAGTTATCTAACAACCTTTTAAAATAAATTTTACAGTTTTTAAATTGAAGAGTACTTTAAAAGCTGCGAAATTAAATAAAAATAAAGCCGAATAGGATTTTATTATCTTAACTGCTGTATTAATTAAACATTGGATAAAAAATGATGTTAACAATTGCATATTTTTCATGTTTATTGATTGTATCCATGGTTTAAAAACCACTAATTCTGTAATGAAGTTCAATTCATAAAAATAGTAATTAGCGTATTTTTACATGAAATATTCGTTATTTTATCTAAATCATTCATATTATTGTCTCCAATTCTTTTTAAAATATAAACCATTAAAATAGTCCATTAAATTTTTATCTCATTTAAATGCCAACACATATCACTAACTTTTATTTCTACTTTCATTTACAATAAAAAAATTACGTTAATAAAACGATGCGTTTTTATCAAAGAAATAAAAATAAAATGTCGCACTATAATTGGCATTTCCTGAATCGCATTTTAGTCGTTAATAAGCAGAATTTTTTCCCTACTCCCCTCCCCCCCCCTTCCCCTCAGCCTGTATTTCTTCAAAAGAAATATATCTTCCTAAATTGCCTCATTATACTGTGCTGCACTTCAGTGAGTTTCTTATGAAAACAAAAGAAATCGCTTGACATATAAAACAAAACATTGTATTTTGTTGACTGCTTTTTATCTTCATAAAGAATGCGGCAGGCTACTTCTTATGCGAGTATATCCGACATGAAATGATTTCATTTGAGTAATAGTTTCCGACTGCAAGCTGTCACTAAGCTTTATTGGAAAGGGATTTTTATTTTGGCTTTAAGATATTTCAATATTTTCAGTTAATAAGTGTCTTTGAAACATTGAAATATATTGTTTCTTCATAAGTAGTTTGTATGATTAATTTTTTTTTATGAATGACTGCCAAATATACACCTTGTTTTGATTTCAATATTTGTGAGTATTAATAATAAATAAGGTTTTACTGTCTATGATTTAAGCAATAACAGATGAATTTTGAAGTAAAACATATATTGCTTTAAGAATTTCAACAAGGACTAATGTAAGGAATCTTTTATATACAGGTAGACTTAATTGAGGGGTTGATATTAAAATTTACATGCGAGTGCACAAGTGCACCAATGTTTTGAACTTAGGTGACTGAATGTAATTCAGGTACATAAAAATTGGAGCAAGCGAAAATAAAAATTTATGAGATTTTTCAATAAATAAACATGATGTTAAACTCTTAAAAGTTCTTTATTCCATGCAAACAAATACTATACACCTAAAATATTATCCATATTGAAATTCAGTAAGAAAACGATTCCATATTAATAAAGACTTCAAAATAGAATCGATTAGTATCTATGGCGATCTTTGTCATATTGTAACGTATCTGGACTAGGCTTAGGCCTAGGTACATTTACAACTGTTGAACGCCGTGCACCCAGCCTGAGTAAGAAGGGCAGAAAAACGTCGCACAATAAATTAAAACATTAAAAACAATCCAAATGAATAACAATGTTTATTAATGGATTCTAGGACAAAAATACACGGGTTTTCACGATATAAACAGTAAATATGCACGTTAAACTAGGTGTAGGGTCAATATCAATTTTATTTTGCAATATTGTGGTTGCAGTTTACGAGTAGAAGAGTACCTGTCGTCTGCGAGGGAAAGATGCAAATCATATGCGAGGCAGAAGAATCATCCATGGTTGGCACGCTAGGTTAACTCCTGTATAATAAGTTGCAGCACGACCCTGAATAAGCGAGGATCTGCCCAGGACCTTTATAGAATTGGGAGAAGGTCTGAGGTTAGGTTAGAATTATTGTCGCACTAGAGCTACACTAAGGTTATTGGCGAAGGGCGGCATATTTTAGAACCACACTTAAAGAGCCGACACCTGAATAGACACTCAACGCAGCCGTTAAGGGCGACATCGTACGCAGCGTTAGAACAGTGAAGGATATTTAATGTGCACTTCCTTACACGGGGTATTATTCGTCGGACATTTTCGACTGCATGGGCCATTTGAAGGTCGGCAGTTATTTTTGGCGATGCCCGGACACGAACCTGGGACATTTCGCATGCTAGGCGAGTGCCTAACCGACTGGGCTCCCCAGTTCCACTGGTCTGAGGGCAGAAAAGATTGCGCAAGCTTAGTGGACCTACAAGAGAACATTTTCCCCCGTGAAGAAAAGTGCCGTTTTTTCTTCGTTACTTCTAGCGAAAGTTTCGTACACATCGTGAAAATGATCCTTAAAATTTTTCTATATAAAATGTGTACTGAGTATTGATTTAAATTAACTGGAGGCTAAGTAATGTAGTAGCGTATTTAAACTGTAAGATTAGGTAATCTTTAGCCTTTTTTAATAATGACTTACGAACTTAATATAAAGAAGTATTTAAAAAAAAGTTGCATATTGATTTAGCTTATTAATTTTTAAATCATCTAGTTTACTAGAGATACGCAATATTAAGAAACATAACTTTAAAAATAAAACAGTTATTTTTAACTGAAAATTAGAAATAAAACTTAAATTTTAATAAACACTAAACTTTCTACTTTACTTATTGACAATAAGATTTTTTTCCTTGTTATTATTTATATAATGTTTTTTACTTGAAATAGTTGACAAATTATTAGGTTTTGTTTCTTTACTTGTTGTATAAGTACTTTGCTTTGCAACAGTTAGCAAGTCAGCTTACCTTTTTTTTCCTCTAGTTTACTATTATCACATGAAAAGATATTTAAAAGATTAAATTACAAAGAGAATTGGGGATATTTTATCGCTACTTGAAACAACTGGCAATTTACGTTTTGGTTTAGTTCCCTTACTTCTTAATATAAAGTTATACTTTGCTTTACAAAAAATTATTGATAAACATTAGGAATAACTGACAAAGCCAACACATCTGATGACATTGTGCACAATTTGCAGTTTTTTAACAAGTGCACATTTTGCAGTTATGCTATTACAAAGAATAATTTTTTCCATCATTATGTATATTAAAGTTGTTCTCAGATCAGCACTTCAAAAGATATTATCTTCATATTTTGAAATTATTACTTCAAATAGTCACAAAAACCTAAAAAAAAAAAGAAAAGAAAAGAAATGGGGTTATGATGACCAAATTTAAATTACATCTTTTCTACTCGTAACCTATAATCTGTAACACAATACAATAATGATATTTCACAGAGTGAAACATTAAAAAAAATGAGCTCAAACCTTCTTTTCAAATTTAATGGGTATTTATATTTCCCTCATTAATAAAATATGATTTATATATGTTTATACTCGTCACATGAATAATGGGATTCCTAAAAACCGAACACCAATGATAGGCCACTATACCATATAGATAGGGTCAAATGAAAGAAGTTCAGTCATTGGAATTATCCCTTTTTTATTCATTAAAAAAACATTTAAACATGCACATTATTTGTAGCTGCTGTCATACATAAACAATACAAATAAAAATTAAATTTTAAATACGGTTAATGAAATCATAATTTCATCTACATGTTATATTTTGTTATAGAGGGGTTAAATAACTCGACAGGATATTTTAGCCAAGCTTTAGTGTTAGCTATGGAAATTAAGCCATTAGGCTTTAACTAGCAAAACATGTTTTACTCACCATGTGCATAGTATTGGAAGATTCATTCATGGCTAATAGGATATTTACTAATTAAAAAAATTATATAAGAATGCATTAACCTTTAACTTCTTTGAAAATGTAAAGACATATATTCTATCATTGATGTTATTGGCAGTTGCTCAAACCTTTCCTTTGCATTCTGCAATCAAATTACGTGAAAAATAAATGGCCCAGAACTGAAGTCTCCAACTTTAGTTTAAGCTCTGGTAGGCTGATTGTCGACTTCTGATTTATGTCCATTTCTTTCCTGGCATAAGGCAGATCTGAAAAAAAATTATCAGGTTTTTACAAGCATGAAACTAATAATGTTCCGAATGTAACTATGCAATGAAAAAAAATATATTTAATTTCCAATCATCTTGTAGAAAAGAAAGGGACAGGATAAATACTTTATGTGCAATAATCTAAAATTAGTTATTTAACTACAAATTAAAACTACAAATTATAATTCTATAGATCCTACTGAAAAAAAAATGAGAATGAATTTCTGATAAATATTAAGTTCAGTTTAAAGTATATTATTTATATATTCCTGCTTTTTTTACTGAGCAACAAAACATCCAGCATTGAAAGCTATATAAAATTTGTTAGATATTTATTATAATATTTCATCAAAACGTATTGGAAAATAAATTCAGTAAGCGAAATAAAGCAAACGAAAAGATTCAATACACATACATTACTCAACAGTCCATGCATATAAAGTATAAGTACTTAAACATAACAGCAATTGATATAGTATTTATACATTTTTATAGGAATCCAGTTGGCTAATTCATTTGCCTTGCATGCGGAAGGTCCCAGGCTTGGGCCAATATAACTGGCATCACCAAAATTACTGCCGATCTCTAAACGGACCGAGAAGCCAAAAAATGCCCGAAGAATAATATCCCGTGTATAAAGGAGTGCACGTTAAAAATGCTCGAAAGTCCTAACGCTGCGTGCGATGTCACCCTTTAACGGTTACGTTGGGTGCCTAATCAGGTGTCGTCTTATCACTTCATTGTGATTCTGAACTACGACACCCGTCGCCAATAGCCCCCGTGTGGCTTTATGAGACAATAATTCAATCTTATACCAAATATTTTTATATGATCCTCAAATAAAGAAAACGATACCAAAATTCTAATTATGGAAAATGCACGTGAAAAAAAAAGGGAAAAAATCAACAGCATTTCAAAACAATTTATTCGTATTTGAATATTTCACATTTACATATTTACATAACTATTCACAAAATGGATCACATTTTCGAATTTCGTCACAAACCAAAGTAACTAACTATTCGGATATTCATTGCAGAAGATTATTCGAAGCTCGTGTTGCATAATGAGATGCAATGACAGAGCACATTTCAAACACAGAATCGGATTATCAGCAAATGAACCATGGAACTGAAGTCACAACCATAAGACGTTAGTTATGTAAAGATCAAAATTAATGAATGCATAATTAACAAACTTAATTGCCAAATAAAAGGCTTTAGGCACCTTATATTTCATATGCAAAATTTAGTATGATAATTACGAGGGTCTTAGTAACGAAATTGTGGTAAATTATTAATATTGTGCCAAGTAATTATTAATTGACTTTCTTCATGTTTGATGATTCCCAAGTCGTCTGTTATTAACAGCGTGAAAAACAAAAAACATTTTTTACCTTACTTTTAAATTAATTAAACACATTGGAATTTCGTGCCCATAGGCAGTTGCTAAAATATAGTTTGGTGTTGGTTATAAGAAAATATTACTGAGAAGTGCCCCTTCAGGGACATGTCTAAATTGTGGTAGTGGCGCGCGAGAGTTGGCAGCATATGTCACGTATGTGTGTGTGTTGTGTCTGTCTTACTTGACGAAGGTTTATAAGCTGGTATCTTTCCAAGCACACAAGCCTGAAAATATATGCCTACCAATCAAACAACCAAATATATAGGGGAAGGTGGGTTACCTTGGACCTATTTTGACTTTTCAATTTTTATTTTCTTAATTACTTGCAAAAAGTGAATAAAAATATTTTTACTGAATACTTTATGTTGTTATATACAACATATATTTATTTTAACATGTTATTTAAATGACTTCAACTATTAAAAAAATAAATACAGAAAATTGTAATTAGGACCAAGGTACACCACCGGCGGTGTACCTTGGTCCAACCGGTAGTGTACCTTGGACCAATTATTAACAGGTAGAGAGACTCGATTTACAGTCCGAAAACCACTATTTATTAGCCACATAAAATTCAAAAATACATTTTACAACCTACTCTTATTCCTAGCCAAGATTGTAGTAATTGGTTATGTTAGGTCAATTGGCTCAGTAAGGGGTTTTATTGCCTTAGTTTTTTTAGTGCCCTTTTGGCTTTTTTCAGCTGCAATGCAATCTTTCTCGAGTGTATTCGTTAAAATGCAGCATAAAATTAAACTGTTATTTCTTGCCATAGAAAAACATTTGGCTATCTTTCTGTCTTAAATTTGAAAAAAAACAACTCAAATATTTCCCCCTATGTTTATTCAACTAGGCATAAAAGTAAAAAGGATGTTCTGCTTAGATATTTATTATAAAAAAATATCTTTTTAGATGAGCATGCAATAATTATTTTCTATATTATATCAATATGGTTAAAATTTTATAGGCTTCCATAAATCTAAATAATTAACTACAAAAAAAAATTCTTTATCACATCATATAAAAATTTCTTACAAATTTCCATTTTTCTAGATTTTACAAATCAGGGTTTCATATTAATAGCTAAACATACTTAATTTTTAAAAGGAAAGAATTTACTTGAATTTTCAAAAGGGTTTTCAACAATCTGAAGCACATAAGACCTATAGTAGTGTACCTTGGACCAGTCCAAGGTACACCACTTGTATTAGGTTCGAGGTACACCACTTGGATATTAAAAACAAAATAGTTAATCACCAAGTTAAGGTTAGACTTAATTTAATTTCAAGCACACTGTTTTATAGCTAAAACTTTGCTTTATATTGCATAACCATCGTATCTGAATAAACACTACATGTTTGAGTAAAAAATGACACTAAAGAATCTGACAAAAATTTACTTTTGAACTGTGAATTTAGTTTTTCGAAACCTCTTTTATAAATTGACCTTTTAAACAAACAGATAGAACTTCACTGAGATCCCTGGAAGCAAATACTTTAACTGCATGTGGTGTTGTTTCAATATCTAAGCTAATCGAGCTAGAATCAGCATAGGTTCGAGGTACACATACGTCCAAGGTACACCACTTACCCCTACACAATTATATAATCAATATATATACACAATTATAAAAGTATTTATATAAGCTATTTTAGTTCCTTCTGCGGTTTATTTTAAATCTAATATAAATTAAAGTTGGTAATTATAATTTTTCTTTTTTAATTATACCATTTGCTTTCTTATCCAGCTATGCATAAATAAAAAAATAATTACGCTAATATATTAATACTTTTGTTTCAATAGAAAATGAAATAAATAAAGTTAAACCAAACAAAATAAAAATTTAATGCAAATACCTTTTTAAATAATCATTCTACCCGAAGCACATTTCATAAGATAATTACATTCCGTGTTTTTTTAAAGATTAATTAAATCTTGGCAAATACCATCATAACAGTCCAATATATTTCAATAGTTTAGTTTAATATTAATAATTATTTTGCGTGACATGTTTGAAGGATTCTAAAACAGGAATTTATTCCCAATGTAACTCAATTTATGTTAATAGACAATATAGAAAAATGCAATTTTTTTGTCTTACAATTAATTAAGCATTGTTTCTACTTAGTAAAAAAGTAACAATTGACATGTTTTATGTATGAATACGTAATTTGTTATCCAGTGACGAAATAATTTTAATAAACACGACTAATAACACCATAATTGACTTTATATTTAAGTCATTTTGTTGCTAAGGGTAATGAGGTAAATTAGAGGAATTTTTATCAATAATTCAAGTGAATATTTTTGTTTCGTTCTGTTGATTAAAAAACGACCAGGGGATGAGGACTGGGTACAAAACTAGTAAAACATTTAAAAATGAAAAAAAAAAAGACTTTTTCATAAAAATATAATAATTGAATTTTTTATAATTTGAAAGTCACATTTTGCTAAGTGGGCGATTTGTTTTTATATGTGTAAGATATAACTGACAGTTTTTCCTAGTATTTTCTAGGTTGTGTGTAAAAATATTTTTTTATAATTGCGTGAAAAAAAAACGACTTTTACATTATAATTTCAATATCAGACGTGTGCGAAAAGTCAAACTTTTTGAAACAGTGACACAAACTACTTTTTTTCACCCAAAAGCAGTGAAAAAAAGTACTTTTTATCACTCTTTTCATAAGATGCCAACATTTCAAGTAAAATTTTGATTTGATAATACTCATAAAATCTGAAGATTTGTCGATCTGCTTTATTTAAAAATATGCTTGTGATATATCATAAAAATATCTATACAATTATTATATTAACCACACAAATAACTGTTCTTAATAACTCTCATAACTCTCAGTTAATGTCTTCCCGATCCATAAAACAGTTCCCACGCTTTAATTGGCGTCAATACATTCTTTCCCATAGAAATTGCTGACGCAGCAGAATTTGTTTTGTCTTCTGATCCACTCTTCTCCCAATCATTAAAAATACCGTCACTTCTTAATAAGACCTCGACATGTGAGGCTGTGTGCTTTGGCGGCCTCTCGGCCCTCTCTACTAGCCGTAAAGGCTTGCATTTTAATTACTTTAAATATTCAACATGAAATAATAAAATCATCGTTGGACGTCCAATCTGCCTTTATTACTGAAGTTACCTAAATATTCTATGAAGTAGATGTTATTCTATTTCATGCTCGTGAATTATTTTTGAGTCAATGAAATTTTTTACTCGCGATGGGAATATTTCTTAAGTCTCGCTCTTCGAACTGCGAGTTCATTTTTTTTTTTTTTTTGACATCTCTCCTGGAAGCTCGAAATTCATTTTAGTCTAATTAGCACGTGAATTATTTTTAACCAATAAGATTTGATTTTTTCACGCAATTATAAAAAAATAGTGTATGAAACACGTGTGAAAAGTACACTTTTTAAAACACGTGTCATTATTTCACTCGCTCGTACCTCGCTCGTGAAATAAAATCCACTAGTTTTAAAAAGTATTACTTTTCACACTCGTTGCATAAATAACTATTGTTGAATTAAATTCTTACTAGATCAACACAAGGGCTATTGGTACCTACGCATTTTTGTACCATGGTCAAGTGACGAGTCCTACTCCCACGTTGGTGCCCAACGCAACAGGATAATGATTTCACAAAGACTTTGGTCGATTGCATGTGTTCTTAGATAAGGCACTTTTTGTTAGCATGACTTTTTTACATAGCACAATTAAGATGTGTGGCTAGGACAAGGTCATATCCTCAGAAGATATCGTCGGTCAAATGACAAAACCATGAATGTGCAGATTACAGGGATTTGAGGTTTTTGAAAAACAAAACCGCTTCTCGGTTCAATCAGTTTTTTTCTTTTCCCTACGGTTTTTACAGGAATTAGTTAAACGTTACTAAAAACATGCCTTTTTGAAAAACGGTTCTAGTTGATTATTTGAACGATTCATGCTGTCGATTTAGGTTGGGTTTAAACCTGCGACAATGTGAAGTACTACCACTAAGCCACCCTCCATTTTACATATCCACTCTGATATATTTTATGTGACGCCATAAATCCATCAATTTATCTAACTTCAGTAAGTTTTCCTTTCGGCTTATAGGGGTCGACTCGTCATTTGACTGTGGTTCTTAATTATGAGGCCCACCGCCAACTGCCATCGTGCAGTTCCGGTGCTACAATAATGCAAACTAACAATAATCATCAGTTTAGCTGGTCCGGTTAAAATGTTCATTCAAACCGGTTCTTCAGTTTCGACCGGTTCAGCTGAAAAAAATGTTTTTGTCCACTTAACCGAAGCCAAAAGTCAGTTTAATCGTTTTCGGTTTTAAATCCCTTAGCATATTTGTGTTTTTGCGCATTCGTGATTTTGTCATTTTAGCGACGATATTGTTCGTGGAGCCTTCAGTCAGGCCTCATCAGCCAGGCCACGTGCTAAAATTAAGATTGGCCATGAATTAAAAATTAGAATTCCCTAAAATATTTATTTTGAGAATTGTACGAATAACTTATTGATAACGTTTATTACAATCAATGAACCATTAATTAGGGGATTTTGATTTATAGCAAAACAAGTATTTAGCTTTTAAACTCGCAAACTACGTTCGAAACATAAATCTAGCCATTACTAGGACATATGTTAACGAAGTTTTACTGTGTCAAAAATAAATGCCTAAATTTCCCCCTTAAGGCAAATGTTTCTTTTTAAGCAAGAAATTAGATTGCCACCACTTATTAGTTCCGTAGAGATTCTATGATGATAATTACTCTGACGTCACCAATCTCTGCATGCAAGATACCGGGTTACTAGTCACTGGCGTAATTTAGTGATGCCTGGAAGTCATTAACTTTTTCTTCTCGTAATTTGTTCTCAGGAGAATGTTACCACTTTGCCATTATTAAAGAACATACCTCAAGGGAAAAGCAATATACCTTATTTTGCCCATCAAAGGTTGTGCTTAAAATACGAAGTGATGTGAATGATGAATGACAGAGGTTCATAAGTTTTAATGAAATTGCACACTTTAATTGTAGTTACAAAACGTTTTGGTTCAATGTTATTGTACGTTAATTTAATTAGAACGTGGTAACGTGCTATTGTCAAAACATTGTGTTAAAACCATGCAATAAAGTTTGTATTTTTTGTTATATGTGAGTATCAATTCTGTTGGATTTGTTGTAATAAGGCACTACAAAACTAATGGTGTGGGAAAAATAGTCAGACATGGGAAAGAGTTATAGTTACAGTTGCAACATATAATATGCATTTGAAACTGCAAGTTGCTAAAAAAATAGTCTTTAGTTACTACAAAATTTAAATGCAATTAACTCTACAACTTTAACATAACCTAAAAAATAGCAATAAGAGTCACTAATAATGTATTGACTATGCTGCAAAAAAAAGTTTTGGAGCAAGAGAACTTTTTTCCCTCCTGGCAATATTTTTCTTTCAACATTCTCAAAGAATTTCGCCCCCTCCAGAAGCGAAATAAAAGCAAAAAATACAAGTTTTGAATTTGAAAGCTCAAAACGCTATAAAATCTGCTTCTCCCACTTTCCGTCGCGTGTGGACAGATTGAATTTATGCTTTTTAGATCTATTTTACTAACACCGTATTTTGAGGTTCTGCGTCGACAGCGTTTCCAGGCGAAAATAAAATAGTTCGCAGTCATGTATTTTCGTTTCCTCCGAAAGTTTGGGAATAACACATGAAAAATGTCTGTATCAGATTTATTTCTTGCTGGGGATCTGACTTTCAAAGAAACCGGCTTTGCTTTCTGGAAAAATATAAGTCCTTTTAATAAACCATTCATGGTAAGCCTATATTTCATGTTTTACAAAATAGAGAGAACCCTTGAAAACTTAAATTTTGAACCTTTGAAGAAAAATAAAATTTTTAAAAAAATAAAGTAACTTGTTTTTTTAAAAATTTCGTCTCACGTCATTTCCATGAGTTTGGAACAATTTTAATGAAATATTGCACAAAAAAAAATAGTTCTTATTTACAAAGGAAGATGCATAATGTTTCTCAATTTCCAAAAGTTAACTGAGCAAAACATTAAGCTCATCTGAATTTCACGATATATCTAGTTTAATTCCTAACATATAGTTGGAATAATGTGCACTAAAACATTTATACATTATTAAATATATATCAAAAATATAATTGTTCTAAAACATAATTCACTTTTTTGTAATAAATAGATATTTAACTAATATAAAAAACTTATAAGCTTTACATTTTTGCTCATAAATCACTATAATAGTTATAAAATATTGATACTTACCAAATTTCAATGTAACAAGTTGTTATGCAAAATAAATATCCAAATTTTTCGGCCACTTAATATACATGTTCGACAGTTTACCTCTGCACTTAAGTTATACAAATAATGATGTATTTTTTTTAATAAAAACACTACCTTAAGATGCTAAAGTAGGTTAATTAAATTTTTCATACTTATTTACAAACCTAATAGGCAAGCCCATAGCTATAACCTGTCCTACATAGGATAAATGCATATATATATATATAAATGCATATTTTCTTTTGTATTTATAATCTATGGACACATATTATTTCAGTAACTTTCATACATTTATGCACACATTCCCTCCATTGCTATTATAAAAACCAAGTCATTTTTTGTCCAAGAACGTCATTTGTGATGATTACCGTCACAAAATCCCTCTTTGTCATTTCATCTAACTCATACAACCCTTTCCATTTAGACATGACTAGGCCGTTTACTGGGGATACTTGGCCCAAGCTAAAACAACACAGCGAAAGATGTATTTTGCACAATCCCACCCAAAGCCTTCAACGGCCAATGCTACAACACTACTCGATAATGTTCTGTAATTTCCTGAGTTCTGTCAATATCGACCTACGGACACACACAAAGAACTTTTTTTTCTCTCTCGCCAGAATCCTTAGTAAGAATCCCTCACTTAAAGTTAGTAAATCGAACGATTTAGGGAGGAGAATATCGTTTCTTTTATTCCATTTGTTTCATTCCATTTTCTTTTTCCTTCGAGGTGCGCGTTCCATGGTTCTGGTAGAAGTAGAAGTTTTTCGTCATGACGTCGGAGTTAATGCCTAGTCGTATCGGGTTCGGTTTTGTAAATGGAAAAACGAGAGGTCGATTGGTTAAAAATAAAAACAAAGCAGAAATGTTTCGAATCAAACTGTCTCAATTTGAAATTTTTTTACGTGAAGTTGTCCTTTTGACAATCCTGTACTTAAGAGCCACATGCGTATAAGTCTTTTTTTTTTTCAGATGTATACAAGATCATAAAAAGTAAACAAGATATAATTGCTTTTTTATGTAATGATATTATTTAAGTTCTCTGTAATTGTGTATTTCATTATGATTCTTACAAAACTATTATGCCCAGATGCAATTTTAAATTTACTATTAGACTGAACTAAACTGCAAATCGTTATTTGTGGAGATATATACCTTTATGTTTCTAAACTACTATAGATGATCTTGTTTTCTTATGGAATTTACCTTCTGTGATTGCATGCTGGAAAACGGATTGAAGAATCAATTCGTCTCAATCTTTTAGTTTAGTTAAAACTTTAGTTTGATATTCCATTACTAGGGTTACAAAAGCGATTGCTTTCTCTTTTTTTCTCTTTTGCTTGAATTCTATGATATTTTGTTTTTATATACTAAGGTTGAAACAACTTATTTTACTATCGAATCCTCTTCGTTAAGAATATTGGATACATACACTGCTCAAAACAATTAGGGGAATGCATGGTTTAAACTTTTTCGCCCCAAATGATTCCTTTAGTACCCTCAGCTTCCGATTTTATATCTCAATAAGTCGAAATCGTACTTATTTATAGTCAAATGTAAGAATCATGTCTTTTGAAGAATTGAATAATGTTTGCTTTAATTGATTGAAAATATTAAAAACATGGTAAAATAAAATTCACTCTCAAAAACTTTTATGAAATAAATTGACCCTAATTTCTTCACGCTTGCATTCTTAGAAGTCAAAAATTTGATTGTACCTTTTTATTACAATTAAAATTTTGAATTTTTTTGTTACAATTTATTCAAAAGTTATGATTCCGATTTTTTTCCCCTCAAACTTTAGTTAAAAAATTAAGATTTATGTCCCTGTTTTTTTACCATTTCAATCTGAATGCAAAGGTAATCCATTTCACAAATTTTAGATTTTTTTAAGAAAAAATAAGAAGTTGGAACTGGACGGGAAAACAAAAGTACTCAAAGTGCTCCCCTAATTGTTTTGAGCAGTGTACATTGGACATTGGACTATATTGGATACATTTGAATTTGAATTTAAATATTTATTTCATTTATGCCTCACTTACAATCATCCATCATAAACAAATCATAAGTGTTCCATATTTGGGTAAATTATCAATTTGTTCTTGTTAAGACCTGAAAGTAATTATCGTTAGTATCACCTGCTGCCACATTTAATATATTTTCCCTTTCAAAGATATTATAAAAGAGAACCGAGAAACAGTTTCATAAAGAAAAATATTATTTAATTAGAGAGTAAACATATGTGACACTTAAATTTATATAAGTTTTGGAAAATTATTATGTTAAAATTTTTAATTTTAACAATCATAGGTAATCATTAAGGTAATTTAGAAATTAATTATTTCGAAACATATCATAATATTTATGTGTTTTATTAACTATATAGGGTACTTTTATCCACAATAAAATATAAAATTTATGTTAACGTTTATAGTTACAACTAGATTCTTGTTTTCAGCAAAATAGACAATTTTCTCCCTGATTAACTATAATATATCCAGTGGGGTCCGATAGATGATCATTTTTTTACTCAATTAAAAAAGAAACGTAATAAACTGTTTGAATCATTTAAAAAAAGAAATTTTGTTGATTAAAATATATATTTTTTAGAAATATTGAAGAAAAATAACTCATTATAGCTATCCAAGTGCATTTCTTTTGGTTTAATATGGAATAGAAATTTAATCATTCCATATAAATAAATGTAAAATGTAGTTATTCGATACAAACCCTGAAGAGCTTCGAATGTAGATTGATATAACTAATTAAATAAGTGACCTAATTAAAATATTTAAATTTTGATTCAGCCTCTGTTTATCTTGTACAAATTTAATTTATTAATCGTTTTTTTAATATTGCCTGTATCTAATTAATGATTAGATTTCAAATTATTTTAAGAAATTCTGAAAATTTTGCACTGATTGTTGCAAAATTGATAATTTTTTCATTTATCTTTTGGGATTTGTACCAGTTGTTAAAATACATCGTTGTGCACCAATACTTAATGCAATAAATAAAAATTATTTGATTTGAAAAAATCAAGAAAATAAAGTAAAATTAATTGATATATATTTCATAAATTCAAAAATTGATCTTCTAAGCAAATTCTATATGATTTAATCTATGTAGTTTTGTAATTACGATTGAGATGTGACACATGTTTTAGGTAGTCATGCTACTTCTATCACTAATACAATTTATCATTGTTTTTATAAACATTTGCTAATTGCATTGAATGATAAATCGTATTAATAAAAGCCAATTGTATAGCGGGAAACGGGTAATTAAACATGACGTCATGATCTTAAGTTAATATTCCGCAATGGAAAATAAAATTACTGATAATTTCATCTTTTTCTCGCTTTGTTGTCAATTCCAATCCACATTTACTATGACATTTCCGTAAAAGTACTGATAATTGGATTATTCTATTTCTCTTTTCTGTCACAATGTTGCATTTATGAAGTGGGCGAGTTATTTATTAAGATCAAAACTCTTTCTTTAACTTTTTACCGGAGAAGAAAATATTGTTAACAATACTACCATCTGAAGTAAGGTTAATTAACGAATTCCTTCTATTACATTGGAGGGTAAAATATTTTAGATACTGATTAATCTAATAATTTGACGACAAACTGATGCTAAAATTATACTCCAAATGAATCACTTCGTAATCAGAATTTTGAATATCTTCTAGCTAGTTGTTTAGTCTAGAGTTACATTTCATTGCAGATTCGGACTTAGAGTAATGTTTGATTTTGTAGAGGTTTGCTGTGCAGACTATAAAGGGACACTTGAAGTGGAGTGGCTGTAACTTTTTTTTTTTACAAAATCCATACTTAAACACATTCTTGTATGCCCGTCACTAATTTAAAAGATATTTGGTGATTAACCTACGCCAAATGCATCTGGAGGTTATGCATAAGTTATGTTTATAACATGTTTCAAATGTGTAGATCTTTCACAATGTTAATTAGCTTAGTTTGAATTATCGTCGCACTAGAGCTACACTAGAGCTGTTGGCGAAGGGCGTCATAATTAAGAGCCAAAGTCAAGCGACAAGCCGACACCTGAGTAGGCACCCACGCAACAGTTAAGGGCACCGCACGCAGCGTTGGGAGTTTTGAGAGTATTTAACGTGCACTCCTACATGGGGTATTATTCGTCGGACATTTAGCTGCACGGGCTGTTTATAGGTCGGCAGTTATTTTGGCTATACCCGGACCCGAACATGGGACCCTCCGTATGCTAGATGAATACCAAACCGTCTGGGCTCCCCAGCCCCTTCACGATGTTAATATACTAAGAAACATAATACATATTTACCCTTACTAATAATTAGATTTTACGTATATTTACATTTATTAACTGAAAATTAAACTTGTCTACGTAAACGTCACGGTGCTAATAAAATATGTTGTTTGTATTTATGTTTATATTTATCTTATGTTATGTTTATCATTATTAAAAAAACTTGTTTACTTCTGAAGAAAGTTAAAGCAAAGCCAATTTATTTTCACTCCAATCAAATCTTAAGCATTTCATTTGAAGCACAGTGTCACCCTCAGAAAAGAACAATCTGAAAATAAAAGTTTTCGAGAGTAGTCAGGGTTTACTGATCTTTCATTTTCTTTTGTTTTATGTTGGCTTTTCTTGAAGACAAAACCCCGAAAAGGAAGTTAAAAGAAAAAATAGGGTTTACAGTGTTTTTATTTTCCTTTAAAAAATATCTGAAATAGCATGGACAGAATAATAAAATTTTTTGCTTTGAAGAATTTTATTTCTTAAAAAAAAGTGCATTTTCTTTAAAAAAAAATAATAAATGAACCAAATATTTTGGTTTGTTTGATGAATTAAGAGTATGTGAGTTTTACCCAAATAAAACTTTTAAAAACTGGTACACAACAAACAATAATTGATAGTGTTATGTTTAAAATGTTGAATATAGTAAATGTTGTTCAATTATTGAATTCATATTGAACTTATTATTATGTTGCCATAATAAGATTTTTTACTTGTGATTTATTATTTGTATCCTGTTTTTGTGTTTATAAATTAACATCATATATATTTTTATGTTCGCCGATGTGGTCCTTGTGGCACGTGGTGTTCTGTGTCTACTGTATTATTACTTTTGTATAATATACCTATCTTATACATTGCCTTAACTTGTTTTTCTCTCAAATTAATGGTTTCATGTTATTTTTGTGTGCATTAAAGTTATTATTAATAGTAGACAAAGATTCTTATTTTATTTCCTTAATGCACTGTAAAAACTTATCAATTTACCATCCTCGGGCGAATGCAAAAGTGTTGTCATCTCCATGTGCTGTCAATTTACATTTGATGTAAAATTCATTGATGCCCCTCGGCAAAAATGTTTCCTTCGCTGGCAGTGTTTGGATGCATCTATTTTCTGTGTATACTTTTGTTTTCTTTTTCACGATCTTAAATGTTTAAATGCTTTGTCTTGAATATGTGTATGAAGGCAGTTCTAGCTAATAAAACTATTGCAGGATGTACATTGCACCATATAATTTACAATAATTACTCCATTATTAAACATGCATCTCTTATTGTTACTGTACAATTTCCCTGATCACTTTACTTCATATTATTCATTTAAGTGATACTTTGAAGCAAATTGCAGTTGCAGTAATCTCATTGGTCCACTTGATTAAGCCATGTCATAGACATGACAAAAATTATTTAATTCATTTTTTCAATTCATACATTTTACAGCAGTAACAGCTCAATAATTACCCGCAAATAACATCGAAAGCGCAAAGTATTGCTCATAATTTAGTAATTACGAAATAACTTACTCGTTACAGAATTACTTAAAGGTTTTAGCTATGGTCAAAAAATTCCAACAATCCTTCACCCCGGCCACCCTATATTTCAGCAGGTGAACAGTATTTAAATCGAATTTTAAGCAAAGTAGTACTTCCATCAAAAACAATCTTTCTTTTAACGTAAGAAATACACTTAAGTAAAGCTTAAAATAATTTGTAGAAAACTCAATTTACTTGCAAACTAAGAAATATTTATTTGAAAAAAATATCTGGTTTACGATCACAATATTCTTTTAATGAAGTAGCATTATCCACTACTTTTAAATAGGCATTTTATAGTACATGGAATATTCAGAGTAAGCTTGAAGCAGAAGTAGACGAATTTCACGATGGTGCTGACGAAAGTCTCTCAACATACCACCGAAATTTACGAAGAAGGAGGCCGAAAATGAAGTCGAAATCAAATTTCAAAGCGCACAAATTTTATATTCGTTTTATTTATTCTCGAGCAGGGAAAATGGGTATTTTTTTTGCCCATGCATTTTTTTTATTATCATTCTCAATCGTTCCATTCGAACATTCGAATCCAGAACGGCGGCCATGTCTTTAAGGACTAGCGTAAACGAAATTCGATCCACGACTTCCTCTCTATCCGAAAATAAAAATGAAAAAAAAGAAAAAAAAATCCAAAAATAAAATCGATTCGGATCCTCTTCAGGAGAAGAAATAGAATATCCTGTGTTTGAGCAGGATATAGAACCCGGCGAGGAAGGAAATATTATCGTAATATTTCACGGCAGAAATAAAAAAAAAGAATATTGTCCTACAATAAACTAAGGTTTATAGCCATGCTTGAGTACCAAACAATTTTCATAGGCTAATTTTGTCAGCGTTTAAGCTGTTGAAAAACTGTATATAGCATTACATATTTATTCAGTGTTGAAATATAAGGTCATTTTTAAGGTGATATTGGTATTTGTAAACGTATTGAATGTTTGCAATATCATTATTTTATTCTTAAAAGAAATCTGACAAGTATTAGAAGTTTTTTTTTAAATTTAATAATTAAAAAATTATTTAACTGTATTATAATTTAAAATTTATATTCTAATTGGGAAGAGGATATGAAACATTAGATAATTGACAAAACATGCGCACTTTACGTGATAAAGTGAATATTTTCGCATGTTAAGATAATATTAGAATTGATAGCAGAATACTGATGTTTTTACAATTAAGTTAACATTTCATGAAAAGACTCTTAGGTTTTCCTCAGTAGAATGGAATATAATAAGTACCTCTGAAATGTCCTTTGTTTTGACTGACATTTTAATATTTTACTAGGTAAATATTTGTACAATTCTAGGTCATAAAGTGTGATTAAAAAAACCCCGGTTTTGTTCTTTTAGTATAAAAAAATACAATATAAATATTTAAGCTATGGTAATTTGGATAGGTGGTTGGATAGGTTTATTGCCAGACATTCCATTAATAGGTTAGGGATTAAGAATTTATATTGTATTTTTAATTTATTTATAAGTATCCAAAATATTTTTTTTTATATCATTACATATTTTTTATGAGATATTGTTTGGAATAACGCTTTTGAACCTAAATGGGCGCACTAGCTTGTATATCTTATAAAATATCAAAATTATAATAAAAAAATGTTTATTTGTAACTAATTTATGCCTTGTTTAATTTTAAAACTCATTTTTATCAATGTTTCTTTTAAACTTAGTCCAGTTATTTACATGGCTTTATAATATTACTCAGACCATTAATGAATTGCGCAATTGTTTTAAAGTATTACAGTTGCGGTTAAGTATAATAAAGCAGTTTTTAAGTTAAGCATAATAAAGAATTTCGTAACATACAAAATATGGAATCCAATAGAGTATATGTAGATGTTTGCTCAAGCAGTTAAATCTTGACATTAATTCTTTCTTCATGTGTTCCAAAAATATGATTAAACTTATATAACATTAAAATCATACCACTTATGTACTACCAAAATTTTAAATGACACTTACACTTAGCAACATGAAACTTTTGAAGAAATAAGCGTTTCGTTTGATTAAACAAAGTAAAATGGTGCTTTCCATTACATTAAATATGCTCGATTCATTTTTTTTATTTTTTGAACCAGTATCTGTGCTTGCATCTTTCGAAACCAATCATCAATGAAACATTTCCAATAATAGAAACTATTTTTCTAGAATTCTTGCATTCATTTAATGCTTGAAAGACATCTGGACTATATTAAAAGGACTCCGGATGATATTAAATATGAAAATGGATTCGTAAGGACCACTTTCCGCATATTGCGTGATACATCATCGAGGGAGTTTAGGATACTTGTAATATGAGTAACTTTGGTTTCATAATGTTTCAGAATAGATATACATCTCAATTTAATATCTTCATGTCAGATATCGATGAAACTTCGTGCGATGTCTTCATTTTTGTGAAGAAATTAGTTCCTTTTTAAGAAGGTTAAGATTATTTAGTGGATACATAGTTGAACAACGTATGTATTACCTGGGCATATAATTCATTAAAATATCTGATAAATTATAACTTAATAATTAATAAAATGTATTTCTATAAACAATTAGTCATATTTCTATAAACAATTAGTAATATTTCTTTAAACAATTAGTTATATTTCTATAAGTCATTAGTTGTATTATTGTAGTTTTTCCTTGAATATTTATTGAATTTATCTATAATTAAATATTCGTTGCAATTTCTGCTTTAAATAAAGACATATTCCAACTTTCAAATGAGCAAACAGTTCCCCAGATGAACGTAAACAAATTAATAAACACTAAGTCAGTATTTGTTCTTAAAAATTCAACTTGATAATAAGTTAGAAAAAATCTATGAAGTAAAATTCCAATTTTTTGTTCAAAAAACAAAATGTTTCACACCATTGCTACATTCCGTTATTTTTGAATTAGTTTTTTTTAAAGAATAACACAAAAATAAATCATTTTTAAGTTAATTCTTTTGAGGTCCACGACATGCTCTTAATATTTAAACACATTTTCTTTTTTAAGAAATCATTCTACTTCTTTTATATTTTTTTAAAACAAAACTTATTTTCAACAAGGCACTTATAGCTACTTAAACCAAACCCAATATTATTGTTTAATTAGCCATAAAAACACCAATTAAAATTTTAGTTTTTTGGGAGGAGGGGGGGGGGGAGGATTCAGAAAACAAGTTGACCTACTTAAAACTTGGATCATATAAGTATGAGAGCCTTTGAACTTTTTTTTTGCTTCTTTAAAAACCTTGTGTGAATATTAATAAAGGTTGTAGGTTTATTGATGTATATATTACAAGATAATTAAATTTTCATTTCTACACTGCTCAAAACAATTAAGACAACAAAACAGTTTTAGTACTTTTGTTAACACTTTCAGTTCCAACTTCTTATTTTTTATTCTAAAAATTGTTATGCATCCCTAATGAAATAGTAAAAAACAGGGGGGAAAATCTTAATATTTTAACTAAAATGTAAGGAGGAAATGTTGGTATCATAATTTTTGAATGAATTATAACAATTTTTTTCAAAAATTTATTTGTCAAATAAAGTTAAACTCATATTTTAAACTTCTAAGAATGCAGGCGTGAAGAATTTAGGGTCGATTTACTTCGTAAAATTTTTCGGGAAAGAATTTTATTTTACCATGTTTTTCATAATTTCATTTAATTAAAACAAGTATTTTTTAATTCTTCAAAAGACAAGATTCTTCCATCTAACGATAAATAAGTGCGAGCTCAACGAAAAATCGCAAGCTGATGATTGAAAATGGAATCATTGGGAAGAGATGGCTTAAGCCATGCATTCCCCTGATTGTTTTGAGCAGTGTATATACTTTTTAAAAGGATAAATCAGCAGTAGCATTAGGTTCAATTGATTCATAAACTATATTACATATAATTAATACTGGTGCATTGCTTGTCTATCATTCGGTATCAATATGTATGTGACTAATATAGTTATTAAACTACCATATGATAAAAAAATTGCTATACGAATAAATAAAACACAAACGTTACAAGACTGCCTAGAAAGAGCAAATATCAAGAACAATTTTTTTTTTACCGCAACATAGACATCGGTCTCATCATCCTATTTCTTATTCACGTATGCTTCCTGCTTACGAGTGTTCCTAGAAGTCCTTTCTATGATAGTCTTCCTTTTTTGTGATGACCGTCGGTAGATATCCTTGGGACAGCAGGCAATCAATGCAATATCTGTAGTCCCGAAAAAAGGTTTTATCAGGATAGAGGCAGAATGCAAGATATATAGGCGACTTATAAGGACTTTCCTGGCGTTTTTTCGATAATGGTACGCTTTGATATGGGTCTAGAAATGAGGTATCGGAACATATTAAGTATTTTTTACTAGCTTTATGCATTATTGTTAGATCTGCACTAAAAGTGGTTTTGTTATTAAAATTTTTAACCGTCAGATTATATATTGATATGTTTCCTAATCTTCATATTCATTAAGATTTTGTAATGGTTTGTTGCTTTTTATATGTTTATTTTGTAGGCTCAGTGGCCGAGAGCTTAAACGTGTCCGCCTCGTAAACCCAAGATTGCAGGTTCGAGCCCGGGCAGAGTCATCGTCGGATTTTCTGGATTCGAGAATCTTGGGAACGCATATCGTATGATTATGTGGCACGTAAAAGATCCCTGAAGAATTCATTTGGCTTCGGTTCTTTCGCCTAAATTAAATCTCGGCATACTTTAACATCCACAGAGAGCTCAGATTCATTGTAGTCTGCGCTTCAAAATTGGTAATTGAAATTGAAAAAGAAAATATCTTAGCATAACACATTCCAAATACTTTGGAAACGGTTCTAAAACATTTCTTCAATTCATTCTGTATGACCGAACGCGTGCGGTACACTTTCAGAACTGAACAAATATTCATCAAAGTGCTCAAAATTTGTTTCGAATGATTGTTCTGAGTTTGCAGTGTTTACAAAAGAAAACTAATTAAAATAGCCATTTTTGGATTCAAAATTTTTATATTAAAACTAAATGCAGTGATTTGGCGATCTTTTTAAAGTATATAAATACTGGGTGGAAGGTGGAAGCGGTTCTAATTGACAGGTACTGTTTACCTACCTGTTTTTATATGTGAATTTAAATGAATATTAAAGTAACAGTAAAGTGGGATAGTTTAGTCATTTTATAACTTATTATAATTTTTTAAAGCAATTTAAAGTAAATATAGCACAGAATTGAAAGTTACTGACTCATTGGTTTCAGAATGCGTTTAAAAACAAAAAACAGAAAACGCCCTTTTTATAAATTAAAATTAGATTGAGCCTTAGGTATTGATATTTAAAAAAAAACTTGGAACTTGGTATTAATAGCAAAGTAGCACTCGTCAAATTTTGATTACCCATGTTTTCATAATACAATGACATGAAACTAAGTTAATGAATTACAAACGTATATGCTGTTGTCAAACATTTCTTTAAAAAAATTTTACATTTTAAACAAATAACAATTGCACAAAATTACAGGTTTCAAAGTTTTCCAAACATATCTACATACCTCGTATGTCCCCTCTTCCAAAAATAGCAAGCGCAACCTAGAAAACATTTACTTGAAACACTAATAATTATTTTTACCTTTACATACCAAAATAAAAGCTAACAAATTTCATAAAATAAAATACCTTTTAAAAATCTTCTTTCTACTTTGTAAATAAGATAATTACTTTAATTAAGTCTCCACTCAACAACGTGTAATTTTATCAGACCCGCCATTCAGTGCCCTTTTATCAGATGCTACATATTTTCCAGGATCACCAATTATTTCGAGGTATGTAATTATTTTTGAAAACTTAATCAGCCTCGCATTTGCTGCGAAACGTAAAACTTAATTTAGATTAAAATTAAAGTTTTTCTGAACTCTGAGTTTGCTCAGTTGGGTGCAGGCAAATTGGATCTTCCCTGAAACGCCCAATTAAGGGGTCATAGGAGTCTTAAAAATGTGCAAAGAAGGTAGTACTACAGAGCATAGATTGATCTTTCATGTAATTTTTTAACTACTCAATATACAAGTATAATTTTTTTGTACGTAATTCTACAAGATATATTTATTATAAAACAAATGTTAAAATTTATGAAACTTTAGCCCAAAATAAAATAAATGATATTAAACACAAAGCTATTTGAACACATTGGGATTAGGCTTGCGCGGCAAATTTTGAGGTCGAAATTGAAAAAATGATAAAGAAAATGATTTTATATTGTACA
Source organism: Hylyphantes graminicola (assembly GCA_023701765.1). NCBI lineage: Eukaryota > Metazoa > Arthropoda > Arachnida > Araneae > Linyphiidae > Hylyphantes > Hylyphantes graminicola. The sequence continues at coordinate 34,583,218 of CM043114.1, read as the reverse complement.
AATATGTACAAACAAAGACTTATACCTAAATTCTCAGCTCCAATATAAAGTCATTTTCTTTATCATTTTTTCAATTTCGACCTCAAAATTTGTTACGCAAGCCTAATCCCAATGTGTTCAAATAGCTTTGTGTTTAATATCATTTATTTTAGTTTTGGCTAAAGTTTCATAAATTTTAACATTTGTTTTATAATAAATAAATCTTGTAGAATTACATATAAAAAATTATACTTATATAATGCGTAGTTAAAAAATACATGAAAGATCAAACTATGTTTTGTAGTACCTTCTTTGCACATTTTTAAGACTCCTATGACCCCTTAAGGCAGAAGTAATAAATCAATGATTTACTTTCAGATACCTCTGGTAGAACACCTTTTTAGTTGAAAATTCTGATAGAAAGATCCGTTAATAGCTGAATATTCTTTAATTTGATGTTAGAGATAACGAGGAAGATAAGATTTTTTTGTACTTTCTTCAAATGTGGATTTTAATTTAATGAAACTTCGGAAAGTTCATAATTTTCTCGATATACTCGTTAAGTGGGTTTTCAATTATTCTTAATACTTTTTCTTTCTTAAATATGCTACTTAAATGGTTTTCAATTTTAATATATTTTTTATATTTTTCTTAGTATTTGAAGTATGATTAATACTTTAGCAAATGAAGTTAGGCAAATTTTTAATGCATTATTATTATTTATTAGGTAAATGCTTAAATACCAAGTTATTTTTTTTCTTAAACATATTTTTCTTATTCTAGTTTCCAAAATATTTGCTGCTCACGTTTCAATTTTAAGTTGGTACTACTTTAGCTTACAAAAACCAAAGTTTTTTCTGTAATAAAGGTTTTAAAAAATTATTTGCTATTTAAAAATAAAATATCATTATAATTTTTACTTGCTTTAAAATAAATCAAATAATAAATATAATTATATCTTCTTCTGTTATTACCGACCCGTTTATTGCGCACATCAAGATTCTTAAAAAATGTTAACAGATGCTTTTAAAGAAATAGATGTAGCGAATGGGTAGAATATTTAGCAATTTATAATTTTCAATGTAGATGCTCCCATTTACTTCACAAAAATTTAACCAGTTTATTTTGTACATTAATAATTCTTATGGGATTTTTAGTTTACTTATAAGTAAATGCATGGAGAATAATTTTGAATAAACTATTTAGAATTTATATTACCAATTAAATTAAGTCTGTTATTTATATCATTCAAATAATATAATAGTTGAAAATTTTAATTTTCAAAAAGTGCTCAAGGCATACACTAGCAATGGAAGTCTTTTTGAGTTTATTTTTTTTATCTCAGCTAGCAATCATACTCACTAATTAACATTTAGAATAAAACAAATGATAGCCTTTTTTTAAAACATTTCTCGGGACATTTTGTTTTCCTTTCTAAGTACCTCCAGTACAAAAGTTCACTTTGAGAAATAATACTAAGAAGCGTAACCTGGTGGTGACATTCAGAACTAATTAATGAGCCGGAAAGTTCTCAAAAGGATTGGCTGCTTCTGACATTTTGGCATAGTTATTGGCTTTTTATGTTGGCAGTGTTTATCAAAAGGTATTGAAGGGAATTGCGGAAACTGTCCGATAGACAGTTGTAAAAAAAGGAATATCAGAAAAGATGTATTCCGGCAATCACTTACGGCCGACGCGACGTAAAGATATTTTCCTTCATTCAGTCCTCAGATGAATGAAAAGTAAATAAACGATAATAAACAAAAAAAGGGCCATAATGTCTGTTTTAAGCTGTATTTTAGTAGTTAGTAAGTTTAGATATTTTTTTCAAAATGATTTTTAAGATTTGGAATTTTGTATTTAAATATTAGTAAATAAAAAATAATATTTAGAAGTCGAAATATACATATTTTTGGATCTATGTATTTTTTTCTAAATTTAAATATATAATTACTGCTTCTCCTACTTATTCGTTTAAGTTAATCATCTTGCACCCACAATTGAAATAATTTCAAACGCTTTTGATCAAGTTATATGTTTACATTTAAATGTATAAAATTATAAAAGCGTACTGCCGGAAAAAAAATATTTCAACCTCTGATGTTATACTTTTCTAACAAAAATAATTCAATCGGGTGGGTAGAACGGAATTTGGAAACGGGATCAACGGCATCAATACCAACTTTTCATCTCTTCCAATTGTTTCGAAGTAAAAAAAAAAAATCAAAAGTATGCTAAAAAAAACATTAATCGACAAAACCACTAGTGCAATACATAAGAATACCTTAACAATTACTATAAAATCTAAAAGACTTCTACGTTTACAGCTAAAAGGCAAATTCTTAAAACCCGACGTCAAGAATTGAGTTGCCACTTCTAAGTCTTCGGAGATGCAAGCTTCTGGGATAAGGGTGTCCCATATCCTCTGAAGAAGGAGCGCAGATAGTCGTCGTGAAAAACGGAAATTCAATGTATCGAGTAACTTTCATCCGAGGAAAAGGTGCTGTGAACTATATTATTGCCCTCTTAAAAGATTTGCCTTGAAAAGATTTTGTGAAATGATCTGAAAAATGTATCTGGTTTTAAAACCCTACTTCGCGATTTTGAAGTAGTAAAAATCATAAAAGATATTGTCATTTAATTTTGATAAGCATATAATAGGTAAGGTGTGGTAATTTGTGGTAAATAAATCATGCTGTAAAAATAGGTCAGATTTTAAAACAAAATTCCTCAAAACAAACTAGAGGATTTTTTCTTCTGCTGATGCCAGGTTTATATTTTATTAATACAGTTCATCAAGTTTTTTTTTGTGAAAAACTAATTGAAAATTTTATTGTGCAGTTATTTTTTTCTATTACATGTTTTTTACATGTTTATTTTAATGTATTCAATTAAGTGTTTTCCCCATTCTATTTTACACTCCACATGGGGTAAAAAAGTCCTTTACGGCACTTTTTCGAATACATTTATTGATATCAATAATTTGTTTATTCCGTGTAATTTCACCTTAAATTTTATAAGAAATGTTCATTTGCATATCATAAATATTTGGTAGCAAGTTAAAATTCTTAATTTTATATATCTGAATTTGTTAATGCAAAATGTGATGTTCTTTGACCTATATTACATAACCTGACCCTAGCCGTTGAAAATAATCTTTAATACAAATTAAATATATTTGCTGATTTGATTATTTAGTTTTCTGATATTTAATAAAAAAAAATCTTTAAAAGTTTATGCATTTAAAGGGATAAGTAAATGAATTAATAAACAATATATTATTTGGATAAAAGTTTACAAATATTTAAACAATAATTGTTATTTTCGTTAAATGCTTTTGTATCTTAAAGTTTTTCTGTTCAACTCTAGAATTCTAGTTTTTCTTTCAATCACAGAAATTTATATTTTGTTTACTTAAATATTTCTGTCAAACGACAAAACTTTGATCATTTTTTAACGATAAGGGTGCTACAAAAAAAAAATTCTTTTTGTGGACCTACTCTGTAGACCTATAGTTACAGTTGTCTATATTTTCACGAGAAAATTTGTACTGAAACAATTGTTAAAAATCTTCAAAATCGCTTTTCACATTTTTTTAGTGGTTTATAAAAATTTGTTTTTATTTTATTTTATTTTTCCAACTCCTGTGTTGGGCATAAATTATGGTAAAAAATAGCTTATAATATTCTTAGCAATATTGCAGAAATATATTTGGGCACCAGAACGTTTTATACATTATACAAAACAACAACAATCGTTTGAAGTTATTCATTTACCATACCTCAGTTTTATTGAAGCTCTTCTCTTTTATGGACATCAGACGAAGCATCCTTCACTGGACAACCATTATACTGCACCATTTCTTTCTTGCAGAGGCGGAATTTTGCATCTTGTTTTCGAAAACAACATAAAAGAATGTCGATTCTTTGTGTCCCCTTTGAAGGTGTTAAAAACAGCAAAAATAAACAAGAAAAAACTTGTGTAAGAATCCAAATCGATTTCGAAAACAAAGGATTCCCGCGCTTTTCAGCTCTCGGGCTATTTACTTCGAATTCTAAAAAGACTCTCCATCGAACACGTCACACATTCAAAATGGCGAAATACCTTTCTTTTTTTCAATAAAACTTTCTCTCTTTTCCAATCTTAGTGATTTTTTTCTTAGCTTTCTACGACTTTTTCCAAGGTTTTTAATTGACTAAGGTATTTTTTCTGTAATTTTTGTTTCAATAGTTCTTTATATGCTGGATCGATAAAACCTTTTTCTAAAAAATGTACTGGAAGTAAAAAATTGGCGCTCTTTAACAATTTAAAAAAACTCCTGATTAGCTTTCATTTATTACAAAAGAGGTTACATAAATAATACATTTGAATTTTTTTAACGTATTCGAAGTATAATAGTCTGCCGTTCCATTCATTTTTATAAAAAATAGGGTTTTGTGTAACCAAAACTTCTTTCAATTCTTATGAGCAGACATAATACTTTGTAGTTTTGAAATTTATCTTTCCTTCCCAATAGAAAAACTAAAATTCCTTCCTTTAAGATCTTTCTTACTTAGTATTTGAATAATAATTTTAACTTGCATTATCAAACTGTTATTTAAATGACAGTTTGAACAAGGAAATCTTCAACATAAAAAATGTTTCCATATGCATTATTCTTTAATTTGCTATTTAATACGTATTTAAAAATTTAATTTCTATACTACACACATTCTTAACTAAAATAATTCATAATTCAGATTATTAATTATAAAATTTTAAATGAATATTTCTTTTTATTCAAAAACTTATTAAGACTATGTAATTAAAAGCTAATGGATATTTTAAATAAAGTTATTCCTCTCTAAGGTTCAAATGCTATTTTCAAGCATTAAACCAAATTTAAAATTATACAGTTATTAGAAGTTGCAGAAACTAAGGTGAATATAAATTTCGATATAATATTTTACTATGTAATTAAATTTCTGATTTTTCTTACCAAGCATTTAGGTTGAAACTTTACAACTGAAAGTCTTACTTATTTTATATAGGTAATTAAGAATGTGATTTATATAAAAATAAGTCCTTCATTATTAATTTATAAATATATAATTAAATGTTTTTAAAAAAATTGAAAATGATTTAATATATTTCTAGAATATTAGTGTCAACACATTCTTTTTACAAAACTTGTTAAAAGGAAGTTACCAAATCCGTTATTGAAATTACTATCCAGTGAGATACGGGGATTTAGTTAGGTGTATAAATATTTTGTGAGTATAATTTTATTTTAAGTATATCTTTGAATTTTTTTTGGAATGTATGATATATTATCGAATATTGCATATATTGGTAACTTCTGTTGATCTCGAAAAAGTAAAACGCGGTTGCTTTATTTTTCTATTCTATGTGCACATGAACTACTGATGCATATCTATTACTAAAATTAACATATATTTTTTGAAATTTTGAGTTTCTTTAACCCTTTCGCTACTGAAGCGCCCCAAAAAGCCCGAACAACTAAGGATTCGATAATGTTCCAATCAAATATTACGAGGAAGCAAAAATCGTTCGTAGCGAAAGGGTTAAAAATGGTCCAATAAGCTCAAATAATGTACACAATAACCTAAGACCAATTAAAATTGGTATTTTCTCGTATATTAATTTACAACAACGCATGCTTCCATAAACTTAAGAAATGTATTTACTTTAAAGTTCTATGCATTTTAAGTTCGTGTTACACTTCCTTAGAAATAACAAGCTGTAAGTCGTTTTGTCTCCACAGGGACCTGAAATTGCATTTTCAGACATCTGATTTCTTTCAAGGGGCTTTCCAAGTGTCTAGACGGTTTTTCCAACTTTACATACAGATCACAGAACACGTCATAAGATATTCTCCCTTAGATTGACAAACAATAGGGGATAGAAGCGCACTCCAAATAAAATCTTGCATTTTGCCTCAACCCAAGCTTTTAACAGTGGCTTTTAGCTTAACCCTTAAAGTTGCTTTCTGACAGCTAACGTTTCCTAAAAATAAACTTGAACACACATTTTAACGTTTTGTGTGTAAGCATTTTAGATCTTAAGCAAGTGCTTTTCGTGTTTGGTTTGTCGCTTTATTGTGTTGAAACAAACATTGAAACGCTGTATTTGACTTAACTATGGAAATGACGTAATTGTGTGTTGGGTGAATATTTCAATTGCATAAATTATGACCTGGATGTATATTATTGACTTATTAAGCTTCTCCTGCAAGTTAATCTAATTTTACCACTCACTAGAAAATAATACTGTAAACGTCAAATTTCAGTCTGCCCCGGATTTTTTTTTGTGCCTCAGCTTCTCCTACACGTTCCAAATAATTATATAGCTTTATCTTGACAAATTTGTTTTATTGCAATTATAACATTTGAATAAAATTAAGCATTAATGTGAAAATAACTACATTTCTAACCATCGTAAAAAAATTCCTGAATATTAAATATGTAAGGGAACTCGGTGATGAATAGTTATATCATTATCAATTCGAAAATATGTGTTAAAATGCAAAAAGGTTAATTAAGAGAGGCGGAAATTTTTCTATGATTACACTATAAGTCAGTGATTACAAAAATATTGTAAGAAAATAAGAAAACGATATTTTAATTTTTAAAAAGAGAAAGATATTACACTAATGTCTGACAAGACAAATATGATAAAGATGGGCTTGCTTGGTTAGTGTGGGCACTTCCCCTATGGAGCCCCAGAAAGAAACGACCCATTTTTCTTTAGGTCAATTAACATGGGCCTACCTGGGCATCCCCACATAAGTCTATTTTTAGATATGTCTTATTTACATCTGTCTTTAGAGAAACTATTCAAAACAAAAAAAGCACATTTTGTGGAATAATGGTTAACAATGTCACAAAATTTTGCAGTTAACCAAATAATAATTAATACTCTTATTCGATTACTCCAGTCAATCACATGGGCGTTATATTAGTAGCCCATAATCATATTTATGGTTTGTCCATACTTCCCAATGTTGATCTATGCGATTTTATTTGTTTGACTAAAATCAAGTGTAAATTACTTAAATCCGTATAATTCTTAAATTAATTCTTCTGTCAATTAATTTTATTTTCCTATTTTCTTTCTTAAACAGTTTTATCGTTGTTTTCTCTTTTTGGAAAACTTTTTCTATTTTTCTTCCTTTCTCTTAAGATTAAATTGGCTAAATGCCTTCAAATTCCCATATAGGCAAGATATAAGCGCATCGACCCAATCGATCATTACTGTGGTAGAGCATGTTGCATGTGTTTTTTTGTTCTTAAAGTTTCGAATCACAAGAAAAATTTGCTAAATTCAATATCTAAGTAAATAAAAACTATTGCTGTCATTCATTTAACCCCACGAAGCTAAATACAAAACAACACACTTCAAACGCATACTAACTATAGTTTTAAACGCATGCTAAATATAGTTTCAAACACATACTAACTATAGTTGTAATGCAATTAATTATGAATACCTTGTCCTGGTTGCAATATAATGATAGAAGTTATAATACAGAAGCAAACAATCAGACAGCGAAAACCTTATACTCCGACGCACACGAAAACCAAACTAGTAGGACTGCCGTAGTTGAGAAGAAACAAGTTAATCTAGTTTTACTTCTCAATAGAACTTTCTAGTTTAACCACTTACTAGAAAATAACACTGTAAACGTCAAACTTCAGTCTGCCCCGGATTTGTTTTGTACCTCAGATTTTCCTACACGTTCCAAATAATTATATAGCTTTATCTTGACAAATTTGTTTTATTGCAATTATTTTTTTTTTTGCTTAAGATATTTTACTACAATTCTAGAAAAATACTGAAAAATTCTAGTAAACCTTGTAATTGCACTATTCTTTGAATAAAAGCAAAACTTTATTTTATCGTTTGCCAAATAAAGATATTTCAAGGATATATAAAATCAATGTTTGCACACAGTCGCATCATTAGAAATATTTGTTGAACTAAAATTTAATATTCCATTAAGTTTCATTCAAGTGAAACCAATCGCAACAACCGAACAAAATTCATGCAGCCCAAACGCAAAGAAGAATCTTGTAATCTCATTATAGTTCTGAAGCAACACTAAATTGCTTCGAGCCGAATTTTTTTATATTTTTTCCTGCATCGAAATAGGTATCGATCCTCCTTTTAACTTCTTTTTTCCACGCGGGATCAAGGCTCTATGGAACGCGACAAGAAATCGAATCTTCGAAGCGTTCCACCTGGGACAAGCCCCCTATACCGGGAAACAAAAGGGGGACACGGAATTGAGCGAACGGCCGATCCGAACAAAGGTATAGAACAAAAAAAAAAGAGAACAGAATTGTGCTCTGGTACAAGAGAATAATGCTTGAGTAACAATAAGTGACGTAATCGATATGTGTGCCGGATTCTAGACGAGGAGCAATTGATTCTGGATTTGTCCGGCATGCTGATATCGATGAATTTATTAGGGTATTAATGGATTGGGCAAAGTGAAGGGAAATAAATGGTCAGGTAGCCGTCAAATGAAATTGAAAGGAATTTAAATATGGCCATTTATCTATGGTTGTGGGATATATCAGAATTGATAAACTGGTAGTAATTAAAGTATCAGTAAAACGTTTAAAATGTTCAATGGTCAATTTACTGTTGGGAATAGGGTGAAGTTCAACATGATTGCTCATAATGCAATGTTAGTTTGAATAACGAAAAGCAAAAGAATGCTCTTGATCTAGTAAAGACACGTGGCTATTCATTAAGGCAATTTTACAAAGTTGTACGTGTCGTTTTATAAAGAAGCTCTCTGCTGAATCCAAACGTAACAAACATGAAGAGTCTATATGTGTAATTTCTATAGCCCCCAATGGTAAATTTAATACACAGAATAAGGGGATATTTAGCTGATTGCTCAAAAAGTAATATAATTTTAACGAGGGGCAATTGATTCTGGATTTGTCCGGCATGCTGATATCGATGAATTTATTAGGGTATTAATGGATTGGGCAAAGTGAAGGGAAATAAATGGTCAGGTGGCCGTAAATGAAATTGAAAGGAATTTAAATATGGCCATTTATCTATGGTTGTGGGATATATCAAAATTGATAAACTGGTAGTAATTAAAGTATCAGTAAAACGTATAAAATTTCAATGTTCAATTTATTGTTGGGAATGGGGTGAAGTTTAACATGATTTCTCATAAAGCAATGTTAGTTTGAACAACGCGAAGAGCAAAAAAAGAATGCTCTTGATCTAGTAAAGAGATGTAGTGATTCAATAAGGCAACTTTCTAATGCTGCCCAAAGTTGTACATGTCGTTTTAGGAAGAAGCTCTCTGCTGAATCCAAACGTAACAAACATGAAGAGTATGTAGGATAGGTGTAAATTCCATACCCCCCAAGGGGATATTTACTGCTCAGAATAAGGGGATATTTAGCTGGATTGCTCAAAAAAGCAATATAATTTTAACGAGGGGCAATTGATTCTGGATTTGTCCGGCATGCTGATATCGATGAATTTATTAGGGTATTAATGGATTGGGCAAAGTGAAGGGAAATAAATGGTCAGGTGGCCGTCAAATGAAATTGAAAGGAATTTAAATATGGCCATTTATCTATGGTTGTGGGATATATTAGAATTGATAAACTGGTAGTAATTAAAGTATCAGTAAAACGTTTACAATGTTCAATGGTCAATTTACTGTTGGGAATAGGGTGAAGTTCAGCATGATTGCTCATAATGCAATGTTAGTTTGAATAACGAAAAGCAAAAGAATGCTCTTGATCTAGTGAAGAGACGTAGCTATTCATTTAGGCAATTTTCCAATGCAGTCCAAAGTTGTACGTGCCGTTTTATAAAGAAGCTCTCTGCTGAATCCAAACGTAACAAACATGAAGAGTCTATATGTGTAATTTAAATACCCCCCAATTGTAAATTTACTACTCAGAATAAGGGGATATTTAGCTGGATGACTCAAAAAGTAATATAATTTTAACGAGGAGCAATTGATTCTGGATTTGTACGTCATATTGATATCGATGAATTTATTAGAGTATTAATGGATTGGGCAAAGTGAAGGGAAATAAATGGTCAGGTGGCCGTCAAATGAAATTGAAAGGAATTTAAATATGGCCATTTATCTATGGTTGTGGGATATATTAGAATTGATAAACTGGTAGTAATTAAAGTATCAGTAGAACGTTTAAAATGTTCAATGGTCAATTTACTGTTGGGAATGGGGTGAAGTTCAACATGATTGTTCATAATGCAATGTTAGTTTGAATAACGAAAAGCAAAAGAATGCTCTTGATCTAGTAAAGAGACGTGGCTATTCATTAAGGCGATTTTCAAATGCAGTCCAAAGTTGTACGTGTCGTTTTATAAAGAAGCTCTCTGCTGAATCCAAACGTAACTAGCATGAAGAGTCTATATGTGTAATTTCCATATCCCCCAATGGGAAATTTACTACTCAGAATAAGGGGGTATTTAGCTGGATTGCTCAAAAAGTAATATAATTTTAACGAGGGGCAATTGATTCTGGATTTGTCCGGCATTTTGATATCGATGAATTTATTAGGGTATTAATGGATATCAGAAGCGTTCTAATTATAGTAATAGTAAAACGTTTAAAATATTCAATGGTCAATTTATTGTTGGGAATAGGTTGAAGTTTAACATGATTTATCATAAAGCAATGTTAGTTTGAATAACGCGAAGAGCAAAAGAATGCTCTTGATCTAGTGAAGAGATGTGGCGACTCAATAAGTAAATTTTTCAATGCAGTCCAAAGTTGGACAGGTCCGTTTTAGAAAAACTCTCTTCTGAATCCAAACGTAACAAGCATGAAGGGTCTATATGTGTAATTTCCATATCCCCCAATGGGAAATTTACTACTCAGAATAAGGGGGTATTTAGCTGGATTGCTCAAAAAGTAATATAATTTTAACGAGGTGCAATTGATTCTGGATTTGTCCGGCATGTTGATATCGATGAATTTATTAGGGTATTAATGGATTGGGCAAAGTGAAGGGAAATAAATGGTCAGGTAGCCATCAAATGAAATTGAAAGGAATTTAAATACGGCCATTTATCTATGGTTGTGGGATATATTAGAATTTATTAATTGGTAGTAATTAAAGTATCAGTAAAACGTTTAAAATGTTCAATGGTCAATTTATTGTTGGGAATGGCGTGAAGTTTAACATGATTTCTCATAAAGCAATGTTAGTTTGAATAACGCAAAGAGCAAAAAAAGAATGCTCTTGATCTAGTAAAGAGATGTAGTGATTCAATAAGGCAACTTTCTAATGCTGTCCAAAGTTGTACATGTCGTTTTAGAAAGATGCTCTCTGCTGAATTCAAACTTAACAAGCGTGAAGAGTCTATTTGTAATACCCATGCGATGTGGAATTTACTTCTCAGAATAAGGGGATATTAAGCTGGATTGTTCAAAAAGCAATGTAATTTTGACGAGGGGCAATTGATTCTGGATTTGTACGGCATGTTGAAATCAATGAATTTATTAGGGTATTAATGGATCGGGCAAAGTTAAAGGGGATCCATGGATAAATAAATGGCCAGGTAGGTAGCCGTCAAATGAAATTGAAAGCAATTTAAATACGGTCATTTATTTGTGGTTGGGGAAATATCTTAATTGATAAACTGGTTGTAATCAAAGTAAAATGTATGTTCAGTTGGGTTATTGTTGAGAATTAAGTGATTCATTTTATAAGATGATACTTATTTCAAAATTGAAACAAAATAAAATGAAATAAAAAAAATACGTTTCTCATACACTCCACCATTCAATGTAATATAAGAAAAGGATTAGTTACAAATCGGCGTAATAAAATGGACGTGAAATATAATAAATTCGCTAAAAAGCACACAAAAAACATTGAAAATCACTTTAGGAATATGAAACTGTATACAAAAGTATCAGCCATGGGTAAGACTTAAAATTTCGCTTCTTTTCATTCAATATTCTAAGAATATGTTTGACAAGGAAATGGAATAGTCCAACAACGCGAAAACCCACCATTATTCATCTTTACGCCACCGACAAAAAAAGAAAAATCAGAAGAAAACTATAAACATAATAGAAAAATCCTAGTTATAGGGATTTCTTGCGCCAAGTTTTTCTATCTGTCGCCAAAAAAATAAATAGCTTTGCTTAAAACGAAAGAAATTTACCTAACATTTCAATAATTGTATATATTTTAAATTTTCACTGTTGGAAAAAGATTATACCATTTACTTTTAAAGAAAGTGAATGGGTTTCACTGAAATAAATTAATGAAAATAAATGCATTTGGCGACAAATAACAAGCTTGGCGGCATTACCCCCGATAAATAAAAAGTTCTTTGTAAATGCTGCACGAGATACTTAATCAAAGTTTTACACTTTTATTCGAGTGTTTCTATCAGACGCTCGCAAAAAGAATATGCAAAATATTTTCTAGCTTGAGGTGTTGACGTAAAATGGAATCTGTCTGCCTCAGTAATTTCCGAACGACTTTTCAGCTTGATACAAATATTGTCAGTTTCTTACCTGAAGTGTTGGATGTCTGACTATGATTAATTGTGCAAGTCGTTGGGGATAGTTTTTTGTTTGTCGGAAGGTTGATATTTTTTTTAAAGTTTCCGTTTTTATTCTATTCATGAACAATAATGAACTTTTTTCGTATTGACGTTGAGACAAGATGGATTTTTCGTGTTTTTGCCTTGCGGGTGATGTTTCCTTCTCCTGTTGATGGATATTTTTAACATTGGTAATTCTTTCTTATGTAGGCTAATGACCTTATGAAGTTTATTTTTCTAACGTGTTTCTAAGTTTATTTAAATGAACCAATATCGATTTTGTAAGGGTTTACATTTTGATACATATACACATATTCATATCCATTTTACGAAATAATGGATGATGAAGTGTCAAACCAAAACAAGACATTTCCCAATGGAAAAAACAGTGTAAGTCGAAATTTCAAAATTGAATTGGCAAGTGGAAAAATTGGGTTTTTCTTATTTCGTTAAATCAAAAGATTTGGACTATATCAAAAGACTTTCATATTAAAGACGATTAGCAAGAAAATTTGCCCCTCAAAAATTAGCTTTCTGATTAACTTCATTTAAATTAATATAATACAAGACAAATGATTACCTTAGTCCTGAGTAATTTATGCTACATAAAATATGTTACGAAAGAAAAAAACTTAAGGTGTTTTTTTTGGAAATGAAGGAGTAATGGCATTCTCAAAGTCAGCGTTGGTGAGCTAATATCTCTTGTTTTTTAACCATTTCAGTCACAATGACAATTTGGCATCATCATTTTAGTCTTTTCAAATCTTCTATAGCCATTTATAATATCAAAAAGCACATCATTCGATTCCTCAAGCTTTTTCCATTATAAAATATTTTTTATTAATCCCAATAGATGTCAGGCCTATTATTTTTTAAAATTATGATCAGAAACATGATGATGAGAAATGGCATCACTGGGACTAAAAGGGTTAAAATTCACTTTTCCAAATTTTGAAAATGCACTTTCTGATGGTTTATTCGGAAACAAGACCATCGTCCTAATTCAAATCTTAGTGGCCAAAACTACTACTTCATGTATATTTTGATTAATTGAGAAAATGGAGGAATTTGTTATGTGGTTAACAAAAGCAGTCGCCATGATCCTACAGCCACTTAAACCACGAATTAAATGTTCAGCCACACCAGTCAATATGTTTGAAAGCACTTAACATTCCAGAACTCAACCACTGATCTATCATTCAAATATCTTTCGCCTATCAATTCAGCAGTTGTGAAAATCCATCTCTGGTCCTATGTGAATGGGACAGATCGATAACACTGCGGAAGACTAATTACAGGGAAATTCCGGCGACTGGGGACAAAGCCAAGCTGGATTCCAATTGCCCGATTTAAATTAGACGAATAGTTGCTGCCTTTCCGAGGAGGAATCGACCAGGAATTTAAGACTTTAATTGGAAATCGAAAGAATGTTGTCTCTCCTAATTGCCGTCATGTGTTGAGTGAATCCAGATCGCGAGCGCACGTCGTCAGGGGTATTTGGGCAGGAGTTTCGGCCTGTTTCTAGTTCCCAACTGGGGCGGAATGTGATAGTGGTGGGATTACTGTGGACTCTTTGGATGCAGAACTTTTAATTGTAACTTATTTAAATTAGAATAAAGCGTAATATAGGGAAAGGTAGGGCTAATCCGTCCATAAGGGTGATTCTGTAAACGGTGTTCTATGCTAATTTCTTAATACATGTTACTCTAATCTGTTCTGATAGCTGTACGAACCCAATAAACAAAAAAAAACTGTTTCAAAGCAATACTTTTTTTTATATTGCAAAAAAGCAATACTTATTAGATGCTTTTTGCTGATAGTTCGGTTGAGTTAGCGTCTCACAAGAGCTATTGGAGACGGGCGTCATAATTTACAACCACAGTCTAAATCACTACTACTGTTTAGTGACGAGCCTTCTTCTGAGTAAACAACTTTTAGGAGCTACTTCTAAGTCCTACATTGTAAGCAATGTCCCTCTACACGGGGTATTATTCGTCGGGAGTTTTGCCTATAGAGATTTTTTATGTTTATAAGTCGGTAGTTATTGTGGCAATACCAGAGCCCTAACCTCGAACCTTTTTCATGCATGGCAAGTGCCATGACGACTTTGATCATGGGCCCTAAACAGAAAACTTATCTGGTTTGAATAGTAATAAATGAAACACTGACACTAAATTCTACACATCGTTTAGCTATTTTATTTTCCTAATATAGGCATGGACTACCAAAAGTCTGCAACGAGCAGTCCTAAACAACACAGAAGTGCAATTTTCATTGAATTTGTAGAGACACAGTGTGGCAAACATCAGACATTGTTCAGTAGAGAGATAAGCGTTTAATAAGATACACGAATATAATACTTTTGCGAACGAATGGATTTTTGACAATATTGGCGGATATACTAAGTGATATTAAAAATGAAGTATGACATTTCTGTACAGAATATCTAAGCTCCTCGAGAACAAAGGTATCTGAATTGTAATTTGGCTTACCTTCAACTAAACAACTTGAAAAAAAAACAGCCAAAACCACGTTGCGTTTTCACAATCTTCCAAAAAGAAACGTTTGGCGAATCCCTCCCCGACTCGTTTCCAATCATCCCTTGAAACCCATTTAAGCAAATCGCGTTTCGCATTTCAAAAACTCTGCCAGCAAAAACAACGAGGGAGGCCCAGATTTCCTGGATGCCTGTCATTCGCAGGCAGCACTATCTGTATTCGTATCCAGCGGGCCGTGGCTAATAGCACGGCGGGCAATTTTCCGAGGCATCTGCAAATGGAATAGTTACAGTCTCATGCCAATAACGCTTGGCCCTATTTCCTTACCTTTAGGAATAAAATGCCGAATTCTTCTGGGTTCGAAGATTTTTATTCCTTGCTACTTCCTCACAATGAATAATCCATGAAGTCTAGTCAAGCGGCCAAAACTTCTCAATCTCTCACAGTAAGGGGAGGGTATGATGCTACCTTCGCTGCCTGTCTTATTTATTTCTCGTTTTATTTGGCTTTTTTTTATATCTATCAATTGAGCAGGAGTGGAGGAGGCAACTTCACCGCAAGTGATAAGGATCTTGTGGTAAAGAGGGTGAATGGATTAAAAGATAAGTGTGGTGCATTTATACGAGATTAGTTAAGAATATATGGTGCTGGAGTATTCAATCGCTAGCGGGTAGTTAAATTTCAAATATTATTGGTTTCACTGAAGTTTTTGAAAAGTAATATATATTTGTATTTTTTCTAGAATAAACCAATAAAAGAAACGCTAAGAAAAGCAGTCACATTTTAACAATGAAGATGTTTTTCAAATTACATTGCCAGCTCGATATTCCTTTTCAGCATACATTCCTATTCATTCCTTTACATATTCACATTCATTCTTTCACATATTCCTTTTCATCTTCATTTGCTTGTACTTGCATAGTAAACATAATTGTTCATTATTCCTTATCAGGGCCAGCAACTTTTTCTAAAAATGATAATAATCAGATTTCAAAAGGTTAATATTTGAACTAGTAATATACGATATTTAAAATAAAGCATTTAATAAACGAAGGTAGAGTAGTGGCTTTTATTAATAGAGTTGGAGTAAAAATCAATTATACTATATGCCTTTATTTCACAAAACTTTATGCGGCAAAATATATATTTGAAGCCTATTTACAATCTACACTCTTAAAACAAAAGAGTGAAATCACTCCAGTTGGAGAAGTGCATTTTCGACACCCTAAAGGCATGCATATTTTCTCAGACTGAGTTAAAATCACTCGTTTGGAGTGATCCTGTCGGAGGTTTAACACACAAAGGATCCCCTCTAAAAGGAGAAGTGCATTTTCCAGTCTGGAGGAGTGAAATCCACTCAGACTGAGGTAAATTGGGAGTGTTTGTTTTAAGAGTGTATGGTTGATATTAGTTTCATCAGCATTTATGAACGAAGCACACATTAAAATTACACGTACGCTATGTAATTTTTATAAAAATAATAATTATTATTTGCCTCGATAATAAAAAAACCAATAAGTTATTTGAATCGATAATAAAAATATTTTTTGCATACTATAACTTATCTCTTTAAGAGTATTATCAAAAAATGAATCGTAACTAAATAAAGAAGGAAAATATATATATCTGAATCAGTCGAGTCGTCACAAGCCGGCACTTTACATTTTATGCTTGATTAAAATTTATTTCTAATTCCACTAAAAATTCTTTAATGCATAAGCTCCATCAAATTTTATATGTATGAAAGCTAGAAAATATATCATTGCAGTTTTGGTTTAAATATGGTAATTGGCTTTTATTTTCTTATGGAACACAAAAGCAATCTACCAAAATATACATTTTTTTTTAATAACCTAATCAAATTGGAAACGAAAGCATAAAAAAAATGGAAAATTTCTTCTACTCTAATCTTCACTTCACAAAATTTTTAATTCCCAAACAACAACTCATCTAGAATCCTCCGTCCACTTTTCCGAATTTTTCTCATTATTTCGCGTCTTTTTTTGGCATCACGTCTGTGCCCGCTGATATTTCTCCGGCTGGAGTGGCAACAACAGTCCGTGAAGAAAAGAAAGAACAACAGAACGTGCAGCCGATCTCTTCAACAAATTCGACGAACCTCGTCATTCAAAATGACAAACTCGAAATGAGTTTTTGCTTCGAAAAACCTTCTTTTCCCGCTGCTTTCTCTCTGTTTTGTCATCGTGCCCTCTTAAGTTTTTCTTTTTTCGTAACGTCTGTGCCCTTTTCTTCTCCGGATGGCAGATGTCAAAGATTATGACGTCACGTTCTTCTTGACATCTTCAATATCATGGTGTAAACTCTGCGCGAAATACTGTGAGAGGAAATGAAGAAAAAAGTTTTTTTTCCTTTGGTATGACGTGTAAATAATGAAACGGAGGTGTCAATAATGTATCGAATTTAACGAAATTTTTTTATAAAAAAAATTGTGTTGTTGTATGGTGTCCATTAAAAATAAAACTATTTTCACATTTTTTTAATTTAAAAACTTATTTACTTTTTTAACTAAGAAAATGTTACTTAAGCGTGTATTTAAGATTTAAAAAACTTAAAAATAAGGCTTTTTTAGTTTTTTAAAATATGGAACAGAGTAAAAAGAGAAGAAGAGATCAAAGGAAGAAAAATGGGAAGGTGGAAGGAACGCGTCACCTAATACAAGCCTATTTCGCCTCTTCTGAAAATGTTCCTTTTAAAAATAGACTGTAAAATAATATTTATAACCTGCAAACGATTTACACTACCAAGAAGAACCACACCCAAATTATATAAATAAATATAAATACTTAGCTTAAAAAATTATCAAAATTTATACAATAGAGAACCTTTCCGATTCTTTATCAAATAAGTGATTTCTCTTTAAAAATATTTCTTCCAAAATCTGACAATAGTTGCATATTTTACACTTAACATTTCAGCCTTTAATTTTATAGCAGTTAAACATCATATTTCGTGTGACGTAGTTTCTACCAGCTTTCGTTCCGGAATTTCTTTTGGGTTTTCGGTAATTGGTGGGATGACATTGTAAGCTTCGTTTACTAGATTGATTAACCAATCGGGACCCTATATTTATTTTTGTTAAACTGCGATCACCCAAGCCATGAAGCATGCCTATCGATAGGAATGAATAAATAAAATATAACTCAAAATATTAAGTATTTGGGAATTTTGTAATGAGATAAATAAATTAACAAACAACTCAAAACGGGGGGAAAATGCTCAGTTGCGAAAAACAGCCTTAGTTAGTTTTTTAAAATTTTATTTTAAAAATCAAACGCAAAAGCAAAAATATTTAAACTATAGAGTGTTTATGTGCCTCTGTAAATAAACAATTCAAAATACTTATTAGATGAACATTCGTAAACGCAAACCAATCCCTGGTCTCTATTTATTTTCTTTGCGTCTTTAACTGTACATTTTTACAAGAAACTCCTACAAGTCCAATTGTACATTAAAATTTGACCCACATCAACAAACTTTAAAAAAATTGCAATTGCAACCTTTCTGTAAAAGTTTAAGAAGCTTTAATTACTTTTCTGAATTCAATTTTGAAGTTTTGAGAAACTTATTAAAATCGTTATCGGTTTTCCAGAAAATGCAAATGCTTTCTTATTATGAAAAAAATGCCTATAGTTTCTATATGTCACTGCTTATCATTATTAAATGTTGTATCTAGTAGCTTTTTTTTTACTTTCCAAAAATATTTATGTGTATTATTTATTATTTATATTTTTTCCAAAAATATTTATTTCCAAAAATAGATATGACATCCAACTAAGACGAATGGTAAGAAGTAGGCCAGGCCTAAAAGTGTATATGTCTCCGATTAACTATTGTACTACAGTAGTATCCCAACTATTCAAGTAATTGAGACTTAACCGCATTCGGATACACAGAAATTCAGATGATTGAAGTTAATAGGAAAAAATGTATGTTTTAATCAATTAAATAATATTGCTGGGTTGTGACATTATAGTTCTGGTTTAAGTCGTTATTAGATCTGCCAAACCAAAGTATAAGGTGTTGGAATTTTGGTTTCGTTTAGTAGATGAATGACCGATATGATGATGATTGAGATTAATTATGATGATGAGAATATTTTGATGAGCTACAGACTGCCAAATGGCTCGTCACACTTTGGTTTTGGTTGATGACGACCGAAACTAGAACTAAATGATCTCACAGCTCTACTATACATAAAACAATTTATTGAAATTGCCTTTTTTATTCACTCGAATTAACGAATTTCTGATTCCAAATGTTGTTAAGTCGTATTTGCTTCGCATGATTGGATTTAAAGTGTACAATAAATAAACAGTTCAAAATGCAAGACATTTGAGCCTTTTGTACATTTTTAACGAAACTTAGTAATAGCAATCTCTGATTCACCAATCATATTCCATAGCTATTAAATTTCTATTATTTTCAAAGGAAAATTCATGAATATCCAATAGGACATATAAATTTAGCAATCCATAACATATTGTTACAAAATTGCGACTTTCGGTGGACATCTACGAAGTTTTAATGATTTCCCTGATTTGACTTTTAAGTCTTGAGGAACTTGGCTCGGGGATAAAATTCGCTCTGGGATCCACAAATTGCAAATGTATGTATATTAATGATGAGTGTCATTGAATATCGCAGGGACATTCCAGTTTAATTGATTGGTAAACACAGATGGACCTGAATTTCGGTACACAAACGTGTAACTGACAATATATTTTAAGGTTTGAGAACTACAATTGTTTCTTGCTGTTTCGGAAGTAAAGGGTAGCCCCTTGAAACCTGAAGTATTATTAAAATGAGAATTACCGGGTACGACTATTAACTATTAGAGGGATTCAAATACAGTGAAATATATTTGTATACTCAAAAATATAAAACCATACAAAAACATAATTGCGCAATAAATTGATAAAGAGAGAAATAAATATTTAGATAACACTATGAATACTTATAAAACTTAAAAATATGCAATATTTTACGCTTTAGAGTGATTTAAGTTTTTACCGCAGGTAAGTTGTTTCACAAGAAAATGCTGTAATGCGTTTCACGAGCTGTAGAAATCCCAACTTACATGACTTCAAATAGAACAATTTGAACTGAAAAAAGAGATAAGGAAGAAGTAGAGATTAAGTAGCCACGAGATTATGAGGCAAAAAACGTAAATGTGAAAGTTTGTTTATTAGTAACAATGAAGAAATATATATGAATAATATTTTTAGTTATATAAAATAATTTTACTTTATGAAACTTCTGCCAACATTAATGAAATTCCCGTTATCATAAACATCACAACGAGCCCTGAAGGTCCAAAGAAGGCTGTATCAATATGCGCTACCAATTTGTGTTACACATGCGATGTGGTTCTTTTTTGCAATCAGTCTGAATTTTCGGTCAACGAGATTAACACCAACACGAATAAATTTCAGTTTGTCTCAACTAATGATGGTTACCATTTTGTTACACCAATTCAGAGATTCCGTTTGAATGCAAGTTCGGTACGCACAGTCTTTTGTTATAATCGAAGGTCGTTTGTTTGTCCTGTTTAATGAAGGGAAGTGGATTGTAATGGCGTCCGTGTTTATTATTCCATTTCATGACGGTGATTGCGAATGTCGTGGACTTGATTAGATTTTGGCTTCTTTTGTTGATTGAATCAATGCATTTGTTTATCGAATCATCAGCCGACGGCAACTCTGTAGGCAGGTAAATTTATTGAGAACATTAGTTGTAGAGTTAGGCGAAATGTGTGTTCAGTCAAATCGGAAATATGGTTTTAATTTCCAAAATTCTGGAATTACAATGTCAGTTGATTTAAAATATTTACGTTAATTGTTTGTAAACTAGGGTATTCAAATTAAAGCTTTACAAGTAAAGTTCAAATTATTATTAGTAGTAGTATCGTGTTTATCAGTAGAAATATATACTAAAATTATCGACCGATGATGTGTGTTGTTTATTTTTGAAATTCGGTTTTTCATGGTGAAAAAATAAAGTAGAAATTTTTTCCAAAAACCGTCCTTTTACGACGATCAAAGTGTATACTAGTGAATTCTAAGACATTGTAAGCATTGTAAGGCATGTTAGATAGGTCAAGACCAAACAATAATTTTAAAAATATAACAATTACTTTTATTTAAGTTTGACATTTAGATGAGAAAAATATATTTGGCCTCTAACTCCTGTTAAATTTATATGGAACAATTTTTTTTTAATTTTGAAAGCATCTGAGTAAGGAACCACATGAGTTTAACAATACAATTCAGAAAAACCTCGCAGTTTTTTCCAAGACCTCGGAATTTGCTGTCTTTCTCGGCACCTTCCAAATCAACAAACAACATTTCATTTTCTAAAAGAAAATAACAAAATGAGGACTCCACGAAAAAGAAATCCATCACCAGAACGAGATACAAAACTGAAACAGAAATATCCACAATACTGAAAGTTGTTGGTAAAAAAAATAGAAAAACACCCACCCCAAAAAGAAAGCAGAAACGCCAAGACCCTGTCAGCTCAAACTAGCCGAACGAATCGCCAAGACGGGCGCGGCGTTCTTTTGTTAGACTTGGCGATGAGACACTCACCCATACCCGCCAATAAAATAACAAAAAATAATAATAACAAAAACACACAAGACTATTTTTTTCCGTCGGTGTAATGCCATCTTTATGGACGGAAGAGGAACATAAACATCAGAATAAGAAAATCTTGTTCGCCATTTTTTTTTTCGTCCGCCATTTTCTTTTGAGGATGTGGAACTCTGTTTCTTTGTGCTTCGATTGCTATAGGGTGATTCTAAACTCGATGTTATTTATTTTTTCTTGAGGCGTCGTGGTACATAAATAAAACATTGTTTGTTTGTCAAATTGCATATATATCTCAAGTGCATTTAGTATTTGGCTGTGAGGGAATACGTCTTAAGAAGACTAGAGTTTAGAGTAATGTATAAAATTATGACCATGGTTGACAGATATCTAACTGACATTTATAGAAAAAAAGTTTGAATTGAGTTTTAAACAATATAAAATATATCTAATTTTGTCCAACAGTCAAAGCAAATCAAAAGAACAAAAACTTGGTGTCAAGTTAAATGTAGGTCTAAATCTTGGTGTAAAAAATAGGTTTTGCCTCTGAAGTAATCTTTCTCAGATACGAAACAAACTACCATAACGAAGATAACATATAGGAAAGAGTTGCATATTTTAATATAAAAATAGCAATCAGTTTAATTGTAAACAATGAGTTGGTCCGCAATATAAAAATATTGCAATTGGTTAAATAATAATTATTTTTATAGCGGTTTATTAATAATTAATTGGTAGTTGCAAGTAAACATTTTTAAAACCTTCCGCGAACGGCCCGGAAATGAACAAAATCTTTAAGGCTGTTTTTTGCATAAGATTACAAAAATTTTTTAATCAAAAATAGATTTGTTTAGATACAATCATAACTAGGTGTTTATTTGAGCAAATTACCTCAAAACCATTTCCAAACGAGAAGAGTAGAATACCAATAAAAAATGCATGCTTACACTAAATGGTTGTCACATTGTCAATGAAGAAGAATGTACCAATTTTCTTCATAAGGACTCAAACTGAACGTGAGGTCTACCACCTAACCAGAACGTATGCCTAGCACCCCAGAGCCCTTGGTCAAGTAAGCTGAAACAGGCATGGTATGTCTTGGCCCGGTAGGTCTGTTGCGCCGACGAGTTTAATTTGTGTTGATATAATTAATTTAATTCTCAGTGAAAGAATTTGTTGTTATTGAAATTATTTATTTAGAAAAATCCAGGTTTCACCTCATTAGGTTTAGTGGAATATAAATAATCATTTCATATAAATCATAATCCATAACATATAAATCAATATTTCATATGAATAATAACATATAAATCAATATTTCATATAAATAATAACATATAAATCAATATTTCATATAAATAATAACATATAAATCAATATTTCATATAAATTATAACACATAAATAACTATTTCATATTAGTCACAATTTCACATCAAATCAACAATTTCTTAAACTAATCATCAACACACTTCCCCTACCTCATATAAAAGAATAAATAAAAGAACTTCAAATTCAGTTTCGCAGGCCAAGAATAGTTTTTCAAATCAAATCAAATTTCTGCATCCGTAGATCCATCAGAGGATCACTTACCCAATCTGCCGGTGCTCAAAGCCTCCCCCAAAAGACTCGTGAATAAATAACCAAATTGGAGAACAAATGCAATTCGAGAACCAAAAGTAACAAAGTTGGCAGAGCGCTCGGTGCTGTATAGAAACTGTAAAAACAATTTCCTTCATAAGGACTCAAACTTAAGTGAGGCCGACCACCTTACTTGGACATATGCCTAGCACCCCAGAGTCCTTGGTCAAGTAAGTCGAAATAAGCACTTGACGTCTTGGCCCACAAACGGACTGTTGTGCTGAGGAGATTATTATTGGTTGTTATGGATTAATTTCTTACTGTAAGAATTTGCTAATATTGAAATTATTTAGTTAGAAAAATCCAGGTTTCCTCTCTTAGGTTTGTAGAATATAAATCAATATTTCATATAAATCACAATTTCACATCAAATCAACCCTTTCTTAAACTAATCATCAACAACACACTTACTCTGCCTGTTGTATTGTTCTTTGTAATTTACGATAATATAAAGAATGAATAAAAGAACTTCAAATTCAGTTTCGCAGGCCAAGAATAGTTTTTCAAATCAAATCAAATTTCTGCATCCATAGATCCATCAGCGGATCACTTACCCAATCTGCCGGTGCTCAAAGCCTCCCCCAAAAGACTCGTGAATAAATAACCAAATTGGAGAACAAATGCAATTCGAGAACCAAAAGTAACAAAGTTGGCAGAGCGCTCGGTGCTGTAAAGAAACTGTAAAAAAATTGAGACGACTTTCCCCTGTATGTTTTATTCATCATTGGTGTTGTATAATGCAGGCCAGAGTTATTTCAGGACATTATATTGTGTATGGACGTCCGCTAAATGTATTCCGATCGTAATTGAAGATTTTCATCGATTGGAAGTCAGAAAGGTATAAGTTACTTTTGAGTAAGAATGGAAGTAAATTTTTGAATTGAGATAAAGGTAAATTTATTTTAGTTTTGAAATTGTCCAGTTTCTTTTGTTATATTTTCTTCTTTTTAAACAGTGCTTTTAGAATCATAGTTTATTAACAACTATGTGTCTTACTTAAGATAGCATCTTCGATTTTGAGTTTTACTTGGATATTTTACCTTTCAATTTGAACTAATTGTATAAAAAATAAAATTTATTATGTATACTTTATGTAAATAGTTGTTTACTTTAAAATTATATTTTCTGGTAATTTTTTATTGTTTTTCCCTTTTTTTGGAAATTTTAATTAAGGCAACATTTAGCATGTCCCATTAGTCCTGCACCCTGTCCCAGTAGGCCCCCCATACGAGAACTAATAGGACATTTACATGTCTGTTTAAAATGCTCAGCATCAGCAATTAAAATATGATAATGTTTTAACATTTGTCGAATGACCTTTTAAGTAAACAAATGTTCAGTTTATAAGCTTGTGATAAAATAAATTAAAATTCTTGTGTTTTTGCAGAAATGCAGAAGTTAATAAAATTTGTCCCAATAGCCCCACCCTCCCCTACACTAAGATTTAATTAGAAATTATTGTTTTAGTTATACTCAAATAAATTTAATACAAATTTAGAAATCTTGTAAACTGATTGCATTGCAAAGGAGACAATTGTAGTCAAAAAGTAAGACCTAACTTATCAATGCAATAATTATTTAAAGTAACGTTTTAATTAATTTAAAAATTATGTTGCTCGAAGTATAACGTAAGAAAAAAATTAATTAAATATTTTATTGTCCCGGATTAGGCAAGGGTGACTTAGCCTTTCATCTCTTAAGTGGGTCGATAAAATGAGTACCAAGCATGCTTTGGAACTAAACACTGGGGGTCCCACGTGAGGCTGATCACCTAACCAGGACATACGCATACGCGTTGCAACCAAGAGCCCTTGGTCACGCAAGCCAATACCACCTAGATTAGAAGGCCGGCGAACTAAATGCTTAACGTCATATTAGTGGACCGAATCTGTGGTTTTGAACAATGATCATTTGTGACTAGATCTTGTATTTGAATTATTTTTTAAGATAAAATGAATCAAGATGCGACGTCATCTTAAGATACGACGTTATTGATTAACAAATCGAAATTGGTCTACTAGTGTGACGTTGTGTTGCTTAGTTCTTCGGCCTTTTAATCTAGGTGGTATTGCGCAAGCTAAATTGGGCACGGCCGGCCTAGGCCCAGTAATGGGCTGTTGCGCAGATAAATTACGAAATATTTAAAAACTAAAGTTAAAAATTAAGATAGTGTTTGCATAGCAAACAACGTTCTAGGAAATTTAATTTTGACGCATGACTTCCTTATGGGAAAAGAGTACCTCACCCTTACGCAATAACATATTCTTTCATTTTATGATTAATACGAAATCTCAGTGTTACAATTGCTATGAATGGATTTTTCCGAGAATCAGTTATAAAAAAAAATGATTTTCTTACTTCCCATTTTCTTGCAGATTTCACATTGTTATGCACACTTCGATTCAAAAACCAAGGTTATGCGATTCTTATAAAGTAACGCCATTAGACATTTAAATTATTAAATTAAATGCAGAAGTAGCTATGGATGTTGTTCATTTATTAGTGGTTCTAACCGTGATTTCCAGTGCAAAATGCCAAGGAATGAACTTTTTGAACGGGTTCCAAGGTACCTGGGGTGGAATGTTTAACAATGATTTTATGAAAATGGGATTGTAAGTTGTGATTAGACTTTTAAGTGTGTAACCGTTTAAATTTTGTAGGCTGTTTTACAGTTGCTTCTTATTGTTTATACACGTTTTTCTTTATTATCCAAGTTTCAATGCACATTCTTTCAATATTATTTTTCAACATGAATTTTAAAATATTCTAATTTTTTGTAAATGTAAAATTAAATGCGTTTCTGACAATATTCAGTTAGGTTTTTTAATTGTTTAAAAAGTAGTATTTATAATTTTTCTTTAAAAAAATTGTTTTAAATAGTTTTTCATTCTTGAAATTATCTTAACTTATTTAATTCTTAATTAAATATTTTTATTAATGAAAATTTTTAAACATTCAATTTTAATTATGTTAGTTCAAATAAGTTTTGAATACTTATTTAAATGCATTTAAATTCGTAACTTTTTATACTTTCATGTATAAAGGTTTGACTGGACGAAGTCGTGGGAAAACTTTGCAAATTCCTTTAAGGAAATGTCAGAACAATTTAAGAAAATAAAACCAATGCCTAATTGGTATGATGGGTATGTATTTAAACTTATTACAACAAACACTCAACATACAAATTAAAAGTAAAAATCATACAAATCCAATAAAAAGAACCAAATATGCAGTTATTATAAGACAATTAACATCCAAAGCACTTACAATAGAATGATGCAAAAATGAAATACAATTAATGTCAAGTTTGAATAGTTCTATTTATTTCTATTTTTTCTTATTTGTTATGATCCAATCTATTAGGCTATGGTTTCCTGAGAATTGTATTGTAATCGTAGAGAACAATATTTACTTTCGAATATAAATATTTCTTGAATTAATGCTTCATAAAAAAGGCCCTCGCCAGATAAGACGGTGAAAAATGCCCCCATTTAAATCGGGCTAATTTTTTTTCTGAAAATACCTCATAGTATGGACAACTTCTCAGCCAAGTTTCAGCTCAAAAATGTGGCGCATTTTTGAGTAAAAAATTAAAGTTTTTTTTTCTTTTTAAATTGATTATTCCCTGAATATATTTGATAAATCCAAAAAACTACTCATGAGTTTTTAGATATCATTGAGTAGTATTCTCAGAAAAATCCGCTCATAAATCTGATCGAGCGATTATTCTTAAAAATGCATTTTTATTTTTCAAAAAAAAATTTCATGCCAAAATCGTTTGGTCACAACTTAGGATTTTGTCTCTACATATTCCTCTATTATCAATCTATAATATATATTTTTTTCAGATTTTTAAAATTATTGGACGATAGTTTTAAAAAAATAAAATATTCTTAAAACCTGACTTTTCGCACTACTTACTCGGCAGATGGCACTCCTAACAAGGGCGGGGAAATTCAATCTGGGAGAATTTCTTTCGGACTAAAGAATTTAGCATAGATTTAGAAAGTAGCAGATCTGCCTCTAGGGGGAAAGGTGAAGCCATTTGTTAACCATTATCCCATAAGGCAGTTCGCAAGCTCTTGCACATGGCATGCCATACGCCACCAGATGGCACCATGAGATAATTCGACTAATAAAATATATATATTCAATATTAACTAATTAAAACTTTTTACAAGTTTCGCTAGCATAATTTTATAGCTGCATGCGTATTGATAATTTCTGTAAGGCATGAGGTATATATTCACAAAAGAAGCAAGTTAAAAATGCAGTTTTTATTGTATGTAACTCTTCGGAAAAACCATTTTTGTGAATCAGTATCCCGTGATGCATTGCGAAAACAACGAAATGTGGATTCATCACGCATCATTGCGTTGTACGGGATTGCGCAATCGGTGGGCATGCTATTTCTAAATCTATGGATTTTAGAGCAAAAAAATCAGGCTTTAAGAATTATTTTTTTAAACTATCGTCCAATAATTTTAAAAATCTGAAAAAAAAATATATTGTAGATTGATAATAGAGGAATATGTAGAGACAAAATCCTAAGTTGTGACCAAACGATTTTGGCATGAAATTTTTTTTTGAAAAATAAAATTGCATTTTTAAGAATGATCGCTCGATCAGATTTATGAGCGGATTTTTCTGAGAATACTACTCAATGATATCTAAAAACTCATGAGTAGTTTTTTGGATTTATCAAATATATTCAGGGAATAATCAATTTAAAAAGAAAAAAAAACTTTAATTTTTTACTCAAAAATGCGTCATATTTTTGAGCTGAAACTTGGCTGAGAAGTTGTCCATACTATGAGGTATTTTCAGAAAAAAAATTAGCCCGATTGGAATGGGGGCATTTTTCACCGTCTTATCTGGCGAGGGCCTTTGGAAAAAAAGACCCAGGTTTTAAATGTACTTAGACTAAAATTACACATTCTAATGATTGTTTGAGTTATTACAGCGATATTTAATCTTTTTTTAAGTGTTGGGGCCCTAATCCCATTTCTAATATAGACATTTTCATATAAATGAAACAGTTTTTAATCAGTTTCAATTATTTTTTAGTATAAAAAAGCAGACCGTAGCTCTTTCTAGTAAACAAGCTCTCTGAAATAACACTAAACTAGCCAAAACGCTTCTTTGTCAACAAACTACTAGGAAGTTATTTTGGCTCATTGATTTGTGAAGCCTTAATAATTTTAATGCCATTAGTAATTTACACTTTTTACAGGCCAAATGTGTGCTCTCAAGACAAATTTAGAGAAGATCCAATCTTCAACGAATATACCGGTCACCAAGAATCAGAGAATTGCATTGGAAGTGGTTTTAAATATGTCTGTGTTTCCAGGTATTTATACGAGTCTATTTACTATGTGAACCCCAAAAAACTTTCTACTCCAATCCCTTCGCTCGGTTTTCTAGGAAACAGGGGGATCATTGTTTTTCAAAACCTAGATCGTTTGAGGTTCTGTTGTGAGGTTAGGAATCCGAACAGTTCAAACCCAAGTGGGAGAAAACACGCTCACTCGCCAATTCGAAGAAGATAACATGCGGGGATGGGGTAGGAAAATGTTTTCGTGGCTCGCATTTTAGATAGAGAAGGTACAGCTGTGGAAATAAAAAAAGTACCCACTTGAGGTTATTTCATCCGTAAGTCACCCTATAGAATCGGACCTTTTTGAGATTGTGTACAATTAACATTCTGAGTTAATTGCACGATACAAAATTTGCATAAGGGGCCGTCTTCATATTAAAAATATTACGATCTTTGAAATTTCCAAAGGCAACACCCCATTTTAATAACTTAGAAATGTTAAGCACTCTTGAAAACCCTTAAATCTAAGTTTTTGTTACATTTGGATGAATATTTGACGAGTTATTCAATCGAATCACTTTTGGACCTTTTGGGGACCATCTCTAAAATGACAAGCAAGCATGCATGCAAAGCCGTCTTTATTTATCAATCACACGTAATCTTATACACAGTCCTCTATAGGGTAATTAAAAGGTATTTTGTGATTTACTCAGCAAATTATAAATAAAAAAAATTTAAAATTGGGATATCGCTTAATCATCTTGTCTTAAATTTATTTCTTTAAAAATATTAAGGGGTTTCTATTCATATTTTAAAAAAAAATTAATATAATAATTATTTAAAAATATAAAAATTGTTTTAAATACCCCAAAATTGAATGCATTTTGTTTGGGTTATTATAATTTCTTTTCAGTAAAAAATTCGTTTCATTATCTTAATTATTTATAGATCGGGATAGTTTTTTATGTGCAACTCATTTAACATTATGGGACCTAAACTTTGCACGTCTCTAACTCCTCTAATAATGCTTACAAACTAACAAAATTTGGCATTTTGTATAAACATAAGTCAGAGATTTGAAATATGGATTCAAAAAGGGGTGTTGCCATTGGAAATTTCAAAGATCGCAATATTTTTAATATGAAGACGGCCCCTTATGCAAATTTTGTAACGTGCAATTAACTCAGAATGTTAATTGTACACAATCTCAAAAGGGTCCGATTGTATAGGGTGACTAACGGATGAAATAACCTCAAGTGGGTACTTTTTTATTTCCACAGCTGTACATCAATAAATATACTTTTATAGGGTAGACTAACCAGTGAATGAACGTTTAAGACGTCACGTTCGCCAGTGAATGGACACCAGGATATAACGACCAGGACACAACCAACCATTGTCAGATAGCTTCCTACTACATGGGGGGAAGTCAGAGTTGCCAATCCATCCAGTGGAATGATTTTCAATCCTTACTTTTTTAATTACATTAACCAAATGTTCATTCATTGGGGCCTGTTCACTCACTGGTCAGTCTACCCTATGAACTGTTTGGTTGACTAAATATTCTTTTTATCTAACTTAGATAACTGCACAATAACTGTTAACACCTTAAGGGGTCACAGGAGTCTTAAAAATGTGCAAAGACGATACTACAAAGCATAGTTTGATCTTTCATGTCATTTTTTAACTACTCAATAAATGAGTATACTTTTTTAATATGTAATTCTACAGGATTTATTTATTATAAAACAAGTTTTAAAATTTATGAAACTTTAGCCAAAACTAAAATAAATGATATTAAACATAATGCTATTTGAACACATTGTGATTAGGCTTGCGCGGCAAATTGTGAAGTTAAAATTGAAAAAATGACTAAGAAAATGACTTTATATTGTACAAATATGTACAAACAAAGACTTATACCTAAATTCTCAGCTAAATTTTAATTAGAAATTATTTTTAAAAAAAATTGTAAATCAAAATTTTAAAATTTTTATTAATATTTTTAGAAAAAAGTTCTTAAAATAATTTCTAATTAAAATTGAGCTGAGAATTTAGGTATAAGTCTTTGTTTGTACATATTTGTACAATATAAAGTCATTTTCTTAGTCATTTTTTCAATTTTAACTTCACAATTTGCCGCGCAAGCCTAATCACAATGTGTTCAAATAGCATTATGTTTAATATCATTTATTTTAGTTTTGGCTAAAGTTTCATAAATTTTAAAACTTGTTTTATAATAAATAAATCCTGTAGAATTACATATTAAAAAATTATACTCATTTATTGAGTAGTTAAAAAATGACATGAAAGATCAAACTATGTTTTGTAGTACCTTCTTTGCACATTTTTAAGACTCCTATGACCCCTTAAATTAACTAACTTAAAGAGTGACTATTTTTAAGCAAATCATTTCTATGTGAACTATGATAAAATGCTTATCACCTTTTACAAAAAAAAATCAGAAAACTTTAAGAAACTGATTAGTTAATATGCTTAACAAATATTGTTATCATCCAATTTTTCTAAATCAGGCAGCAAAAAAAATATGCATTGTGCTTAAAAAGTATCTAAATTTTGAAATGCATAATTTTATATATTTAAAAAAATATGACCAATTCATTTTGATTCTTTAAAGCCGCGTTTTCATGAGCCATCGAATCTATGGATGGAAGAGCTAACTCAGCATTTTTTCCCTCTTGGGGATTTTCTCAAAGACAGCACTGGAATTGCAGGGTTCATCGGGAAGTTTCGAAAATCCTCCAATTAAGGAGGGTTTGACGTTTCATTCCATGGATTCTGCCACAGACTATCATTTGGGTTAAAAATCCTGCTCGATCACTTATTCCCCTAATGGAGGGTTTGGCATTCCAAGGATTCGATGGCTCATGTAAACGTGCCTTAAAAAGGAAACGTAAACCTTTTGGTGACGCATTAAAAGTTTTGCATAAAAACCATTGCAACTGAGTTTTTTTTTAATTTCTGTATAGGGTGTTCATTGGTGGAAGATCAAAGGAGCGTATGAGATCTTATGAATGCTGTCCAGGATTTGTTGGTTCGTTCCACAATGGGATGAAATGTGTGCCAAAAAATTAAATAAGTTTTAATACAATACTCGAATTTAATGCAGGGTTGCTCAAAAGTAGGTTTACAATTATTATGTACCGCACCAGATGTAACATTTGCAAGAACTTTGTGTTGCTTAAAACAAGCTATTTTGCACGGTCGTGTTTGGTTTCGTAGGTTGTCTAGAATTAATCAGTAATATTGCGTATCGGATTCAAAGAGTTGCGATTTGTGGAACTTGTTTGATTTTGTTTCGTGATAGCTTATTCAGTTTAATATAATGTAATGTAATCGTTTCCGGGTGCCTAATTCTAGCCTCCTTTAGGAGCTTTAACACAGCCAACTACGCCTAGTAATTTAGAGCTTTAGTTTATTTATTTGATGCTCGAGGAATAAGTAACACATGTCACCAGATTACGCAACTTCGAATCCCACCATCTATTTGTTATCCAATAAAAGGATTTATGCTGGTGGAAAATGCATTCCCATTTTCTTATAAGCATAAAACCAATACTGAAAATCTAGGTGCACCAAAGGTGAATCCTAGACCTACTCCAAGTATGAAAAAGCGGAGACAGAAAATAAACCTGTAATTAAAGTATAACAACTAACCAACTGTAAACCTAATTTTTGGTCACTCTGTGATACATATGATACAATATTTCCTCTACTTAACTTCACTTTTGGTTGTATTTTCGCTTTGTTGATTGGTTGTGGTATTTTCTTTATCAGTAACGATATCCGATTCATTATTTTGTAGCTGTTCAGTTGATTTATCACTGTTTGTACTCGTTTTAAATTGTGCCAGATCTTAAGATCCTTAAATAACATAAATGCTATATTATTTATTTATAACAAATATCTAGTAGAGAAATGCATGATAATTAATATTTACACTTATTAACCTTTTTTTTACATAATATATATATTTTTAAATACTTCTTCTCGAATTATTTGGAAAATGGTTTTGTATTTAGGTTTTCCATTGCTATAGAGTGTTCATTTATTATTTTTTATTTTTCGGACTAAAAATAAACAGCTACAAATTCAACAGTTGTACCCAAAGACATTCGGTACACTTAATATACCATTCGTTGTAAGTTGCTAAACAAAATATTTAGATGTGAAATTTCTCTGTGATTTCCTTACACAAGAATTAAGTTTTACTTTTTGTATATTTTATGAAATAAATATTAATTTTTAAAATGTTGTATAATTAAATAAATTTGTTTGATACCACTTCCTTCTTTTTCACAATTTCTTTCTTTCAAATATTAAAAATCTAGCTTTTCATATTCGATTTAATTAAAGAAATGTTTATGACATTTAGAAAATAATAATTATAAGTTAAAGTTATTAGAGCACTTTGATAATAACGTTAAAATAAATTCCTTTCAAACAAAGTGATGCTTAGTTAATAAAAAAGTATTGTGCTTTTCTTTATTACTTTTTTCAATTAATTTGTATGAAATACATGAAAAATAAAGCGTTTTATTGGTTTCGAAATCTCGATATCAACATTGTGTGTTCCGTCACGTTTTGGAGAATGCTAATTTAAAATAAAACGTTTTGAACTTTCGATCGTTTATTATTTGGTAATGATAAAAAAAGAAGAAACATTTCAGATATCATATAATCCTTCTCTACATTCTCAATTCATATAGTGCACAATCATATAAATCATTAACTTGGATAGAACAGACATTATCGAAATAAATAACGATATGGGCACTATATGGAATGGTCTTAAAAATCCGACAATATAAAGAAAGTAATCAGATAACAATCAACGTCAGTTGATTACAAAAAAAAAAAGCCGTGTGAAAATAAGCTTTCTGCATCCTAAGCTAGTTCATTTCAAAGAGACAAAATATAAGACAAGCAAAAAATATAGCACTAAACAATCTATTTAGGTTTTTAAAAAATTTTAATTAAAAAAAAATAAGATCTAAAAAAACTAAGGTTGTTTTTTTTAATTACAAAACAGAGCACTAAAATGGAGCACCAATCGAAGTAAATTCAGGAAGGAAAGCTGACAGTTCTACGTCACCTCAAACAGGACAAACTCCTATTGTGAAATTGTTTTTATTTTCAGTTCAATCGGTTCTTTTTTCTTCGGTTTTAAATAGGATGAATTAAAATAACTAAAAACCGGTCCTTTGAAAAACTGGATCTAGTTGCTCGGATAGCTGAACGTTTCCGGCTGTCTCGTCGTAATTTAGAACCCCAATCATGTGACAAGTCACCTTTTAACCGTTGCACTACTGAAACGGCCCCCGACAGCAGTGCGACTAAGGTTTCGATAATGATATTTCTATCACACATTACGAGGAACAAAAATCCAAAAAAGCGAAAGGGCTGATAGAAATCAATTGCTTATTAATCAAAATTTGTATACAACTTTAAAGTTTGTTATCTGAAGACAATGTTTTATCCGAAAGCAGTTTTTACTTCACATTAATTTATAATTACAATTTTTTTGGCTCTACAATAATGAATTTGAAAAACTTTAATAAAATGTGTAAAAATGATTGTATTGAGAAAAGAACATTGTAGTCAAAACTCATTAGTTCATTATTTATTTATTTAACTTTAAGTTAGAGTTATGTATTATATGTTGCTTAATGTATAATGGTAAGAGAATAAAAATAAGTTAAATATTTTACAATTTAACAATTAAGATAGTAGTTGCATAAAAAACAACGTTCCAGGAAATAAAATTTTATTTTG
The DNA here is from genome assembly GCA_023701765.1 of Hylyphantes graminicola. Lineage (NCBI taxonomy): Eukaryota > Metazoa > Arthropoda > Arachnida > Araneae > Linyphiidae > Hylyphantes > Hylyphantes graminicola. Next base: position 34,548,804 of record CM043114.1, on the reverse strand, counting down.
ACGCAATATTTTTTTCTGAGGAAAAAATATCTTGGCCATACGCAGTAACCTTTTTTCATTTTATAATTACTATGAAATATGTGTTGCAATTATTATGAATGGATTTTTCGGAGAATCAGTCAAAAATGCAATAATACGTTTGGTAATTCCCATTTCATTACAACTTCCATATTTCATTGAGTTAAAAACCAAGGTTATATGATTCGCATTCTTATAACCTATAAAGTTTGGTCATTAGAAATTTAAGTTATAAAAACTAAATGCAGCAATAGCTATGGATGTTTTTCATTTAGTAGTGGTTTTATTGATTACTAGTGCAAAATGCCAAGGAATGGACTTTTTTGATGGGTTCCTAGATATGAACATGGGAGGGTAAGTTGTGATTATATTGTTAGTGTGTAACCGGTTAAGAATTTAAGGCTTGTTATTGTTTCTGCTTATTGTGTATTAGTTGAAAACTTGCAATTTTTATTCGTACCAGATTATTAAGTTTCATTGCATATTCTTTTAACATTATATTTGAATATGGTTTTAAAACATTCGATATGTTTTTAAATGTAAAGTTGCACGCTTTCTAGCTGTCTTCGGTTAGGTTTAGTGAATTGTAGAAACAATTTTTTAATGAATATTTTTTAAATGTTGTTCAAGTAGTTTTTTTCTCATTAAAGCAATGGTTCAAAATAATATAATGTTTACTTAGATATATTTTCATATCCAATTGTTCTTTGTCATTAAGTCTATATTATACAGGGTAAAGCTAATAAAAGTGGCCCCAACGTAGAGATAAGAATACGACAAAAATGTTGCCAAGTCAAAAACCAATACAAAAACAGGTTTTTGCTAACTGAAGCTATTGATCGCTTCAATATTAAGCCCAAACAAATGCTTGGCGAATCTCTCTCTCTCTCTTATTTTCCAGCAACTACGCTATGGTTTGGGAAACTAGTAGAAATGAAATATAAACGAGGTTTGTAGAGCTGATAAAAAAAAAAATTTCCCTCTAGTGGTATGACATTGTAAGTTCCGTTTACTAGATTAATTAACCAATCGGGAATTTATATCCATTTTGTAGAAACCCAGCAAAAAAATCAGCATAAAAACTTGAAGGAAAAATGCAGTTTTTTTTGTTCCAAATTCAGGCATGTTTCCTTCATTAAAAATCAGCATGTTTCCTGCATTTCACAAAAATTGCAGTAATAATGCTGATTTTTATTCATGAAATGTGCCTGAATTTGAAACACAAAAACTGCATTTTCCCTTCATTTAAAAATGAAGATTTTTCGCTGATTTTAATGGGTGTTTAAAATGAAGGGAAAATGCAGTTTTTGTGCAAGAAATATGCATGAATTTGAAAAGAAAAATGCAGTTTTTCTGTTCATTTTTAAATAAAGATTTTTTCCTGATTTCATAAGGCATTTTAAATGCAGGGAAAATGCCTGAATCTGAAACTAAAAAAACCTGCATATTTTATTTAATTTTTTTAGTGAAGCTGTTAAAACATGAAATGAAATAATAAATGCCGAAGAATACTACTACATTAAAAAAAAGGAAAATTGCTGAATTTTTTGACAATTTCTGTATTTGTATAAATTTTTCACAGAATTAAGAGGTAAACCACATCAAATAAAATTTACAAAATAAACATGTACAAAAATAAACATTACAGAATTTATTTGCAACAAAGTTTTATATATATATTTATAATATATACAAGTGCAAAACTTTTTGCCATCATATCAAATATCCAAAATTTAAATTAAATTATGTTAGTTTTTAAAATTAAACACATGCATAAGGTATTAAAATTAAACATGGACAAAAAGTCCAATACAAATACAATATAAGTTAATACATTGTCAGTGATGTCATTGCACGAATCTTGTTTTTTATTCAGTTTGTTAGCTGAATTCAGCTTTTGCCGGATAGCAGCCCACACCATGCTTACAGTGACTGAATATTTATTCACAACATGGGCAATGACATCATTCACAATGTCTTTGTCCAAAATGAATGTTTTCGTTTTTGACTTTTTGACCCCTTTTAAAACGGCATTAGCTAAAACATCACTTCTGAATTGAATTTCTAATAAATCTGAAACATATTTTGAAAAATGGTGTGTCCTGCACAAAGCGAGTTTGTCCTTGCGAACTCTCAAGTTGTCTCCAATTTTTATGAGCAGAAGAGTTTTGAGTTCTTTGAGCTCCCTTTTCACAGCCTTGTACTTTTTTTTTAAACTCCGCATACTTCTCCTGAAGTTGCATGAAGAGTCCTTTTTCCATCAGAAGTTTAGCTCTGACTTTCATCTAATCGTCCCTTGTCGTAGCAAGTTGTTCAGCTGCTTTTTCAAGTTGACTTTCTTTCTGGGCTTCTAGCTTATGTTTCACTTCTTTCACAAGCTTGACTGATGAGCTGCTGTTGGGTTTCTTTGATTTATGCCTATAAAAAATATGAAATTATGAGCATGCACAACTTTTTTAAACATTATTTTAAAACTTAAACTCAATACTATATTTTACCGGAGTGCAAACTACAAAATATTTCAGAAAAAATATATTATTGTGATATAAATGAACAACGATTATTTATTATTTATCCAACGATTTATTTATCCTAGAGTATCGGACTTCTCTTTGTTTTTGTTAATACAAAACATTCTAAATTGTTTGCTAGACACAAAATTTGCATTTATGGGACGTCTTCATACAATACTAACTAAGATCTGAACTCGCAACTAGTCTATGAGTAGCTCTAATGTGAAGCTAAACCGATCCAACCAATTCAAAAACAGGTTTCAGGTAGCCTCAAGAGTTTTACTCGCCATCAAGCTTTTCAACGTATTTCTATCCCTAGACCGGGGCCACTTTTATTTACCTCACCCTGTATAAGTTCAAACAAATTTTAAAAAATAATAATAAGTGTATTTCCACTTCATATATTTTCATGTGTAAAGGTTTGACTGGGATAAAGCTTGGGAAAACTTTGGGGATTCCTTTAAAGAAATGTCAGAACAATTCAAGGATATGAAACCAACTCCAAATTGGTATGATGGGTAGGTATTTTAAATTTATTAAAATAAATAATCAACATTACAAATTAATAGTAAGACGCATGCAAATCACAATAAAAAACAAAATGTACAGTAAATATAAGACAATTCATATTCAAAGAACTTACAATAGAATGAAGCAAAAATGGAATATTATTATAGTTTAAATATTGTATATTTTTTACTTTCGCCATTTTTATGATCCAACCAATTTAAAAACTAATATCACTTTCTGTAGTTTCATTATTTTAAATTTAAATATTTCTTTGGCTAATGCTTTAGATAAAATTATTAATAAAAATATATAATATTTAATTATTTTGATAAAATTTGCTATTCTAAATATTACTATTCCACTTTAACTATACTAATGAATGGTTGAGTGATTAAACACTATCCGTCTAGTTCCACTTACAACTGACCGTAGCTCCTCGTAATGCATGAGACCTCCGAAATAAAAGTAAGCTATCTACACTCCTTGCCAACCTAAGTTGGTTTGGTTTGAATTATCGTCGCACTAGAGCTACACGAGGGCTATTGGCGACGGGCGTCGTATTTTAGAACCACAGTCAAGTGACGAGCCACACCTGAATAGGCACCCAACGCAACCGCTAAGGGCGACATCGTACGCAGCGTTAGGACTTTGAAGGATATTTAACGTGCACTCCCTTACACGGGGTATTATTCGTCGGACATTTTTGGCTGCACGGGCCGTTTATAGGTCCAACCTAAGTTGGGTAAATACAAATATGCTATATAGAAGATCCTTCCACGGATGTAAAAAGTTCCATAAATTGTTTGTGAATCTATCCAGAAAACATGTGTAAAGCATTAATTTTGTTTAAGCAGGTCTAACAGATTTGGATATTATTTGAGAAAATTTAGCCATTTTATCTGAATAAAAAGTGTATTTTGGTTAAATTGTATTCAAATCATTTTGTATGTAGATATTACCTTACAAGAGTTTCCAACTAACGCCAACGCTTTACGATTTACCAACCGCGCTTTTCCCCCTGCATTTGTACTGTTTGTTTTTTACCCAAGTTATGTTGGCAAGGAGTGTATCTAAGACACCTTTTAGTTTACACAACAAAAAAGTGATATCAACTGTATTGATTTTTGAAGCCGTCCCATATTTAATTTCATCTTTTTTTTAGGCCGAATGTGTGTTTTACAGACTTTTATAGACAAGATCCATTCTTCGAAGAACAACCTGGTCGCCAAGGTGTTGAATTTGAGAATTGCAAGGGAACGAATTTTAAATACGTCTGCATGGCCAGGTATTTTAAGGAGAAATTATTGTAAATTAATAGTAAATGTATGCTTTGATGTAGGCTGCAATGCTGGATACATTTTTATATTGTATAGCTTAGTAAGATAACTAAGTACATACTAACTTTTAATGGGTTCCACTTAACTTAGAGAAAATTAATGAATTTTTTATACAGTTCATTTTGATGGGGACTATTATAAAATGCTCATTAACCAATTTAATTTTATAAATCAGAGCAAACCTTTAAAAAACCGATTAAGGTTTTTTTAACAAGTATTGTTAGAATGTAATTTTTCTTTATAAGCAGCACAGAAACAATAAATCTTTTGTTTAAATTGTAATATAATTTAAAAAATGGGCCAATTTTATGTATTTAATTTGCCATAATGAATAATTTGTTAAAATAAAACAATTCAGTATAATCCTCCAAAAGTTAATGTTAATTCTTGATGCACGGCCTTCTCAACGGCCAGAGAAGCTCACCCGAACACGTGAGTAGACGAAAAATTCGATACACTCTAAAAAAATTCGGTAAGGTTACTAAGAATTCTCTAGGAAACTCAGCTTCCATAAGTTTTTTTAGTAATATTAAATAAGAAATATGTGTAGGGGAGGGTGGGGTGGGGGCTATTGGGACAATTTTTTTTCAACCTCTGTATTTCAGCAAAAATAAATTAATTTTAATTTCTTTTTTCACAAGCTCATAAACTGAACATTCATTTACTTAAAAAGTCATTCGACAAATGTTAAAACATTACCATATTTTGGTTGCTGAGCATTTTAAACAAACACGTAAATGTCCCATTAGCCCCCATATGTGGGGGCTAATGGGACGGGGTGCAGGGCTAATGGGACATGCTAAATGTTGCCTTAAAAATATTAAAAAAGGGAAAATGAATCAGAAAATGACCAGAAAATAAAACTTTAAAGCAAATACCATTTAAATAATGTGTACATAACGAAAATTTTTAAAAACAATTATTCAACATTGAAAGAGATGAAATATCATAGTTAAAACTCAAAATCAAAGATGCTCCCATAATTTTTTTTGAATAACTGGAAAGGATAGTTTTATAACTAAATCTTTAGTTTTTTTATAACTAAATCTTCTAAAATTTATCCCAAAATTGTCCTCTTTTTCACGGTACAAGGATTTAAAAGACCGTCTTATCTTCAAATAGCTTACAATCGTTCACCTGTTTCAGATCATTCTAACGAACATTTTCCCTGTAACGGGTGCGGGTTCAATTCCCCTCCTTTGCCCTGGGTGTACTTCCTTTCTCTGTGGCAGTAAAAACTCTTTCTGTGTCTGTCTTACTTGACGAAGGCTTATAAACGGGTCTTCGATCAAGTACACAAGCCGGAATATATATGCAACTACCCTATGAACATTTTCAGTTCATCGCCTTCTTTTTCAGAAAGCAATTCATCAAATAAAAAATAGCTTGCTTACTAGCAAAATTTACCAATAACAATATATTTATCTTCACCAAGCTCTGTTCAGATGTAATTATTGAAATTCCAGGTGGAAATATGTCACCAATAAAGCTACTTGAACTTTCACTTATTATACGGTGAAAAAAGTTCAAAAAGTTTAAAATTAAAGTTTAAAAAAGTTTTAGGCAACATGACTGAATAAGATGTAAAAGATTTAAATAGATTGTTTGAGAGAAGCATGCAAAGCTAGGTTTATTCGTGTCCCATTAGACCCCACTGTTTCTGTCCCATTAGACCCCACTGTTTCTGTCCCATTAGACCCCACTGTGTTGTTTTTTATAAATGACCCAACACAGAAGCACTTGTACTTCACCACAGTATTTGACATATACTATCTTAATCTAGGATATTTCATCTATCTAAACCTGCATTTTAATTCATCGAAAGTTTTTATTTAATACTTCAAAATTGAAAAACAAGGTACACTTTTAATTAACTTTAAATTCTCCAAAACAGCAATTCTTCTCTCCTCATCAGCACATGCGTTTATTTGCTGATCTTTGGTTGTTAAAATGTGAAGTGTAACTGTTACAATACTGTAGTGTAGAAAAATTTGTAAAAAAGTATATTTTTCCCAGCTTTAGGGTCATTGTCCCATTAGCCCTGCGTCCCAATAGCCCCCACTCTCCCCTATATATTACTAATTAAAGCTTCGTATTCAATACAATGTTAAACAAGAGAGCGCCATTAATTTTTCTGTTAGTCAGGTATTATTTCGAATTTCCGGACCAGGAAATCAAAACAGGCTTGCAACCTCGGGATCCGCTCGCTCTTCTTGCAACGAGAAACAGTACGTTTGTCCACTAGGCCATCGGGACATGCAGATTCTTTGCGTGTAAATAATGAGTTTAAAATCTTGATCGCATATAAAGCTTTCGGATATAAAGCTTTAGAAATAATTTAACGCAATTTGTATGCACTAAAATAAAAAAAAGCCACGTTTTTCGGCTTTTCTTCAGACTTTTATCAATATAATTTCGCTAAACTTATTGCCGATGTAGTCTCGTGCACTTTCAGTTTACGGACCCATTACCGGTTAGTTTTTGCTAAATCCGATGACCGATCGAACAAATTTCAAGAAACAATGCAACAAGAGAAACTACGCATCTCTTGAAAATATAGCCCAGGAGGCGCTGCAAGGCGTTACATCACTACAGCAGTTTCTTTAGTATACCTACTATCAGAGATTGGTTACATGTGATTTTCTAGTAAATGGTGTAATGCCTGTAAATTTACTTAGTAATCGTCAGTAAATTCGAGCCAATTTTTTTGCAGTGGACTGCTTGGATTGCCGAAGAGCGATGAATCCTCTTCGGAGCCCTTTCTGAATAGTAAAAATATAGGCGTCCGTTTATTAATACCTACATGCAGGTTTTGAGTAAAGGTTTCTTCATCTTCGGGAAAACGACACTTGGAACCAGTCAGCTTTTCTGTCCACCCATACACGCACGTCTTTTTGGATAGCTTCTCTGGCCTTGTAAGTTTGAGCAGGCCAAGCTTGATGGCGCCATAGAGGTTGAAAAACCGTGTGCTATGGCACATTATCTAGAGGGGAAACGGAAGGTCAAAATCTGTTTCTTTTGAACACTTACACATGGCGGCCAGTTGCATAGAAAATGACAGTAATAAAATTGCGCTTTTATAGAATCTGTTATCTTGGAGCTGGTGGCTCTTTGAGATCAAATCTGATTAAATTGAGATCAAATCAGATTTGAATCAGGGTCATTTTTTGGGTAGTTCTGTTTCTATTTAGTGAAATAATTTTATTGTCAGACTCAATTTTGAATGACATTTTATGATTGGTTTTACTTAACGATGAATATAAAATCAATAATTCCACACAAATTATCAATAAATAACTATGCAAATTTTCGGTTACTTAATAACGTTATTTTCGACACTCACAAAAGGTAATTCAAAATACTTGCAGTTATTGACTAGAATCAACTCAACAATCATGATTCGAAAAAAAAAAAGCGCAATTTTAGTACTGATTTTTTTCTACGCTAATCGCCGCCATGTTTAGGTGATGCTTCGGCACAAAATTCACTCTGGTATTCACCATTACGTTTCTCCTCTAGATAGAAAAACCTTCACGTTATGGCAAACTATCTCTATGAATGGCGCATTACAATGTTTACATAAAAATCAGTTCGAATAATTTTCTACTTTCTGTTTAGGATGTTTATTGATGGAAAATCAAAGCAGCGTATTAGAACTTATGAATGCTGCCAAGGATTTTATGGTATATTTGACAATGGGATGAAATGTGTGCCAAGTAAATAAAATTTAATACAATACTTTAAATTGAAAATAAATACAATACTTGTTCCTCAGAGACAGGGCTGAATGAATTGGTCAAGGGTTTAACGGTTTTTAAAGCAATAAATACAATATTTTAGTCATTAAACTAAAAAAAATAGGATATCAAGATGTATTTAAAACCATTTACTACATTAATAACGTTTTTATATATTAACACGTTGGTTGCCAATGACGCGCCAGCGCGTCGTGTGGTTCCGATTCACCGATATCGGCACATTCTGATAAAATTCATAGTACCATTTAATATTATTTTGAAACAGTTTGTATTATGGTTTTCCATTGCTAGATAATTTTCACTTATTATTTTTATTTTTCAGGATGAAAGCCAGCATGAAATTCAATGGTTGTTCACAAATACATTTAGAATACTTAGTATACTTATTCACTGTAGTTACTAAACATAATTTATATGTAAAATTTCTCATTCGTTTGTTTGCAGGATTAAGTTCTACTTTGTGTAGATTTTATGAATAAAATATTAATCTTTAAAATTTTGTTATATAAATTTTTTTTCCTACCAATTTCTTTTTTTTACAATTTATTTCGTTCAAATAGCACAAACTAGCAAATAAAATACCCGGTCCTCGCACGACTTTTAAAGCAGCGCATACCATTTTTAAAACAGAATAATTATTTAATAAATTTCATCAAATTTAAAAATAATAATAATATTTTTGATTTGAAGATAATAGAGCTCAACAATTGAGTTTTTGTTAGGGATTTAAAAACGAAAGAAACATTTATTAGAAAGGAAAGAATTGTTATAACTGATTGTAATTATCAGGAGGGATATTTTTGATTAGTTGAAAGTGCCACGGTGTTATTAACAGTATTTACGCTACTAACTAAGATGGGTTAAACTTTTTTGGTAATTCTTCAGCAAGTTTATGCTTAGCTTCAAAAAAAAAATATTTCATTTTATTGTCAAATCAGTAATGTTATTAGCAATTTTTCTTAATGTTCAAATTTATTGTTATTTTTCCTCTTACCAACAAATTAAAGTTTGTCAATATAAAAGACTCTTTTTATGCTTTTAAAGACTAGGTTATTGTTAATATTCCTTGATGAGTGCTCCCATGTTGAAATAAATATTTTATTCTTTATAACATAAATGTGCAATTCTTTCAAAGTATGTTGTAAGTTTTAAATGTGTCAATAAAACTATTAAACACCCAACTTTATTGACTTTAAAATATCTTTTTAAGCTAATATAAGCTTTGAAAAAGGTAAAACTCGCAAATAGTTGCACAAGTTTACAAACTATATTTAGCAAACAAATGCCGAGTTTAGCTAGTCTTCAATTCAAAAGTTAAATATCTATAATTATGCAAGATATCATTTTGCGTAAACTAAATAGAATATCAATAACATCCATCAAAAAGCTAAGATGTTAAGCGTCCCGTTTCAAACTTTGCGATAAGTTAATTTTCCTATTCAATGAAAACTCTCGATTCAAATGTTGTTATCTACAAAATATTTACTATTCATTTCATTAAAACCAGTGCTCAGATTTAAACAAAATGTTAGCGTTTAAGCAAAATCGAAAATCAGACATCAAAGCGGGCGACTTCAGCAAATATTTACCGTCGCCACTTTATCCCATTTCAATTGACTGTTTTCGCCGAAATTACGCTCGTTCCATAAGTTCCTCGCTGTTCAAGAGCGTCTTCCCATTTCATTTCGAGAGGTAGCAAACAAAACAACAAGCAGCGAGACGATTGTCGGGGCTAATAAATTGTTGCTGTGTTTCGATTGCCGAGGCGAAGGGAAGCTGTCAAAGTTTCCGTGTTCTGTGTCAACAACCCGCGCACTCTTTTTGTCCCGTCGCTTTCTGGATCTTAATAAATGGAGTTTTGTTTCCGGAATTGTTTATTGAGTTCCTTACCTCCTCCTTAATAATAGAAGTCGGATATGTCGAGCAGTATATATGGTGTATGTGGAAAATGGCAGTATATATGTAGTATGTGGAAAATGGTATATTAACCCAATAAGTAAAGGCAAAAAAAGGCTAAACCCGTACAAAATTAACAGCCAGTATAATATAGAGCAGTGGTTCCCAACAGGTGGTCCGCGGACCCCCAGGGGTCCGTGAGCTATGTCAGAGGGGTCCGCAAGATCCAATTAGAATAAAAAATATATTAAATATAATTCGTATGATAACAGATTTTTTGCTTTGGCCGCTTTTACGAGGTAGGATCTTGTCAAGATATTTTGAACTTAGAGACGATGTTCATCTCTTCCTTCTTGACACAAAGTACGCGGATGAGTTTACAAGGATAAAATGTACATATGTTTAAGTTGAGGATAAGATTAGTTCTATGGTCAAAAAGTGTCAAATCTGGGTGCCAAGGAAAGAAAACGGATCAACTTGTGGATGATGAAAAACATTTTCATCGGTGATAAAATTACATACTTCTTCTGGGCATCAGCGCACAAGGACTACAAGAAACTTGGAGATAAGGCAATGGAAAAGATCCTTCCATGTGCAACCACATATTAGTATGAGAAAAAAAAATTCCCCCTGTGTTTCATGAAAAACAAATACAGGAATCAGCTCGACATGCGGTCGAATTTCAGAAATAATGAGCGCAAAGGGCAAATTAAAATTATCTCATTAAAAACTGACAATTAAAACTAACTGTATACAGAGACGGAATACTCTGTTGTGACTGTAAAAAACGTATGAAATATAAAAAAAACCCTCTTAATTTGGCTCTCTCACCATTTAATTTCAGGATTAGGAATTAATGGGGGTCCTTGTCACAATAGCCGGCTCGATGAGGGGTCCTCGAGAAAATTTTGTTGGGAACCCCTGATATAGAGGATATGTATTTTTGGATTTGAAAAAAATTATTAAGTCGTAGCCTTCGGTTACTTATCTATATTACAGGTTTAAAATCAGAAACTACTTAAGCTAATTTTCATTATTAACCTAGTTTGTTTTAACACAAAATTACATAAAAACATTCAGAATTCGTTTTAGAGAAGAGTGAAGCTTAAAAATATCGACTGCCAGTCTAACTTTCAATAACTTAAATGCAAAAATGCAGAACTTATCTAAATATGGGACAGAAGTTGGTAAGGGTAATAGTCAATTTAGACTTAGAGTCCTTAGAGTTACGAACCACATAGACCAGTATATACCACCTCTTTTTCCCTTACGATGCCGCAGACTCCCCTTGCCACGAAGGCTTTAGAAGATCTGGTGTGCTGGTTTGTTGCACCGACAATATGCAAATAGCGATAAATGTTACAGAAGCTGTTTACCAGAAGCTACATGGATTATTTTTTATTTTACTTCTTCTGATGTCATGGAACCATTTGAGGAGCATGATTTCCACTGTTAGTGGAACGGTCTGCTTTTACGAATAATACACTGCTGACACTAGAGTTTCAATATTTGAAGGAGTACGTGTACATTATGATAATTTGTTATGACATATAGTCTAACAGGTTTTTACACAATTTAAAGACTAGAGATACAGGTGCAATTTACAACTAAGTCTCTTCGGAAATCGAACCCCTACCTCCAGCTCTGCAGCCCAGAGCTATAACCGTTACATTATGGAGACGATAAGTATGTGAGTATTATGTGTTTCCTTAGCACTTATATATTGATTGATTTATACAAGTTTTGTTTGTATCCAGGAGTACTATTTTGGTGAAGTTAAAATTTAAAAAGAAAATAATTCATGCTTTAAAATATGAAAGACAGTGTTTGAAGAGTAAAATTTTTTAGAGTTTGAAATTGTCCCCCTCTCCCTATGGTTAATTAAAATTTCATGAAATTTAATGATATTTTTTAAGTTAAGTTTCATACAAGAATACAAAATGTAAGAAACATGTATTGCATAAATTCCTAATATATCTACTCATAACATTAAATAGAAATGATGGAACTTTTCAATTATTTAAAATTCTTTGCTGACTTTTTCTCAAAAATATATATGGTCTTATTTCTATTGTAATGTATGTTTGCATTAAGAAAAACCTTACCTGTCCTTTTTAATTCCCATGATTACTAAACACTTCAATATAAACTTAACCCAATGTATTACCCTCCCAACTATGCTTTTAAAGTTATGTTGTACGTATTGGGTTCTATATCTTCGGTTTTTCTTACCCGATTGAAAACGGGGGATTCCCAAAAGAGTTATTATACACACAATCCGTCTTTTTATACTTTAAATTTATCTGAAGGACAAGAAAAAATGTTATAAACCTGCCATGGTTACTAAAGGTATCATTTTTTAAAACAATTTTCGGCAAAAAAAAATTCATAAAAATCATTGATATCTAATAAATATGTTTCCTGAACAAGGTTTTTTGGCTATAAAAAATATCTACATAAATTTATTACACCTACACATGGAACCCAAATGCTATATATAAGACCAAGATTTTGAAATATTTTATATGTGTTGTCGAGCATGGTTATAAAAATACATTATTTTTAATTTAATGTTTTATACATAAAGAAATCGCCACACACCTGCGCTTTGTAATCTTCTTGAATACTCAACACTTCAATATAAACTGTTCCAGTATATCCCCACCAACCAAGCTTTGAAAGTTAAGTGCTGTGGCCTATCTTTGTTCTCTTATGAGTTACCCGATTGAAACGGGATATTCCCAAAGGAGTTCTGATCCTAGTCTTTTTTTATGCTCTGGAAATTTATCTGGAAGACAAGAATGAACAAAGTTTTCATCCAGCCATCCCCCACCCACCCTTATCTTAGTGGTGACATCGGATTTTATAGGTTTAATTTTAGAGCGCACCGCTTTAGAGCTATTCGGGGACTCCAGAAATGTGTATGCCTTCGAAGTTCAAAGATATCGCTGGGAATTTTTGTGTGGTAGAAGTTTTTAGGAGAAGAGTTGGGGATTAAAGTTTTTTTTTTTAATTTTTTTTTCTCGGTGGGAAGGTATTAATTGAGGTTCTTTTGTGGAAAGATTTTTTTAAGAGAAAGGCTTGATGTCGCAAGTCATGCTAGACAAAATAAAAGAAATATATAGTGTGAAAAAATTATGTTACTTTTAAATAAAAAGTTTGATTAAAAAAATCTAACAAAAACATGATTTTGGTAAATACATTGATTTTGGGTTGATTAAAGTATTTAATACATTAACCTACTCATAGTTTGAGAAAATACCAATATAATCGCAAGCCTTCGTATATTTCGTGTTAAGAGGAAACATTTCTTTACTTCAAAACAAATTATTAAAATATCTAAAGTTTAAAATTAGTTCAAATCGAATTTTTGGAATACTAAATTTAGTTTGTTTTATGAAACAAATGCAACTTTCTTAACACTAAACGTTTTTGAAGTACATTAAACAGTAAAAAAAACTTTAATATACAGGGTGGTTATAAAATAACGCTCGCTATTCGGAGTGGTCTGTAGCTTGAATGAATAATCCGAATGCATCAGGAATTGAGACACTTACTAATCAAGAAGGGGGGAAAAGAATGGAATCATAAATAAGACAGAATCCTAAAAAATAATCATAAAAAAGAATAATCATAAAAAACGAACTCGTCTCTTCACCAGAATCTAAATTACGAGGCGTCGTCAATTATGGCCAATTACGGCCAACACAGCTAATTACGCCTCGAAATTTAAAACCCTGGTCAAGAGACGACTTTCTTTTTTACGAAAAAGAATGAAATCATAAAAAGGAAACTCGTCTCTTGACCAAGGTTCTAATTACTATGCGTAGCCAATTATGGCTAATTACGGCCAACACATCCAATTTCGCTTCGTAATTTAGAACCATGGTCAAGAGACGAGTTTGTTTTTTATGATTCCATTCTTTTCCCCTCTTCTTGATTAGTAAATGTCTTAAAGTTTTTTGCATTTGGTTTATTCATTAAAGCTACAGACCACTCCGAATAGCGAGCGTTATTTTATAACCACCCTGTATATTAAAACCTTTATAATAAATGTTTAACATTTTAATATATTATTGCAATAGCTTTTATGAAACTACCATAAATTTTGCATAATATGCCCGTTTGAATCCCATGGTTTAAAATACAATAACTTTTTTTTTCGGCAACGAAGTACATACTATACAATATTATACAATTATAATACAATATTAAATAGTTTACGAATCAGCTAACTGAAAGTTATTCAGTAGAATTTTCGGAAAGAAACCCTAAGAGTAGAATAAAACGAACCGATATCGAGTCCTTATATTCGATTTAAAGCGCAAAAAAGTTAAAATGTATTCCTCTCTGACGTATATGGAAATACATTTTCTGGTCCCTGCCAAGAGGTATCGGAATCCCTTGAAGCTTCAGAAACGTCGAAACAAGGATCTTCGAAGAAAGAACCACGACAGTCCGAACGCATAATGTATTCGTGATTTCTGTACTTGGGAACGAAAGGGATCCAACTCGAAAGTGGCGAATTCGGGCATTTTTCCTTTTGGACGAAGCCAACATCTTGCAATTTGAGGAAGTCAAAAACCAACTTAGTTTAATGGGATAATTGAAATGTCAAAATGGCATACACATCCATCTAGAACTACCAGAATTGTTAGACTACACATCATGTAAGACATTTGTAGGAAGTGATAGGGCACATGTAGGAAGAGATTGGATATATTTTAAATAGATATCGTACATGTAGTACTTATATTTATGCTGTAAATTTTGGGAAAAAAAGTTCAAGTGTTGTTTAAATAAACAAATTACAGATCACTACCGAAAACTGAGTAGGGTTGAAGTATTGTAGCGCTAGAGCCAAACGAGGGCTATCTATTAGCGACGAGTGTCTCAATTTAGAATCGCAGTCAGGTGGCTCAAAAACTGAAATGCATTTCTATCTTAATACTTTTATAAAATACATTTCACAGAATGGTAAAGTAATTGCCAACAACATTATCAAGCATTTTTTTTTAAAGAATTTTCTGTTAAACTGGTAAAATGATATGGATTTAAAGGAATAAATAAATCCAAAATATGGTATTACAAAGTTGCAAAGTCAAAAGGTAAGATAGCAATACAGTAATAGCATTGCCAAGCCATGAGATCAAACGTAGTATTTATGATTACAAACGTAAGAAATACAAGATATATTCCCCTTTTGCTCTGAGGCAAAGACTTCAGTACTGATCCGGAGTCCGATGTGCTTCCTGGCACAGGGAAATCCCAAGTTATAGGGGGTTTTGCGCCAAGCATTTTATTTGTCGCCAAAATAATTTAACAAGTTATAATTTTTAGTCATCAGGCTTGTGGTACTGTCACAAAGTAAATATGAGAATACGTATTTGGAATATTTTTAATGCGTTAAGTACTGACGTAAAAGTACATTTGAACAGAATATAGTCATCAGTTTTAATAATTTTAAACTGTATCCAAATAGCAAAAGGAAAACCAAGAGCCGATAGATTGCGAAACCGAAATAAGTAAAGTAGCTAAAAAAAAGTATATGGTTTGGTTTAATTAACATCATACTAAAGCCGCACGAGGGCTTAACATTAAAAATTGTCCGTTGCTTTTATAAAAGGCATCTGCTACCATTTCCTTAAGATATTTTTGTTGGACATAGATACTTTTATTTATAGTATAGTAATTTGTATGTTTGATGGTCAACACCTCGTCAACTGGTTTTGCGTAGACTACGATAATTAAACCCAACACTACTCAAACTTTTGGAACTAATAGAATGTTAGCAATTGCCTGGTCTTACAAATTTTACTTAAGGCTAAAAGTTGTTAAATGCGAAGAACATCTATAATAACAGGGGGAAAATATTTTTCAAATAAATAGCATTATTCCACGCCATCCACTTAGCTATGAAGTCCAAAGTATTAATACTTATTAAGCTCATTAAGGTAAGAGTGGACAGACCAATGATAATTAATTATAAAAAATAGTACATGATGTCTTAAGTTTCTAAGGATTTTTTTTTAAATAAAACAGCTAAAACTGGGGTTAAACCAAATGCCTTATTAAAGCTGGACAAAAAAGCGTAAGACAGACGGACACAATATCTATTGATTAGTTCGTTCGGCCTGTCCGTGGCCGAGTGGTAAGGCATTCGCCTTTGGATTCAGCCTTCTCAGGAGTGCAGAAGTTCGAATCCCCCCTACTGCCAGTCATCCCGTAAATTGGATATCTGTACTGGGAAAGAGTAAGAAAAATCCAACTCATGACGGATGGGCCCGAGTACACTGGGACAGACGTGCTCATTAAATCTGTGGAGACCAAAGTCCAGGCGGCGTCAGCGTACGTTGTCGCTCGAAGTTCCGCAGGGTTCTAAATTACGAGGCGTTATAGGCTGTGTTAAAGCTCCTAAAGGAAGCTAGAAATAGGCAGCTGGAATCGATTACATTACATTACATTGATTAGTTCCTCATGTCATACTTTTCTAACAAAAAGTTTTTTTTTTTTTGAAATCGTAACTAATACAGTAACTACGCAAACTTTTGATACCACTTAGCCTAACTCACTCTAGTTTACTTAAGATACTAAAAGAAAGCATTTTTGTGAACAGAATTTAAAGTTGGCGACGAATCTGTAACTTGGCGCAACACCCCGGCAACTATACTTTCCGCCAAATAACGCTTTCCGAAAACCTCTCCCGGAAAGAGACCAGGAAATATTAGAGCTCTCACAAGAAAATTGACTCCCCAAAAAATGGCTGAAAGAAAATGATTCCCCAACCTGAATCCATTCTTTGGCTTAGATCTGAAAATGAAAGCCAAATGGCGTGGATAAGAAATAGTGTAAGTGGTCGCTTCTGGGTGATACATGTGGCGCCTTGCATTGTGTTTCATAGGCTTACACAAACATTACTAGAAACAAAGTTTAAGGAAAGTACTTTATACAGAACAGTCATTCAAGCATATATGTTTTGATTATTTGTTTGTGCAATGATGGTAAATGATTTTTTTAATTATATTAGGCCAGTTTTCGTCACGTTTTACAAGGTTAGAAAGTTAATACATAATTTAACTTATGTAAATAGTTTAACCGATGGTGTTTTTTTTATTATACTAATTTTAGTTTCGTTAATTGTATGAAAACAAGTAGATGTATATGTGCGTAATAAATTTGTAACTCCAGTATCATTCAAGATACTAGCCATTCGTATCAACTTTCTCATAAGTTATTTTATTTATATTTTAAAATACATGTATTCATGCTGAAGTTAAAGATAAAGATAATCAACCAAACTTGCATTGATTGAAATGAGTTTTTTAATCCCTTTCTTAATCGAATCTTAATACGACTGAATAAGTATCAAATACAATATACTGGTTTTCAACAGTATTCATAAACTTGTGCTTATTATTTTTATGAATAAGAAATATTTGTTAAGTACTGCGTTAATTCTAAAAAAAATCTAAACCAAAAGAATCAGTTTCCGACTTCCAAAAACTCTTCACCAGAGAACATTCTAAATCCAATGAACAGAACTTCAAAAAATCCGAATGAACCAGTGGCATAATCCAATTGAAAGAAGAAAAACGACACTTGTCGATAAAAGCTAAGTATAACAGCAAGCATTGAATCTCAATTATGCCAATAACTGCTGAGTGCTAATTTGTTTTCCCTTAATGTCATTAGGGAAAGGCAAGCATCGATCCCCGTGATAAAGAAATCTCACTAAGTACAGATATAAATGTGACGTTTTTCCATCTATCAGGGAATAGGGCTGGTTTGGATTTAGGAAGGAATCGTACAGGAATATTATTAACATGGAAAGTTTTCATGGTTAATTTTTTTTAATTTAAAAGTGATCTAAAAAGTTATAGAAATACCCCTTTCTTTTAGATAACAAACTTATATATCAATTTAAGTGTATGTATTAATATAATTTCAGCTCAGATTAGCTTGCTTAAATTGTGGATGTTACCGAGTAAAAATTTTTTGATTAGTTACAAAAGTTAACACTGATCAAAAATCTTAAATCAAAGTGGTAGTTATTTTAATTAAAAGAATATAATTTGCAACATATCAAATTTCTTTTGAATTTTCAGGTTAAAAAAAACGTAAAATGAATGGTTATTTTTATGTATTTCTGTTTTCCTCTTTTATTTGTTCAAGGAATAATTATTAATTATATGAAAGCGAGTGATAAATATTCACTTTTTCGTTTTTGAAATGACTGTTGTTAAAACATCTCATCATGCTAAATTTTATTTCAATTTTAAGATAATTATTAATTTAACATGGTTTAGTACTTTAACTAAAACAATTATTACACAACTGTTGGAAATTTTATATTTCTATACAATTTATTTTGTTTTGTTTCATTTTTCCCAAACAAATCCTTGTTTTATCAAATATAAACGGGACTCTCAGAACAATAAGTTGTAATGAGTGAAATAACATTTCAGAGCTATCTTTCAAAAGATCTGAGGATATAAAATAAAAAGCAATTAAGTTATCTTATATTTAATTATTTAAGGAAACGTTACTAAAATAATATTCAAATATGAATCGGAATTCATTCCTTATTTAATTAATGGCTAAAAATAAAATTTCTCTACAGAATATAGATAAAACTATTTGCCTTAATTGATGATTTTAAAATAACATTAGCTCACTATTATTTTTACGTCTTAATTTAAGCCATTTAAAAATAAAAAAAATAAAAGTGTTTATTATCTTCTGTATATTATATTTAATGGTTTGAAATTTATATAAACTGAAAATATTTTTCTATCAAATGAAGAACCAAAACAATATATTTAAGTCAATTTTTAAATTGCATATTTTTCGCCCAAAAATATAATTTTTATTGAAAGAAACTTGGCTTAATTTAAACGTACTTAAGAAATGTATTCCAAGATTTTTAAACGTCATTATGAAAGTTAAAAATTTAATATTTATTCAAATATATGCAAGTAATAAAATTATAATAAAGTACTAATTTTGTAATGCTTTAAAATTTTGCGTTTTAAATATAACTTTTTTTCAAAAGCGGTGTTTTTATTATTAAGGTAACTAAATTGTTAGTTTTTGTGTTAATAATTCCAAAGAATAACGAATATGTTTTTAAAGAAAATTACTACTGTTGATTAAATTCAAATTGAAACAAAAGCAAAACTTGATGTTCGCAGACGAGACTTTCAAATTCCTTGTATTTTTAATGTTTTACTTAAGGTAGTTTTTAGTGATTCTCTAACATTCAGTATAGGCTATTATTATGTAAAACTAGGGCTATTGGCTATTATTATGTAAAACTGTGCAGCAGTGTAAATAACAAAATATTCATAGTTGTTATACGTTATTATTACGTATACGTAATAGTATACGGCTTATTATAACTTAAAAACCCTCATATTTCTGATCCCAATTAAACTTAATAACTTAAATTGCCTTTTTACCTATCCTTAATATCACTTCATATTTTAACATACCAACCGCACCCTGTCGGCGACAAACAGTCACATAAATCATCGTTCCCACAGAACTATCATGAGTCATCCACCTACACATTCATCTTTAAAAACTTTCTTATAACAAAATCTTAAATTCTGATTGGTCAGTCGGGAAGCGCTGCGCATTACTGACTACGCTGCGCATGAAGAGGTATTTTACTGAAATCCAGTTGAACAACAAAGTTTTATCATTTCATATGAAACCTTATTAAGTTTAAACATCCAACTTGTATTTTTCCCATTGCTGGAAGATTATTAAGTACATTGATTCTGATATCTGCTTTTGCAAAGGACTTACACGCAGTTTTTGAAAGATGGGTCTACTTTAAATGCATAGAAAAAGTATTAGCAGTATTATTTATTTTTGCATAGTTATATTTAGGGGAGAGTGTTGTACCTTGGGACACTGACAATTTCTAAGAATCTATTGGCAATATTCATACATTGTTTATTTCTAATAGTAGCCTTAACCAACAGACATCATCATAATAAAATTTAGCACTAGCATCATTGAATTGATGAATTGGTGACAAAAAATAATATTTCATTACCCCAAAGTAAATATTTTTCTCATTCTAATATAATTTTTTGCCTTTGTACTTTTACAAAAAGTCAACTGCATTTTATTTTCCTCATAAAAGAGAAGATTTTAAAATATTTTGGTTATGAGAAAATAATGATAATGCATTTAGATTTTCCACTATCTTGCTTTTATTTAAACCATGTAGTGTGTTGTACCTTGTGACAGTAAAGCATATTGTATCATCATATAATGTTAAATAATTTGGATTTGCAATTCTGCTGTATAATTTAAATTATTCTTGAATTATGAAGTTTTATTTGTGTATTTCCTTGAAAAAACAATAAAGTTTTTTTTCCTGACAAAAATTAGCTCAAGTGTATGACTATTGGCTGAATTATAAGGTGTGTCCCAAGGTACAACATCATGTTGTACCTAGGGACAGTTTATCCTCTCTACTTTATATGAGTGGCAATTTTTTAATTTCAAGCTACCAGAATTTAAAAAAATATATTATAGAGGAATATATTGGTGTGTTGAAACGCTGCTTTAAAATTTTTCTTTTGATTAAAGTTATCGAGGGAAAAAAATTAAAATGTAAAAATTGTCCCAAGGTACAACACTCTCCCCTATATAATATTTTATATATATTTTGGAAACATAATATACATATATTAATACAAGACGAAAGTATGGTGGCATGTTTGCCTATAAATTCTAAAAGAAGCACAATTGATTGCTGAATTATTTGTACTTTCAATTGTACTAAATACTAAAAATGTAGTATTGTGTGAAGGTACGCAATAAATTTAGCAATATTAATTTTTAGTTCATTTGCAACATTGCTTAACTTATGGAAGACTGTTTCATAATAGTAAGGATTTTTTTTATATAATATTATGATGAGTTTGAATAACAAGTGTAATTTTTACCCTTATTCTGCATAGCCAAAAGTTTTATATATGCTTACATATCTAAAGCCCCTTCATTTCTATGAAATACATTTTGTTTCACAGCAGGAAAAACACATTTCAAAAGCATCCATTTCGTTTTCTGTTTATACAACGAAATGTGTCAGAAAGTTATACACATACAATTTTCAAAAGGGAATCTCCATCGGAAGATGTGGGGATAGTATTAGGTTCGAAAAGCGAACGACAACATCTGCAGATAATAGAACTATTTTTTTTTCAAAATAAATAAAATATAAAAAAAACTTGTCAATATTTTCCTGTCCAAATCTCCCGAAGCAACTCATGAAAATTTCAGCACTAGTTTGAGAAAAATTTAACCAACTGTCTAAAAGTTTTTAGAAAAAACTACTGTGAAAATAGTCACTTCAGCAAAAGTCAATGCTGCAAAAGTAAAAGTGAGTTGTGTTACTTCAAATAATTTTTGGATAATAACTACTTTCTTGTGGAACTACCCATTTACTTAAAAAAACAGCAAAATAAGCATTTTCAATACAAATATACATCATATTATTGAGGATATAATAAGCTATTTACAACTTTTGCAAATCAGGTGACAAACAAACATAAGCAAAACTGAAACATGGTGATATTTCATGCTGTCATGGTTTTAACGGAAAATGGGGATAAAATGCAAACATTGTATGACTGACTTAGCATATAAATGGAAATGGCGCATTCGATGCACTCAAAGAGGGTTTTGTTTTAGATCTGCCGGACAATAAGATAAGAATAGAAGTATTGAGCTCTTCTTAGGCGGTGTGATCTCTTATATATATCCGGAATACTTTAGTAGCATAAGATTATGCGTGGAAAGGGTCAAGAGCAAAGAGTTCTGTAGTAGAGTAGAGACTGAACCTACGAACAGCATTTTTTACCGTCACGGAGACAATATAGGGTGGCATGTGGGGCCCGATGGCCGAGTGGTTTGGATCGCAGGCCATAACGATCAGTCCGAACGCTGTATAGGGGGCGGGTTCGATTCCCGCCTTTGTCCTGGGTGTACTTCCTTTCTTAGTAACAAAATTATAAATTAACTAGAACTTTTGGCATTCCATTCGGGTTGTGTAGTGGGCCAAGGCTGCCGATGGCAGCTCAGTACGAGTCGTTCCTTTACCCTACAATAGAACTCTTTAGTCAAGAGCCAATGTTTATTTTTAGTCATAAAAATGAGCTAAAAGTAATGTTTATCAGAAGTTTAACACCGAAGAACTTATTAAAATATTTTTTAAAAAATGCCAGTGTACACTTATCTATAAAAATTCAATACATTTGACGCGTATTTACAGCGTTTTTTTCTGTATTTGATTACAGTTGCTGCTGTAAACTCAATACCCAGCACTGTATTTTCTTAGCGTGCTCAAACGTCCTGACCTGCCATAACCTTGGTCCCCAGTCGCAGGACCGTTACACTACGAGAGCGTTCTTCACACTATTTTAGAACGTCAGACAAGCGCAATATCCATTAGCCCAGCTATTTTGTTTATAGACTGATGTATTTGTTTAAAATGTTTACCGTTCAAATTGTAAATTTTGTCTGGCTTTCACAACTTGTCATCCAAAATATTATGATTGCGGAACAGTCCACTTCGGAAAAAGGTAAGGAAGGTTTTGTTTTTTGGCAAGATTTACTATCTTTGGCTATTCATTGCCGCTATAGGCGCATAAATCTTTTAAGGTTTGGAAAAAGGTTATCAATTGAAGGGTATAATGATAACAACAATTCTCTAGCGCCGATAACTGATGTGCAGTTTCTAGTGGTGATACATTATTTACAATCGAACTAGACCAACAATCCCCTCTTCTCGCCAAACGCATTGGGCTGGCAACTCTTTCTTTCGGCTTAAAACCTTAATTCAAAGTGGAATCTTCCACAGTCAAAATATTTGGGATGCCAAGTTGTGGCAGCACGAATATAACATCCATCGTAAAAGAAAATTATTATAAAGTTACAAAACACCTTCGAAAAAGACAGCCTGATATTGAAAGCTGAAGAGTGAAGTACCGTAATACTTTTTAATTAAAACCTTGAATGTAAATATCTGAATTAATGCCAATAGTTGTACAAAGGTGGTTTCGGCACTAATTCTTTACATATTGATTTCCAGTACCGAGTTTTACTATATGCGAGGACAGAAATTGATTTTGAAGGTTCTTTGTTATGCTAATTATCTACTTTGAACTAAGCCATCTCGTTTTTAATTTCGAAAGATAGGGATGAACGCATTTTAAAGGTTAGTGGTTTATTAGACATCATGACATGAAAATGAAATATTTTGTTCAACATATTTTGCTTTTCAAGGTTAAATTAAACATTTGTTAAGTAACAATGTTGAGGTTTTTTTTCAGCTTTGTTAACAAGATAATATAGCTAAAAATAGATTTTTCTGTAAGCTAAAGTTATGAATGTCGGAAATCTTGCATGCAATTACATTTTGTTTAAAAGGAAAAATATTTCGGTTTTACTTTAGTGTAAATAATAATTAACAATATGATAGAAGTGCTTAAACTTCTTTTAGAAGAATGCAAGTCGTAGTTTTTTTGCATTAAAAATCAATACAACTGAACCCTATTAAATATAGAATATTAATTATGCTAACCTTTAAGGTATGCATGTACCTTAGAAAACATAAAATTGATCAAATATGTGTTCTGATGTTTTTGCATTAAAATATTATCTGATTCTTTATCTTTCAAATGGTGCAAGTAGATTTCATGTACTGTAAATAGCTTTTAATTTACAGGCAGTCTTTTAAAGGCAATTCAATGGTCATCAGTCTTACAATGAAAACCTTGAACGCATTTTCTGAAGAACGAGTTTTTTCAAAACATGCTTGAACTTCGAGCAAGAAATAAATATTCTTCGATTAGAAAATTTTAAAGTGTAATTTAAAGAGCATGATGTGGCCGTACTTTTTAAAGCAATTGTAACAAATATTGAATTTTTTACAGACTTTTAAAAAATTAAATTTTTTAAAAAATCAGATATTTTAAAGTTAGCCATTTCAAACTATCATAATTAAATAACTACTTTGCTTAGAGCTTAGGTAAAGTATGATCACATGCCTGGATATTTACTGTTTTCTTTTCTTTAAAAATTATATAAAATAACTAATTTGAAATGTCAGTAAGTTGCTCACAGTTTAGCACAATTAAATTAATTAAATGCTAATTAATTTATTAATTAATATATTTTCCCTGCAGTAAAGTATTTTTATGTTAGTTTTTATGCGCCTGATCTTCTCACAAAGTTTTAGAATTCTATCTAAAAAATTAAAGAAAAAGTTATCCAAGGTATATGCATACCTTAATTTTGCCTGAGGCTACTGTAAAAATAAAAATAAAAAGACGTAGATCAGTGTATCAAATATTTAATGAAGCTCCAGAAGCCCATATCGGTGAATATTCGTTAAATAGTTAACAGGACGACACTTGTAAGACATAGAATTGACATAGACGTTTCTCACATTTAATAATCAGTTGCCAATGGACCCGGCTTTTAAGGTTAAAACTATGTCGTAGTTTTGATGTTTTACTGGATTATCGTATCGGTGCACTTGTAAAATTGTCGTAAGTGGAAATCCAAAATTCATCTCCCCCTCGGAGATGCATGGAATGGAATTCAAATTGAGGGATCTTTTTATCCCTCTTATTTCTCTTTTAGTAAATGTTGCTTACATTACTCAGGTCCTTACGTATTGGGGATCTTACGGTATTAAATGTGTTGACTTGGAAAGCTTTTGTACGAAGTTATATTGAAAAAACCGTATCGTCCTTAGCAATTGTCCACCAGTGT
Source organism: Hylyphantes graminicola (assembly GCA_023701765.1). Taxonomy (NCBI): domain Eukaryota; kingdom Metazoa; phylum Arthropoda; class Arachnida; order Araneae; family Linyphiidae; genus Hylyphantes; species Hylyphantes graminicola. The sequence goes on along the minus strand of CM043114.1, from coordinate 34,523,973 downwards.
ATGTTATTTTTTTTACATCGTATCTTGCAGTTAACAATGCGGCGGCATTATAATTAGCATGCGGAATTAAAATTAATTTGTAAATTCCTATATCATATTTTGTAAGTCTTATAATATTTTTATTTTTTAAAATCGACAAGTAGTCTGAAATCTTATTTTTTTCTTCTGTAAATTTGTAAATGCATAAATATAAACGTAAATTGTCTTTTGCATTTTGTCAAAGTAAATGTGTTGGAATCTAGTGCTTCAGTTATGAGAAATATTTTAAACTCCACAGGGCAAAATTAAACAGACATGCACTTAAACAAAAACCATTTGAAAATTATTTTATTTTATTGGCTTTTAAAATCTTCTCAAGAATAAGAAATGTTTTAACACCCTGAAAAATAGTCCTATTTTCCATAAACCTAATTCTCTAGAAAGCTTTGCCTTTCCAAGCCGTTCTTGGGAAATTTATCAGAAGGCTTATCGTTAATTATTATGGTTTCCAGATATCTACATTTCGCAAAGGATAAAAGCTCTCTAAACCCAAAGAAAGAAACAACGTTAGTGAAACGAGATAAAGGATAAGTATAAAAACTGCATAAGACTTCGGGGGGTCCCCTAACATTCAACAGAAGTGACTTTGGTACGGAAGAAGTTAAAGAAGGACCTTGTTTCTTACCCGTTAAGGTGGCCGATCAACTTTGACAGCAAGTTTCTAAAAATTCTATTCCAACCATGACGTTGAGCGATTTTATTATTAGTTATGAATATAAAAATAGTTTTAAGGAAGTAAATCATAAAAAAACATTCTTTTTTCAGTATTTGTAGAAAATTATAGTAAAATATGCTTCACTTAAATATGCTTAACAAATATTAGTTTTGGTCATGAACTAAAATCATTAAGATATCAGTGCCTAATTTTTTTGAAAGGGAAAAGTTCGTAGCATTATATCGAAAACACATAGAAACAAGAGAATAACAAGCATATAAATAGTTTTAAAATATCCAATTCTTAATAGTTCTACACGATTCTAGTTCAAAACCTTCTTCATACTGTTGCAAAACTACTGTAAAAATGTGTGGCAATTGTTAATAAAGAACAAGTTATTTTTAGCTTGCATATATTTATGAAATATGATCTCGAACTCAGCCATAAGGGAGTGGTCTACTGAAATTCATTGATAAAACAAATATAAAATTGTTGAAAACTTCGCATTATAAAAATTATGCGCAAGGGTCGGCTCATTAGCGACTTCATCCAATTGAATTGGCAATCGGCAAAAGTCGCAAATGAACTGGTCGGACCCTTATATTAGTAGTAATTTGAAGAATGTAAGTTTATTTTAATAAATTCTTCATTATTTTATGTGAAAATAAATCCAAATAAATTTAAGAGTTTAATGAATTGTAAATGAATAATGAGTTTAATAAGTTTTAAAATGAAAAAAGAATGTCCAGCATTGTTTCAAATATTCAGTGAATCCTAATATTTTTACCCGCGCCTTTTGAGCGTTTGAACTATATATTTATCGATCAATAAAACAATATAAAATTTAACTAGATCTTTTTTAAACATTTTTATGAAAACTAGTAAAGTACTAGTTATTTCAAAAACGTAGAAACTTTTAAAACAAGATTAAAACTTTTCTTGATAAAAATAATCAGACAATTACTCTTAAACTTTTTAAGACTATCAAAAAGCGTTCATGAAGAAAAACACGAATTATCTATCTCAGAAAGGACAGTCAATATTTTATTGAACCCAATGCCCGTCCTTCTTCGATCCTGTTCTTCTTTTTCATCTTTTCCCTCTCCCTTTCCTTATCTTTTTTGTGATCTCCTCCATATCTTGTAGTATCCCCCATTTTATTTTCGTTTTTTATTAGAAGTATCATTTGATTATGGCAGACCCTTAGAAAGGGAAGACATTTACTTGAGAGCCAGAGAAGCATGAGTCATAAAGTGGGTGCTTTTAGAAAATTTCATTTTTGCTATAAAGTCCATCCTTGTCGCTTGGCTGCAAAAATTTAATTATTGAATGATAAATAATCAATCGAAACGCGTTTTTATCAGTAAAGTATTGCTTATGATTTGTGCTGCAACAAGCCATCTTTTTAGTTTTATTTTCATTCGGAAGTATTTATTGGTATTATTTTGATTTTTATATTATGTTGCTTTTTTGTTTTTTTTAGACAAATAAGACAATGAAAAAGAACAATAATGGATGATTGCATATATTTTCATTTTGATTATCGAAAAAATTCCTATGCATATATTCTTTACCCAAATATTTTTCAAACAATCATGCATTTAGAAATATGTTTAGCAGGCAAATTAGAGAAAATAGCGTTTTATCTACGTTGAGAGTCAAGTCAATCAGAAGGATTTAATATTTTGAGCTTTTTGTGTAAAATTATTAAAAACAAATGTCAGTACTTTTTGTATCAATAGTTCATTCAAAACTTTTATAACACAAAAATGTCTTATAAATTTATGCTGGAAAAGCGGGACTCCGAAATCTGCGCTCGTGATACATATTTTTTACACACTCAATCCTCGTGGTACGACATTTTTTATACAATTAACAAAAAAAGCTAATTGGTTTTGGTTAGAGTTTAAACATTCTAATTTTCAAAGGAAAATTGTATTTTAATAAAAAATATAAAGTGGAAATGTGAAGCGAATTAAACAGAGGTCCGCGTATGTGTACTTCTGGAGCGAAGAGATTATATCAACATCAGTATGTGGAAAACTAACGTAACTTCATTTGGGTAAACTTGATATAACGTCCTTTTTCTATCCACTGTGGCAAAACAAAATGAAAGTAATCTAAACTATAAAAGTATAACATGCAGTTTTTTTAATTAAAGTGAACTTCAAAAAAATGATAGCAATCTCGATCACAATCAATATTGAATTACTGTTTTTCTATGGATAAACAAGCCCCGATATATTTATACAATGAATCTACCTAAAATGTCCTGACGTGGCTTACGCCACTCTTCATATAATAAAATACATGAAAGGAAACAAAATGATTTGATAGGAAAGTGGATAAGGGGGACGAAATAACGAAATTTGTAGAGGTGGGCGGTAGCGGTCAAGAGGGGCTTTTGATGGGTGTGGGTCTCCAAATCGATTATTGTGCCCCCTTCTTATCTATCTTAATATCACCTCAGTTTGTAGTGTCTGGACTCCCCTTCACCCGAAGTTCCTGAGAGTTATTCTCTTCAAAAAGAGTAAGATTACACTGAATGTAAGTGGTTTGCCACTTTTGCGGTGGATTAAATTTAGGGTTTTACCACAAAACTGGTATTTTCCTAATAAGAGGTAGAAAGTTTCAGAATTCCAGTGCTATCTTGTGTCAATTTTTTTAAGTGTTGAGTAAGACTATGAATTATAGAGTTTTGGTAAATCGTGTTTTTTATACGTCTTTCTGCGTACTCTAGTGCATTTTTAAGGAGAAATTCGTCAGGCTTGAAGCTTCGTTTAATGAAATATGTTAAACACACACGCATACACACTTCTCTATGAGAGGGAAGAAAAACAAAGCAATTATTAGCGAAAACTTACCCACATGCTTTAAAAATCCTCCCCCTCTACATCCTCCTTTTTCCGGATATCACAATACACAGCTTCTAGCCATCGCGTTTACTGTCAGTTTTTTTGTAGACAATGCTGAAGAAGGTGAGCTTCGACTTACCGAAACGTTGACAATTTCACAAAATATACTATTTGCGCTAATAATTGCGTTGTTTTCCTTTACTCCCATGTTTCCTGAGTAAAATCAGCGACGTTTTCTGAATATTAAGGATACTGTTTGTTTTTAACATCGGAATTATATTACACTCCGTACCAACAGAACTTGGGTAATAACAAAGAGTAAAAAGGCTGGGGGGAAAGCGCAATTGGTCCGTCAGTTGGAAGCTCTTGTAAGGTAACCTTTTTTACAAAATGATCTGAATACAATTTAACCAAAATTCACTTCATTCTGATAAAATTGCCAAATTTTCTCAAATAATTTTCAAATCTGTTAGACCTTGAACGAAGATAATGTTTTAAACATGTTTTCTGGATGAATTCACAGATAATTTATGAAACTCTTTACATCCGCGGAAGGATCTTCTAAGCAGCATATTTCTATTTACCCTACTTAAGTTGACAAGGAGTGTAGCCTGCATTTTAACGTGTAAATACCTGTATATTTTATGGGAAAGAACCCCAAATTTAAAAAGCATGTTCTGAATGAAACCTTTACAGTTATGCTTGTATTATTTTGTATCAAAATCCAAGATTAGACAAAAATGCAAATGTTTTCTACAGAAACCACTCTTTTTTTTATATATATATTTATCAAAAGTTAACTTTCTTTTTTGCTTTTTGTCCAAATAAGAAATATAACACCACAACACTAAAAATAAAGTTGTGGATATAATACTTTCTTTCTTTTGAATAGCTGATTGAGTGAAGTTACATCTTCAATTTAGAAGAGACTTTGAATTTAATTTGTATTCTATGAACCATTCCACAAAAAAAAACTATTTTTAAATTTCACTATAAAAATGAATAGCATTTTTAAATGTAGAAGAATTTACGGTGTAACATATCTATATAAAAGCTATATTTACAATAAAGTGATAGTAATAAAATTCTAATAGAGTGCTATTATGCAAAAATCCTGTAACAAAATGCGGTATTTTATTCCATTGCATGGGTATAGTTTATAGTGTTCTTTTAAAATTTTATGGCTAAATTATTTGTAAGAAAAGTGTTTTAAATGGTTTTCCATTCTTGAAAAGAAAAGATTGTTCGAATTTACGGTTCATTTATATATTTAAAGTTTATGAGTAAAACATCGTAGCCTAAAGTTATTCACTAAAATTTATATTTTCTATCAAAGAGTAGTACTTCTTATACAAATTGTTTTTACATAAGAATATTTTACAAGCATTTGAAAAAATTATAGAAAATATACGTTTTCGCTTTTAATGTTACGAACTAAGTACTTTCGTTGTCATCAAGTAAAAATTAATGAGAGGTTTTTAACGTGGGACGATGTCCTTAACTCTAAAAAAGAATTGAAAAAAAAATATCATAAGATTAATCAGTATTAAATGGTTTTTTTTATAGAATCTTAAATCCTTTTATTTCAAACGACAAAGTTTTTTGATAATTATTTTTTAAATCTTTAAAGTTAAACACCTTTATTAAAATCTTTTCAAAATGTGATTTCTCTAAAAAAAATAAATCAATATATTCCGTTTAAATTTTTCATTAATTTTTTTTAAGATCGATTTATTTATTAAAAGTACTATGATGTTTTACAAAAAAAAAAAAAAAAAAAAAAAAAAAAAAAAAAAAAAAAAAACTTATATTTATAGGTTATATTAATAGGTTAAACAAAAAAAACCCAATTCATATGTAGAAGACTATTTTGTTTCTAAGAATTATTTTAATAGAAAGGTATTTTGAACAGGGGTTACATGCTTCGAGCGTTTGCTTCGAGCAGCCATTTCAGCATGGCCTTGATTATCTCAAGGTAACCGCTTTATACGTATTTATTCGAACATCCGATGAAGTTGGCTCTCAAGGCCACCAACCCATCTTTTTTCGGTTTTCTGCCCGAGATCAAAGGAAGTGGTTACCATAAATTAAATGGCAACTATCTTGGCCGTTTCTCTCTTTCTTTATTTGATCCTACATCGTGAATTCAATTTAGTTACATCATCAAATCGCGGCGCTACAATCTCACGCGCCAATTTCTCGCCAACCAAAGGTCGAATCGATGAAGGCCAAAGTGCTTACGCTCATTCTGGAAGCAGCGCTCGAAGCATGTAAACCCAGTATGAAAAATTCAAATGCAAATTTTGCACAAATGACTAAATATTCAAGGTTTCGCAAGGTTATTTGGAAAGCAATTTAATTCCAAAAATATATTTGACCAATTAAAATTTGAATAACTTTTTATCATCAAATTCGTTATTTGTATTTGTGGAGAGTTTTTAAAAAGACGCAAATTAAAATTTAAACATCTACAAGTCAATTCCCAGTGTCAGATATGAAATTTTCTGGCAGTTAATAAACTTCTTCTCTATCAATGAACAATCTTCTTATTTCCTAACATAAGTTTCAAAATTCAGAATTTTACAAATAACAATTTTTATCAATATTCGATTTTTCTTTGTAAAATAATTTTATCAAATATAAAATTTATTTAATTTTTTAAACAAATGTGTTATTTAAGAAATAACCAAGGAATAAACCATACATTTTCCAGATCATTCAAAAAGTTGTAAAATATTTTTATAATAAACTCAAATAGCTTTAAAAATACAACATTCTTTATGAAAACATATAGTTGATATTATTTAAATTGAATATAGGTTCAAAAAATGGTTTATTTAAAAAAAATAACGTAATTTAGGCTAATGAATAAACCATACATTTTTACCCATTTCCAGACCATTCGAAAAGTTAAAAAATAATTTTTTATAATAAACCCAAATAAGGTTCAAATATTATATTTTCTTAACCACTGGTGAATTTAAAAAAAATCCCATGTACCTGTTTTATATGCCTATATTCAAATTTCGGTCGGTGAAAATCCATTTGACTAAAATGCCTAGATTGAAATCGGGTATCCTAGTATCGTTGAAAACCAAATGAACTTAAGTGAAGAAATTCTCTATATTTTGTTCCGTTATATTTTATTTATATCACGTATTGACGCCATGCAATTGAAGCCTTTTTTAATTTGTAAAATCAAATTGCTAGAAGTTTTCGAAGAATATGTGTAGCATTAAATTCAATTTTGAATGCGTGAAAATATCTGTATTTTTAAATTGGAAGAACCCATTTCGAAATGAACTTAGATACAAACTTGATAATTTAATTCTTTTTTAGAGTCAACAATGTTGGAGAATACCTTGTGACAACCTCTTAAGAAATCATGCATATTGAGATAATTTTATTTTATTATGTTTCAAAACTTCTTAACTAAACAATTATTGCACTAAAAAACGATCTTGATAAGTTATAAAATTTGTTTATTTGTCATTTTTATTTTATATGCTTAGCGTAAGTTTATTTTTTATCTTCATAATTTGTTTGATTAAAGTCTAAACGTTGGGAATCCAACTCTAGTTCTGTTCGTCAACGTTTTGAAAAAATATCTAGCATCAACTGGAAAAATATTTATAATTAATTACATTCAAGGATCATTTTGACGTAAAAAATTAACTCAAGAGTTTCATAATTAAATAAACCAGAGAGGATCTGCTTACTGAATTGAGTACTTTAAACTTGGATGAATGCCAATTAATTCAAATACAAATTTTGCAATTGTTTTGTACTAAGTCTTTGTATATTAGTCGGATGCAGTATGAAATACAGAAAGGTTGAAATATACGATGATCAATGAGCAGACATTCATGTTTTAACGTCCGTAAAGTGATCACTCTATTCTTTAATGCCCTGGATTGACAAAGTTCCATTGGTAGAAAGAAATTACTATGTCTTTTTTTCTCACTAGCAGCAAGTTATTGATCTTAATATAAAAAGCTCAAGTGCAAAACAAGTTAAATCACTTTTTTGGAAAAATTGAGTTTGGTAGATTTTCATACAGGTATTGTAGGAAGGGATCCACCAACATTTTGATTTGCACAAAAAAAGTTAAATCGCATGCAGTACATACGATTATAATAACTCATAATCATCAGTACGTATATAATCCGCATGAAATGCTAACCAACTCAATTTTTTCCAAAAAGTGATTTAACTTGATCTACATAAATAATATGAAGATGTTAAGTGCAAAATATGTGTTATATGATAAAAATTCAAGAATTTTCTTTCAGCATAGAAAATAATGTTGCATTTAATAGGACAACAGCCACGATATAACCAAACCAAAAACAATGTTTTATCTTTATAATATTTTAAAATGTAATATGACTTAGATAGAGCTAAAGATCAATAACAAATTCATATTAATGGTTAATTAAACTTAATGATTTATTCATCTAAATTTTTATTTAGTTCGTTATATAATCCATCCCATTTTTCATTAAATCGTCTTTACTGTTCATTAGCTTTCATTTTTGATCATTATCATTTTTTACTGTTCATTATTGGTTTTTCTTATTGTTTAAGTAATTTGTGTTGTTACTTGATACAGTTTATTAAATGTGTCCATTATGATTGCTCATTTATTCATATGAATTGTTAAATTATTTGTTTTCATTTTTGTATGTTTATATTTGTATTTAATGGTTAATTGTTAAATAGAAAAATGGGGAGTTTTATTACATATAACAAATCCGTGTATCAATGCATGTTTTTATCATAAAAGAATCTTTTTTCGCTTGATTAATATTTTTTTTTGTAGAATTTTAGTATTTTTCGAATGTTGTTTTCTACGTAATTATGTTATGCTTTTTAAAGTAACTTGTCGTACATTCAAAAAAATTTTACCCTTGAGGGTGCTTTATACTCAGGTTCACTAAAACATTGATTATAATTCTGAAAAAAGCAAATCATGCCTAGTATTAAATCTAGAGTGAAGATTTATCAAGTACCTAAATTTGAACAAAATTAGTTCTTAATTGTGAAAGTTAACCAGTTGAAGTGATGTGCAACAAAACATTTAAATGCATTTTAAACACTTTTAGCTTCCACATTACTTTTATAACTTAAAAAAGTAGCAGATATTACAATCGCTCAATCCTTCCGTCATCTGCCTTTATAGTAAAAACTATACATTCTTTAGATAAGTTGATGCGCCAAAATGAAGAAAGCAATCCATCAAAGCTTCTTTCCAAATTCATTAAAAAGCCGAATTATATTTTAAATTAAATACTAAAACATTTAATGCCAGTTAGTAAAAATAAAAAGATTATATTTTGAGATAATTATTACACTAGGTGCAACTTCATCAATCCCACGATAAACTTGAAAAAGTTTGTTTGGGGTGGAACAAATTCTTTGGAATGACTTTAAAGTATGTATCACAACAAAGTTCTTTTGATGGCAAGTAATTTATATTCTTTATATGTGAATTAAGATATATACAGAAGCAATTCAAATTTCTTTCTTGCATACATAATCTGGTCATTTTTATTTACATTAAAACATTTATTAATGCACATTTGTAAGACGTCAATACACGCGTTCATGTTTTTGTTTGAAAATTGTGAATACTTAGTACATATTTTTTTAAACCTTGTTTTAATTTTTTATTTCATTTTTCAGACCAAGAAATGACTTTTGCTTTTCATCGAAGTAACAAATGTATTTAGCAAACAATAACACATCTTATTTGAATTTGAGTAATCAAAATTTACGAAAATGGACAATTTTGACGATTAAAAGATTTAATAAGAACTAATTTCTGTGTTTAAAAATTTTGTTTTCAATATTTTTTCATCTTTGAATGCGGTTTTAGGGGAGAGTTTATTACAACTCTACTTGATTAATTACAATATTGTCACACCAACGATGCGCCCTATATGCCAAAAATGATGGATGTTCTGCAATGACACGGTGGCTTGAGAGACCTCCTTTCACGAAACAATATCAATATTATATGCAAGACAAGAATTTGTTATGGATGAATTGCGTAAATAAGAAAGACGGATGTATCTATCCTATTGATAAGCAGTAACAGTCCTGTAAATTTGGGGTAAGACTAAAAAAAACATTACTTTGATAGTTGTCTAAATTAATTAACTGTAATAGCCAGATTGAAAATACTTCGGTTAACAATGCTTAAGATAACGTATAATTGATCATATGTTTTTTTAATATGATTATGAAACTCAGACAAATTTCTAAGCATGATCAACTAAGTAATTAAGCATATTCTTTTTAATTTATTAAATAAAAATAAACATGCGTTTGAATATATAAGTACTTAGCGTTTTGTAAAAAAAATCATGTAAAAAAATCTTATAAAAAGTGTTTTCTGATCTTTCCAGAATTTGTAAGGATTTCTTAAAATAACTAAGCACATAAATTCTTTTTATATTATTTGTATCAAAATGTAATATCACCTCCATTATCGCAGTTTTTTATTAATTGAATTTGACCAAAATTCTAAGTTAATAGTTTTAAAGATTTTAAATGCCTTTTACAAGTACAGTTGCAATTTCAATTCTGTAATCCACAGTTTTATAGATGATTAATCAACTGTAAGGCCCGTGTTCTTTGTTTGGAAAAAAAAATAAGAGACGTATTAACTGAAGTGAAAATGCCTACAAGTAATACTTGTGTTTTGCCTAAAATTCAAATAATTTTATTTGTTTAAGGTATCCGACTACGTTTGAAACGTCAATTTCGACAAAAATTCACAATTTTTTTTTATTTTATTTTTACATAATATGAACATTTATCTTTCCAAATCTGCTTTTGGTTTTAAGATCCGTTGTGTAGATGTTTAGATATGAGGTTTTTAAAATACGTTGTTTTGCCAAAAACAAGCAGGAAGTGGTAAATCAAAACCGAAAGTAAACCTAAAAATCATTTTATGTATGTTTTTAAAGCATTTTTAAATAATTAAACATTAATTTTTTATTTGCTAGAACAAAGCCACAGTAAAATATATATTTGTTGTTTCAGTTTGGCAACATTCTAATGTTTATAATTCGTGAGTATTTATTTTTTTGAGACCGCATGCTAAAATTTCTTGCTGAATTTTTATTCTTCGAATTCTTTTCTGTTTATTATCACAATTCCTGATTTTGCAAAAAGTTATGGGACATAATAGGAATGCTTCGCGTAAAAAGAGAAAGTTTGCTGGAAATCGCTTTTCGATTGAAAAGAAGGCCAAAATTGAAAGCGAGCCGAAAACAGTTAGTTCTTCAAAATTGCACAATAACCCGCTCATTTATGAAAATGCTAGCAACATGACAGAAGAATCAAATTTAGGTAATAGAATTTTCGATTTGAGCATTTTAATCAGCGTGTTTTCTATATTGTGTTGTCCTGTGTGCAAGTGTGATAGCCTGAATCTGGAAGAAAAATCAAGGTTTGGATTAAATTCGCACTTTGAGCTGAGTTGTAAGGATTGTCTTTTTTCAAAAGCCTTTTCTTCATCTAAGAAAGTTAAACATCTGGGCACGGTAAATACTAGATCCAAAAGCCTGAGTGCCATAAATCTCTGCTTGGTGTTTGGTCTTCGTTTGATTGGCAAAGGCTATTCTGCAGGTAAAAAACTGTTGAGTATTATGGACATGCCTTTCATTTCCAAACAAGCGTTTCGCAAGCAAGAAGAAAAGCTGCTGTTGGTGGCAAAAGAAAAGGCAGTCTCTTCGATGAAGAAAGCTTCAGAAGAAATACGCCAAGGAGTTAATGTTGTGGCCAAGTGCGGAGTATCTGTTGATGGTACTTGGCAAAAGCGCGGCTATTCTTCTCTGAATGGTTGTGTAACTGCAATTTCAGTTATAAATGGAAAGGTCCTTGACGTTGAGGTGATGTCTCAACGTTGTCGCTTTTGTGAAGTGAATGCTGTAAACAAAACCAATAAGAAACATAAGTGTTATCGTCACAAAGGATCAGCATCTAGTATCGAAACCGTTGGTGCTTTTCGAATATTTGAACGTTCCGAGGCAACTCGGCTACTGCAATACACTGACTACTATGGGGATGGTGACAGCAAAGGCTACGATATGGTGAAGGACATGTACGGAGTAGGTTCTGTGACAAAACTAGAGTGCATTGGGCATGTACAGAAAAGGGTTGGCAATCGACTGCGAAAACTGAAAAAGGTGCATAAAGGTCTTGGCGGAAAAGGAAAATTGTCAGATCCCTTTATCGATAAGCTACAAAACTATTATGGTATTGCCATACGAAGCCATAAAGGAGATCTAGCAAAACTGCAGAGTACAGTAATTGCCGCTTTCTTCCATTGCTGTTCCTCGAAAAAGCAACCAATGCATGGACAATGTCCTACCGGCCAGGACAGTTGGTGCAAATTCCAAAGAAATGCAGCACTCGGTAAACAATATAATGAACGCAATGCTGGTCTACCTCAACACATTATTAATGTTGTCAAACCGAAGTATATGGATCTGTGTAGCCGAGAACTTTTAAGTAAGTGTATGCACGGAATGACGCAAAATCAAAATGAAAGCTTTAATGGTCTCCTGTGGCAAATGATCCCCAAGACAGTTTTTGTCGAACTAAGTACGTTGGAGTTGGGCACTTTCCTAGCAGTTCTGCATTTCAACGATGGTGCGGCAAGTACCCTTTTTGTCCTAGAAGCTCTAGGAATAGCTCCTGGGCCCTTCACAATAAAAGGACTGAGCACCATTGACAAGGAGCGCATACATGACTCAAGGCGACATTCGTTGCCAACAGCTAAAACCCTTAGAAAAAAACTGCGTGCCAAAAAAAAGAAAAAGTTCATGAAGACAGAAGAGGCTGAAGGGTTGTTATATGAGGCAGGAGGCAATTGAACGACATTTACTTGTTGCATTAGTGACTATTTTGAAATTTTTACTTTGATCGCGTTTTCTGAAGAATTGTTTTTTCACTAACTTTACCATACGGCTATCGCTCTATCTCAAAAAGTATTCAATATAACTGTCTGAAATTTTATATGGTGACTCGTTATAGTCCAGAGAATGTAATGAACTAAAGGCTTGCATGTAAGTACATATTTTAAATATTTATTGATATATGATTCAAAAATAACCTTGAAATTATTTGATTTTTTTATGAAAATTTACATTACACCTTATAATTTTCCCATTTTTTATGATATCAATTAGCTTTTAGTTCATTACACTTATAAGTATGTTAGGAAGGTGTGGTTAAAATTTTAAATCATTACATTGATAATCTTTTCTTCTGCATCAAAAGCCGTTTTAGCAAAATTGTGTTAAATTTTCACTAAAAATCTCCATTTTTGTTAAAAATAAAAATTTTAAAGTTCTAATTTGTGTTAAATTCATGTTTCAATACCATATTTTACCTTTTTATTGCATTTGCAGTTGATATTTTGGGTTTTTAAAAAAAATTGCTCGAAAGGTAGTCGGATACCTTAAACTAATTTTCAGTACAATTCAAGGAACAATTAAACAAATTTTCAGAGGCAAACTAAACAGATTAAACTTAAGAAAATTTAATTAAAATCCAATTAAAGATAAATATCCAGACATTATAAACCAGAAATAAGAAATACTTCCAGTTGCATAATAAACCAAATCAACAGCGAAACTGCCTTTAAAACATAATCACAGACACATAAACCGTTCAACAAATATTACAAATCACTACAGAATAGCACAAATTCCCGTAAGAATATTTTAAAGTGGATTAAAGAATTTAACAAACTTCAAAATTCGTAAGAAAATAAATCAACAATAGCAAACATACGATCCCTGGAGAATGAGTTTGACAGATGAAAAGGATCAAGGAGTTGAAATACGACATCATCGCATTATCTGCTCAATTCTTGTACAGAGGATAAAAATTATATATATTTTTTCATTCCTGCAATAAAAGGATTTTCCTAAAATGATTCATGTGAATTGTAGCCCTTGGGATTCAAAAGAAAAAAAATACTCGTTTTAAGTCCTTGTTTGTATTTTTAGATTAGGTTTGGGATATTTTTCAGTAATTTGTTAACAAGTGTATTTTTGTTTTGTATTTTTTTTTCATGTTATTATATCATTTCTATTTTTAAATGCATATTTTTGTGTTTTCTAAAAGTTATAAATGTTATCATCTTAAATTACGTTATAAAAAAATATTTCCCCATAGATTTTCGTATTTTTAGACAGTAGGATTTTTTTTCGAACATTTGAACTATGACTAAATTTAATGTTAGTATTATATTTTGTAACTTATTTCATATATAGTTTGTTTATATTCAAAGTTTGTATTTATCAACTCCATATATATTCATGTCTAAACAGACAAGCCAGTAAAAATTCCTTCACAAAATCAAACACCTTCGCTCCTCAAAAAATCAAAAAGGAACAAAAACCGAATCTCAATAACTCCAAAACTACTTTCCCTTGTCATGCCAAAAATCCGACGAACTTCCTCTACCTCACGAAGGGGTAGCAGCAGGATCAAGACGCCTCAACTCATCTCCCCTGTCATCCCGAAATGGGATCAAGAGCAGTTCAATTGTCACATCATCTTCCTGTCGATGGTTGGGTCACACACAGGAAAGAAGACTTTCCAGCTATTACTTTCTGGAAGAGTTGGACATTGGATGTAGTTTTTAGGAGCAGGTTATCTGGATTAATGTTTCGTGTATTACATCAGTTAACCCTTACAGGTCCCAATGACAATTTGGCATCTTCATTTTAGAATTTGGATCGTCTATAGCCATTTATGATATCAAAAATCAGAACATTCAATTCTTCAAACCTTTTTTCTATTAGAAAATATATTTTTTATTGATTTCAATAGATGTCAGGCCTATTATTTTTTTTTTTCAATTATGATCAGAAACATGGTGATGCCGAGTGGCATCACTGGGGCTGAAGGGGTTAAGGTATCTTTCGAATTTGAAAACGTAAAATTTCGAAAGGATATTGAAACTTTAATGGGTATAATTTCTTATTTTTCAGAATTAAAGATATTGGTGTGTTTAGTTGAATTATCGTCGCACTAGAGCTATACAAGGGCTATTGGCTACAAAATTTAAAACCACATTTAAGTGACGAGCCGACAACTCAGTAGGCACCCAACGAAACTTAGAAGCGACATCATACGTAGAGAAGGGGTTATAGCATATTTAATGTGCCCTTCCTTTACACGGGGTATTATTTGTCGGAGCTTTTGGCTACACGTGCTGTTTATCGGTCGGCTGTTATATTTGGCCATGCTTGGAACTGATACCGTGACCTTTCACATGCAAAGCGAAATCTTCAACATACAAGGCTCTCTAAATCTTCATAATCTGATAAATTAATAGATATCTTGAATATAGAATTTAATTCATTGGGAAGTGCTTGGTAGGATAACTTTTTTAGTTGGAAAATTGGCTAGTGTAATTTTTTTAAAATTTGTACAGGATAAAATATTAATTACAAACCGGTTAGAATGTGCAATTAAATATTATATTAAATGATTTTCTTCAAGGTTGTTTCTTTAAATAAGACAATAACAATTACTTCGCTTCATTTACTCTAAGAACTAATTTTGTTGTACTATAACTTCCGTAAATAGGAAATTATATTATGCTTAGGATAAAAATACCTAAGCTTCTCAGAGAAGTTTAAAAAACAGAATAATTTGAATCCTTAAAAGCAACTATATTAAAATGACTCTCATGAGAGTTTAAATGTTTACTATAGCCACAAAATACACGCAATTCATACAGTCGCTACTTGCCTGAGGTTCAAAAATGTAATGCGGACATCGCACCGCTTGGAGTCGAAATAATATACAATTCAAAACGGTTAAACCATATCTTATTTTGAAAGTCAAAAGTTGACCAAATTTAGGACAATCAAACCTTAATTAGAAACACAAAACGAGTCGGCAATCGTAGTTTTTCAAACATAATGCACTCGAATAAGTTTTGAGTAAGAAGCAATTCCAACTGGTATACGAAAGGTACATTACAAGTAGAAAAAAATAGTTTGCATTGAAATTTTTTTTGGATGTTTATCAAAACATAGTATAAAGTTTAAAAAAAATCTTTAAGTACTAAAGACGTAAACCGCATTATTTTCTTGATGAAAACATATTATTAAGATTACATAATTAATGCTTTACCATCCATACTTTCAGTTCTCATATGGCGTGTACGTAGTATTGACTTCTATGTATTGTGTTTGTTTTCTTCGTGTGACTTGACAGTTGCTGTCATCGGTCTCTAGGGTTCGAGTGGCTTTTGTTTGGTCTTAATCTAGGTGTCAATTCATTTTTTGTTCAGTAGAACTACGAGATGTGTTGTTCAATGGTATAGTGCATATTTAGGTAATTTTGATGGGATTTATTTATTCAATAAGGCCTTATGATATTTATTCAATTAAAAAATGGTTCGTAAAAAGTGGTTCGTAAAAATATAATTTTTTCCAACAATTAATTGCCTTTTGTTTAAAGATTAGATAGTAATACTTGTTTTCAAATTTAATTAAATATAAAAATTCTTTCGGAATTGTTAATAATGTTAAGTGGTTCGATATTATATTCGATATGTTAAAAAATCAGAATGTTTGTTTTAGAAGAACTGATATCAAATTCATTTCAAATGGAAAAATTAGAATAACAATGAAAATTCATTAATGGATTCTGAAGTGTATGTTTATTGATAAAAAGACTGTTGCATAGAATATATAAGAAGGTTTCGCCAAAGAACATAAAAACTTATTTTACGCACGTTTGAATGCAAGATTTCAAAATATATAACGAGAAAAATCAATTTTTTCATGTAAATATACTTAAATTATTCCAAAGCAAAAACGTTAAACTAATAAAAAACCTATGTTAAGAACTACAAAAATCAAAACTTAATCAGACTGCATGGTCCATTACCAACTTAACTTCCATTTCCAGTTACTTAATCTAAAAGTTTCGAAAGTAACAGACAAATAATTAAAAATCTAATTACAGTTCCTAAATGTACTGCTACCGAGTACTTTTATCACCACATACTAACCCGTTACTAACAAGGAAATACCTTCCTCAATAATTCCACGTACAACACAATCTATTTATACGCCATTTCACCTTCCTTAAAATGTTGGGAAAACGTAATTTTAAGACACACTTCCACGTCCCGTTACGGGTAACGTTATTACCCACTTTACGAACCTTAAGGAAAGGTAACGCTAGCTATAAAGCCTCTTCGGTTGGCACGTCTTCAATAAGGCTTTTCATGCAATTTTAGGTGCTGCTGGTATAATATCTTAATAAGTTACTAGACGATGCTGATGGTGACAGGTACAGGTGTTTTAGTGTCGTAGATTGAACTTAGAGGTCAACTATGTCATTTATATTACCGTATCTGACGGAAATCGCTAGAGCAATTGCAACTTAAACATTGTTGTTATGTAGTTTAGACTCCATTAGCTTTAAAATTGAAATAAAATATTATTAACCTTAAAACTGAAATAAAATATTAAAATTTAGCAACAAATAATTAAGGTCGTCTTTTTTAAAATGATATTTACGTATAAAAATATGGGTAAAATATTGCGTACGGTTAACACATAATCATAACGGCAACTTATTTCTTGTTATTTCCGTTGTTTCTTTTACACAATCTGGAACAATTAAAGGAAAATAGTATGAGGGTTTAGGCATACATGTTTTCTACGTCAGGAATTTAACTCGGGATCGACTTTTCGTTTATCATACATTATATGAAAAAAAATGAGTATTGAAATATTTTAATTTAAAGATATCAGAGCATTTAAAGATATCAATTTTTAAATACCCTAAAGAAAAGTTACGAAAAAGTATCTTCGGTTAGTATGCTTTACAACAAAAAACCTTATTCAGAAATTATACCAGCAATACCAAAATAGAATAAGTAGATTGACGTATGACAAGACTTATGATAGATGTAACGTTTGGCATTACGTATGACAAGTGACGCTTTACAGGTGTCTTAAGTGTCATGTTTCTAACTATGAGTTTCATTTTATTTATCATAATATATGAAGAAACAAATGCATTAAAGTATATTAAGATTCGGTGCAAGAACTTTTTGCCTTTATTTTTCTATAGATATGAAAGATGAAAAAATTTACGCTCCAATAAAAATAGGGGCACGCCCCCTTCTCACTATCGCTCGTCTACTCTTTTTAAGAGGTTTCAAGTCCCTTTTACAAGCCATTCCTGAAGAAACTGTTTAGTTCTTTTCAGTCGGCCATTTTGAATTTAGTAGTATTTTTGTTCATTTCTATTGTTGCCAATCCAGAGATAGAAATAAGGAAATTTGGGTGCCGAATTATAAACAATTACATTAAAGGGTAAAAAAAATACTCTGAACATAGTTTTTATTAAACAAAATTGCACAAAATAACTACTATATATTTTATAAAGTGTACTTATTTGTATTTTTTCAAAGTTGTAGAAGTTTAAAAGTCATGTCCCTAGATAGTTGGAAGTAAGAGCACCTAGCTGATAATGCTTAACCAAACCACTAACTACAACATTCTTTCAAATTATTTAAAATTCAGTATTTACTAAGTGAAACAAATTGCTTCTACTTTTTTTCTTCTGCCATTGTGTCAACGTGGTAAAGTTCGTAACTGACTTGAAACCCACCCTATTTAGAATAATGATTCAAAAGATAATTAGTATAATAACCGCTATTTTCTATCTAATTTACTTGTTTTTTTTAGTTATATATTTTTTTTACAATTAGCTGATTATTTTTCGATTACTCAGCATAGCTTCTATTTTTACTTTAACTCATTTTCTTGTAATTACTGTTGTGTATATTTAAATGGAATTTTCTACTAAAGCAGCTGCATTTGAAATAATGAAAAACGTTTAATTAAAGTGCATTGAGCTATTTTACCAGTTAATTACTTATTTAAAATAGAAATGTGAATATAAAAAGGGGTGAAAATATATAATTAAAAACATATAAATATATTAATTTTAATATTTTTTTTAGGAAGGTTTGTAATATTAATGTTTTATGTTCATTACTAGAATACTCCTACGTGTAATTAAGAAATGATTGCATAAAACTAATCAATGATTCACACAATGCCCTTAAAATAAGTAATTTAAATATATGTTGAGTCAACTTCAAAAGGATCCAATATTTTGTCATTAGCTTTTATGTAAGGTCATACTTAACTTTTATTGCAAGAAACTGTAGTTAAATAAATTATATTAATATAGTCAAATAGTAACAATTGCTAAATCATTATCGGAATAAAACAAATATGGACCCAATTAAAAATAAAGGCTCTTTTAAGTGGAAGAAAAATAAAAATATTTCTTTTAACTATCACTTTCTTTTTTTAAGGGGGCTCAGTGCCCCAAAAATGACAAAACTGGGATTTTTTTTACTTGCTAAAATTAAAGTTTGGAATCTTCGAAATATGTCTACAAAATTTCAAAGTATGTCTATATTTAAAACAAAAGTTATTCCTTTTTTTATGAGGAAATTTAGGTTAAAAGTTCAAAGGGATGAAAACTTTTTAATGTTTTTTTCTTGGTGTTATTTCAATTGATGGCAAGGTTTTCAAAACGCTAAGTTTTTTTTAATTATTTATAAAATATTAAGGAATTTTGCATGCAGCCTGTCAAATATGTTAACATTAAGAATTAGCATCAAAATTGTTTTCAAAAGTAATACTTATTATAAAAAATACTCAAGTCGAAATTTTCCATCGATGCTTAAAAAAACTGGGATTTTCTAAACAAATATTTTTTATAAAATAACTACTAAAGATAAATCAAATTTGAATGCCAATGCTTATGTGAAACAGTTTAAAAACATGAGGAAAAATTGGGTTAAAATATTTGCATTTAAAAAAGCCTTAGTATTTTAAAAAAGTTTTTAAAAAAACGTAATTTTTTTTAAATAACTTAAAATTAGAATAATTTTTAAATATTTTTTTTGTGTCATATATTGTGTTTAAATATGGATCGAACAATAAAGCACCAATTTTAATCTGGAATTTGTCTTAACTAAAAAAAATTTGAAAGTGGTACCGTGTCCCTTTAAGCCATTTATCAAAAAGATAAAATAGTAAACACCGTCTATAGAGATGTGATATATTGTATTTGTAATCATCTTGTAGCTTTGATTTTTCGTATAGGTTCTGGTAGCATATGTAGTTTCTTCGAAAACAAAGGTGTTCTCAAAATATGTACCTCTACTAATCTGGTTACACGTAGCTCTACTGCGACGCAACTTTAATTATCCCTAACAATTTAGTTTTTTTTTTATTTAGCCATTAAAAACCACATAAAAATGTGTCAGGTTTATAAAAACTGTAAAATACGAAAATAGTTATCTACCCACACATGGGTCTCCTGCGAAACTGAACCCAGACAACATTTTGACTTTTGTTGTGGCATAAAATAACAATATCAGCGGAAAATAACGTATCGAAAATTGGAATCGACAGATAGAGAAATCCGAGAACCCTTCAGGCACAAAAAGCAGATCACAGATCAGATTTACCTTAATCTGTTTTCCAATCGTAATCGAATTACTTCGATCTGTAATCCCCGAGTAAAAATAGTTACCAAAGTTCCTGAGGCCACGATTCAGTATGTTTCCTCGCTAATAAATTATTTTCTTTTGGGACTAATGTAACGAAATTTGTGTCAATCAGTACGGATATGTGCGGAAAGTTTGTATCACATTTTGAATAATTTTAGGGATTAGAATTAGTAGTAAAATGCCTTATCAAAATTGTTCCTGCATGTGTTATTGAAAAAAAAGTTAAAGGATTAGAGTCTCGTATTATTAAGTTATTGTGTATTAAAGTTCAGGAACTCTACTTTTTTACTAATTTGTAAAATGTTTGTAGAATGTCTAGCAAGCAACAATAAACAAAATTTTACTATTTTTAGTTTTACAATTATGAAAAAATTGTGGTAAATTTAACACTGTTTCATTTATCACTTTCTTTTCACCGTGATATACGGACAAATTTCACAAAATAATGATATGCGAAATTATATAAGAAATAAAGAATTTAAATTAATGAATCAAGTTTTTTTTATAGTTTTCAAATGGTTTCAATATTAAGACCTCTTTCTATGTTAATCGTTTATCAAATGCATCAGCATTTGCGCAGCAAATCAAAACTCAGCAAAAAATCAAATGCATCAACATTTTGTATCCCGAGCAATTACTTTCAATAGTTTTGGAAAAAGTTTATTTATTAATAGATGCAGATTTGATAAAGTAATAGGAAATATTTTATTATAACCACATGTTATTGTTAAAGAAACGTCAATAACAATTGGAAAGGTTTAAGAAAATTTATCAAACATATTTTTATTGAACAATTCATACAGAACAGTTCTATGATATCCCTTCTTCAAAAACTTACATTACTCAATACGTCACTAAAATATTCAAACATCTATTATTAATACCATAATCGAGAAACCGAATAAATCCCCTCAATCGTTTCAATTCCTTAGAACACGAAACTACGCCAATCGTTTCATTCTTTAAGAATACGGAAACGCGCCAATTTTTTCATTCGTGTAGGATACTCATTCCGGATCCCTGATATTTTACTTAAAGTACTAAAACAAATCGGCGAATTTTTGTCTCAAACGTCAATACTTTATAAGGCAAAAGCCATTCCCTCCAAAGGGGACTATAGATGAACTAGCAGCTGCCCTGGTGTCATAAATAATTCACGAAGGAAATTTTGTTTCACTTGAAACATCTAACTGGTCTTCTCAAACGCTTTGGACTAGAAGTGAGGCAATATGAAGAAATTGTAACTGATATCCCACTAGGAAGGATATTTGTAACAGAAATTGTCCCTTAGAACTACTCGAATCCCCCACCCCCCTGGATAAATAAAAAAAAACATTTAACTTCGCTTTAAACGGCAAAAAAAAAATTTCATCAATAATTAATACTAATCTTTTGATTATTTAATTGTAATTTTATGAATGAATATTTAATAGTGCTTGCTCATTATATAAACATAAAACAGTGAAACTATCACCTCTGAAATACAACTAGGTTAAATGATTTTTAAAGACAAAAGACGATTAAATAACACACGACAGTAACAGTTTTCGTCTCTCCACTACATAGCGTAATAATAGAAAATGATTCCTTCCTCCTAAATGATAACAAATGAGCTAATTCATATATTTTGATATAAATATTTTTGACATAAATATTTTTGATATTCCTTATACACCTTCTGGCATAAGTCCAAACAAGATTTAATTCAATATATAATCTTTGTATAGTTTAAAGTGTTTCCCGTGATTAACCAAGGAATCCCATCTTCCCCCCCTAAAAAAAAGAAAAATAAATAAATAATAATAATAATAATCACACACATATATATATACAAAAGAAATGAATTGTTGTCTTTAAGTTATACTTTGAAAAGCACTTTACACAATTTTAAACAAATGAAAAGGTTTTTCTTTCAGCCTCTTTTAATCAATCACTTTTAAAAAAAATGCTTCTAAAAGTGCAATTTTCAGAAGTGCAAGATAAATCCATCGAATGTATAATCATAACAATATTAATATGAGTTTCAGTTTAATACTTTATATTTAAATAAATCTTCAGACACGGATAAAAAATTTAGAAGTCAAAATGCAATTTACAATTTTGTTAAACCTCCAAATATCTAAGCTTCGGAACTAAAGGTAATGCCACTACATCGTTAAGATATGCGCTTCTTGGGAGTTAGAGAAAATCATGTTTCGCAATCAAGAAACTCATCTAAGACGGCATGGTACTCAAAGGTGTTCTAAAGTTTCCGTTGTGATTGTTTTGTAGAATTTGGTTTCGAATTTTCTCTAGAAAATCCTTGGGATAGATGAGATTTAGGTTGGATATGAAAAAGGCGATATAAAGTTATGTTGTTTTGCCATATGCCAACTTGTTTTTGTTAGAAATGTTTCGAGTAAGTGCGTTGCAATTTGACGAATAAAATTTTATGTGGAGGAAACATGTGTTTCTTAATGCTTGTTTTATTATTTGGCTACGAAAACAACGAATAAAAGTGAAATTATGTTTTTTTAAAGATTTTTTTCACATTACATTCAAGTAAGAAAAACTTTTATTCAAAGAACGTTTTTTTTTTAAATTTTACCATAAACACGGTCGACTTAAATATTGCTTGAATGAGAATAATTGTATTATATTAAATTTTAAAACATTCATCAAAAACTAAAAAGAATTGTAAAAGTTTTGCATACAAAATACTGAATTATAAAAATAAAATTAACTTCAATAAAAAATCATAGGGTATAAAATCATTATAATTATATAGTAAATGCGAAACTTTTGTTAAACACATTTACTAACTAACTTTTTATCAAATTGTTATAAATATTCATAATGATTGAGTCATGAATATGTAAGCATGTAATATTTTTTTATGACACTCGTTAAAAGTACGTGAATTTATTATGACGCTTGATGGAAAATTATAATTCCCTGTTAACTTTTTTTGTTAGTGCTTGTATATTACTTTAAATATTAGACAAAAAAATAATATTTACATTAAAAAATTGGGAATTATAATAAATATCATTAGACTAAACATGGTTGTTAAACAGAAATCATTAGCCAGAAATATGGCTGAAAGGATATGTTAGAGGATGATAAAAATAGAAAACTATGTTCAATACTATAAAAACTGTTACTGAAAACTATTTGTACTTTAATAAAACATTCACTTTTACTTATTTTGTCATAAAGTATTTTATGAGATAATGAATTTTATTTTCTTGCTAAACTTACCATGCAAAAAATCATTTATTTCAAATTTCTATATTACATTTTTATTCAGTAGTAAATGACAAAAAATATCGAAAACTACAAAACGAAAGCAATTGACAGATGATAAAATCAAAAAGAAGTCTCCAATATTTTCCGAGATATGTCGTTCTGTGACAGGAACTTTCCGAATCTTCTCGGATTTGCAATCACTTGGGAGCCCTCACCTGACAAAAGAGGTGTCCATGACTATAAAATTCGAGAGACTTTGGATAGAACAGACTATGTGATTGCAAACCTAAAAAAGTGACACACATAAGTGACGTGAATGGGTACCAAGTCACGTGGGTTTAACTAGAGGAAAATTGTATAATTCTAAACGATTGCAATACTTTTGCTTTTAGATATTCAAATAAAAAACATTTTTTAGCAATGTACATATGTATCGAGAATAAATACCTACCGGAATATACAATATAAATTGGTCATTTTAAGCTTTCTTTTATACGCATTTACTCAAATGATAGCGATAAAAGGGGAAATGTAGTAACCTATCGTACCAACCTTGGGATTTGGCGAGATTCTTTTAGGGCCTCATTGCAGATACTTTTTCACTACAGATAGAATGAACCGCTAATCCTATAAAGTCTCTGGACAAGTTCTCCACTGGTAAGGGAGGGTACGAAATTTATGTTCAGATAAAGACGGTGGAAACAGTATCAAAGTTGAAGGGGACCAACGACATGCATGGAATGTGCGAAAACCTAATAGTAAAAAAAAGCTATGAGAAAGGTTCACAGATAAATCTCGCCAAATCACTAATTTGGCCAGAGAGGTTGCTACGTTTGATGATTTATCGATGCTATTTGAACAAGCAAACACATAAAAAAGTAAATATTTTTTTATTATAAGTGCACGATATACATGTTAGTTTAATACATGTGTTTTTTTTAAAACTAATTACATACATTTTAGGATATTTGAAAGCGAAAGCATTTTAATTATTTGGAATTGTAAGTTTCACGCCGTGAGTTTCAACAGGGCCAGCAACATTGTTTTTATAGGTCCTTCAGGAATAACATTTATTTTGCACAATACAAAATTTCTGACCTTACTGAAACAAATGTTATGTTCTAACTTTTCTTTCAGTAGAACTACATCTTTTCTCTATTCGTGAATCGCATTTTATTGCAGTAATACAATTTAAAATAATTTATCCGTATAAGACAAAATATTATCCAAACTGTAGTTTTCCGGCAATATTGAGGTTTTGTTAATTATTTTGTTTCCTGCATACTTTGTTTAATGCATGTGAAGTTGTTTCACTAATTTGTTACGTTCATTTTAAAATATTCAAAAGAGATATTGTTTAAACTATTTGGGTATTTTGCATATTTCTATTTAAACCACGTGACACACCAAGTCATGTGATTTATAAAGGTCACATTTTAGGTTTGCAAATCAATGAACAGTGCATTCTATTTAAAGTCTCTGATGGGGACTTCATAAAGTTTTTCGTTTGATTAGTGTGAGTGGGTCGAAGAAAAAAGCAATGAAATCTGAAGTAAATTTCCTCTAGTGAGCGAATATATTTATCATTGTAACCTAGATTTATTATTACATGAAAAGAATTGGACTGGGGTTTAAAACTTTTACAGCATTTGGAATGTTATGTTTTATTTTCTTCGCAGTATGTATGTTTTATAAAAAAAAAATATTCATGATTTTTTTTATTACAATCCACTGTTATTGTCAGTAAAAAAGAACAGTTGTGCAAATCGCTGTTTATAAATAGAGCAGGTCTGTAAGTGAATTTTGTTAGTAATGTTTATCTATCTCTTACATTAACTGACGAATTATGACGAACTGAAGTATAATTTAGCTTTTTCTAGCTATTTTTGACCCTGATTTAAAACATTTGTTTATCAAGTCAGATTTTTTACACGTCAAAATGTTTCTATCACGCCCAGGTATTTGTATATTTGAATTTATTAAAAAATAAAGAATAGCGAACTTATATATTCTTGAAACAATTCCTATTTCATACTATAAAGCTCTTCCAATGAATGCAATGCATACAATATATTGAAATTACCTTGAGAAATATTTGGGACGGTATAAAGCTACAAAAACAAAAGAAAAACGTTTTGGAATGAAAAAAAAAAGATATTGAAACTTAAAAAGAATTAAATGTTAATCTCAAAATATATATATTGTGTAGTATTCGGTGTATTTTTTTATCTTCTTTCCAAATATTCCCTTTTTTAATCAATACCCTGCTTTTCCTTTATCCAATTTCTTTCCAAAGTTTTTACAGGAAAGAAAATATCGGATTACATTAACGAGTTAACACTAATCTCTTGAAGAACAAATTATCAGCCATGTTTCTCTCATAATCCTCTTAGCCACCGTAAAAACAAAACTTGCCATATTTTCTTTTTTATTAAATAAATACTAAATATATCACTCCATTGGTAAAAAACTATCTTACTACAGTCCTGCACAAAAGTTTAGACACAGACGCAATTCATGAAAAAATCGTCAATGTTACTATTTTTCAGTAGTTTTTTTTTAAATATATATTCTTTAGACAGCATGAAAAATAAAAGGTTAAAAATTTTGCCCAAAAATATAGATAAATTTGACTTCCATCAACAAATTAAAAGTGTCCATACTTTCCTTGCCACAAAAGTATAGGCACAAGTTTCAGTTTTATGCAAATTCTATACAGGAAGTGATTGCGTCATCAAAGGGGAGGGGTTTTAAGTTGCTTTAAAAGGTTGAAGGTAATTTTCAATGCTTAGAACCATTCTGAAGTCAAGTGAAATTTTGTATGAAGAGATTTTAAGGATATGGACACTAAAATTCAGGGGTTAATCTGTTTCTGATACTTCTACTGAATTTAAGCGTTCAAAACGAGGTATTTATAGTGTGTCAGCACGTGGCGATCAACACCCACCAAAATCGCGGTCTGGAAGACCTCGAATCATCAGAAAACGAGAAGACAGACAAATAAGAAAATTGGCTTCAGACAAACAATGCTCTTCAAATCAAATTAAAATCCCAATTGTGGCTTAACTTTTACCAAAAACTATCAGGAGGTGAATCAATGAATCTGGATACTTGATAAAATCCAAGCTTATAGCACAGCCTAGCTTGCTATCTCATCATTAAGATGCAAGACTGCAATGGATAGCTGTAGGACATGTGTTGTTGAGTCCATTGCGGTCTTGCATCTTTAAGATGAGATAGCAAGCTAGGTTGCGCTATAAGCTTGGATTTTATCAAGTATCCAGATTCATTGATTCACCTCCTGATAGTTTTTGGTAAAAGTTAAGCCACAATTGGGATTTTAATTTGATTTGAAGAGCATTGTTTGTCAGAAGCCAATTTTCTTATTTGTCTGTCTTCTCGTTTTCTGATGATTCGAAGTCTTCCAGACCGCGATTTTGGTGGGTGTTGATCGCCACGTGCTGACACACGATAAATACCTCGTTTTGAATGCTTAAATTCAGTAGAAATATCAGAAACAGATTTACCTCTGAATTTTAATGTCCATATCCTTAAAATCTCTTCATACAAAATTTCACTTGACTTCAGAATGGTTCTAAGCATTGAAAATTACCTTCAACCTTTTAAAGCAACTTAAAACCCCTCCCCTTTGATGACGCAATCACTTCCTGTATAGAATTTGCATAAAACTGAAACTTGTGCCTATACTTTTGTGGCAAGGAAAGTATGGACATTTTTAATTTGTTGATGGAAGTCAAATTTATCTATATTTTTGGACAAAAATTTTTACCCTATTATTTTTCATGCTGTCTAAAGAATATATATATTAAAAAAAAACTACTGAAAAATAGTAACATTGACGATTTATTCATGAATTGCGACTGTGTCTAAACTTTTGTGCAGGACTGTATCTGTAAAAAAGCTTAAAATAATGCATTTTATACAAATTTAAAGTTGTTCAAATGAAGTTTTTTATATATTAATGTCAAACTATTAAAGCTATATGAGAGCTATCACATTTCATAATTGAATTCAAGATAAATGAAAAAAGCAACATCAATGGTAAGGAAGCTAAAACTAACCAAAACACCTCTATGTGTAATTTATATATACCTTAAAAAATAGAGAAATTAAACTTTTATTCATTATTCTATTAAAAAGCTAAAAGAAGGCTGACATATTACGCAAAAAATATTTTTAATGACTAACTTTAATTGAGAAAATCGGACAAAAGTGTAGAAATTAGCAAAAACAATGATTGCGAATGCCAATTGAACACATATTTGGATTTCATAAGTGGGCAATTTTTTCTAAGATAACAATATTTAATTTGCTTGGTGGGCACTTAAGAAATTGTGGAGATTTCGTTTTAAGTAATGTTAAGCTCTAACAAGAACGCCTTAAGTAATCATACTAATAACATTTCTGTTTAAATTTTGTTTTTTGCAGATGTTATTTATCATATATTATTTGTTTTATACCAAATTTTAACAACAAACATGGTTTAAATTTTCCTTAGTTTTTAAAAGCAACAATACACCGAAAAAAATTACATCGATTATAATTCACAAATTTCTACGAATCTATATTTTTGCTAGTTTCATATTTAAGAGCTTTTTTTTCGAACTTTCAATAAACAGATTCTCAGAAATCCAATTCAAATAATGTTTTAACTGTAACGAACTGATCAAATAACGAAATATCCTAAGTTAAAAATAATTGCAATGTTTTTATAAATGCCTAAATCACTTATCATACCCTAAGTATACAAAAACATTTACAAAAGTATGTTTCATTTTTTAAAATACATTGAAATATGATACTTCTAATACATATTGAAAGGCAGAGAATTGTATACAAATTTAATTGTTAATTTATGTTTAAAAATAAACAGTCAAACCATTAGAAATGACAATATAAAGTAAATATTTATTTTTTTTAGTTTTCCAGCTACAAATGAAACATAAGAATAAAAATAAATATAAATTTTCATAGAATTCAATTTATAGTTTTATTTAGTATTTTCGGGGAATAGAATCAGAGACAGATTCTCAAACCAGAAGTCTTTTTGTGTTAATCCAACAGAAAAGCAATTGTCAAAGCCTACTCTGGCTGTATTGAATATTTGTACACTTTTTCCCACATGATAATTACAAGAAAGTCGCTATTCCATATAATTCCACTTTCTGAAATTGGTTCGATCTTTTTTTTAAAATTTTCAATATGCAAATTAACAATAAAATATATCGTTCCAATTTCTAAAATTGGAGCTATAATTGCATTTAACCCAGTTAAATTTATCATAGAAAATAATTTACGAAAATGTTCAATACAGCCGAAGTAGCTTGGCCTTAAAAAAAAAAAACTCTCATGAGATTAACACAGAAGAGAATGCTTCGACATGGAGACCCGGAAACCGCTCCTGTTTCCTCTTCAATAAAAATGAAAACTATTTTCAATTGACTCCAACTCTAAATAAAGACTTCAGGGATACAAGAATAGTATTTTTGCAACACACAAATAACTGAATCACCCCCATACTGAAGAAATATTAAACTTATCTATTTACGCTAAACTTATCTATTACGCTTAGCTAGAAATGTCGGTTCCTCCTTTGGGTTAACATAGAATGCCATAACGTTCCCTTTTCCACGTTCGTTACGATACAGTCTTATAAATTCCTTTATATTTTATATTTCTAGAATACTAATATTTTATCTCTTTTTTAATAATAATGCCATGATTCCAAAAATATCTAGAAATATAAAAGTTCAACTTTGGTAATTATGATAATGTAAGAAAATGAGTTAATTTACACAATAAAATTGTTTTATACCGACAGGTGCATTATGTAGTTTTATGCTTTTGTGCTTTTTTTAAAAAATAATGTAATAAGAGATACTTTTATGTGATTAACCATATTTTTCATTAAAGAAAACATTTCAAAGGAAAAATCAATAAATTAACGTTAATTTATATAAATATTTTAGTTCAAGTATGAACTTGTTTTTTTAACGATATTGAAATTGTTATTTAAATGAAAAAAAAAATGCAGCAATACATTATTTTGAAATATCTTTTTATTATGTTGCAAATGGGTTTGAAACTTCTTTGATACTTAAAAAGTTATCTGAAAATTTAGTGTTTTTAGTATCATACATAGCTCAAAGTCCCTAAATGGGTTGTATGGATGCTGGTCTGATCCCTCTAATGATTTGAGGCGGTTATCCTTAGCAGGTTTTATGTCGGATCTGTATTTTAACATTTATGATTTGTACTTTTTGGACAAATATGTTAAATTTTTTCAGCAAAAAATATGCAGGGGAAGAAACAACTATGTTATTTCCGATTGAAGTAAGGAGAGTTAGTAAATCTGAAAAAAGTTATAATATATAAGCCATTTAAGAAAATCATATTTATTGTCAACTACCCTCTATTTTTCCAGCACTCTAATTCTCTTTCCAATCTAATCTTCAACCGGAGATTCGTCTTTCTAACTTCAGTGAAGCCAACAAATAAAAGCGGATCTGGACACAGATCAGTGGTCAGTGTTCTGCCCAGTCCCTCCGTGACCATTGTCCTGTATAATAAAAGATGACACTCCGCCTCCGACTTGATCGAACGCTCCCTATAAATTGTGGTCGGTCAGCTATTTCGGCAGTTCATTATGTTGGTTTGACGAAACTGTTACTATAGAATTGCTGATTTTGCATTAGGTTTGGTTTGGTTTGAATTTTCTGGGCAGGATTGGTAAAATTTGACGGTAATTGGCGACGGGCGTCGTATTTTAGAACCACAGTCAAGTGACGATCCGACACCAGAGTAGGTACCCAAATTAACCGTAGGGCGACATCGTACTCATCGTTAGAACTTTGAAGGATATTTAACGTGCACTCCCTCCACAAGGGGTATTATTCGTCGGACATTTTTTCTGCACGCGGGCCGTTTATAAGGTCAGCAGATATTCTGTGATGCCCGGACCCGAACCTGGGCCCTGACGCATGCTAGGCGAATGCCTAACCGACTTCCTTCCCCAGCCCTTGTTTTGCGTTAGATTTCTATTGTTTTATTAGAGCTACCATATATCTCAATCTCAGTTTGAAAGACAAAATTTAAGGGGTTAAAATGGCTAAAATAGTACATAGTAAAAGCATCATGTCATGGAAATGAATGAATTACGCATTTTATGTCAACTGAACCCTTTACAGTTATTATTTTTGTTGAATTTTTTTAATTACTCTCTGCTTAAGGTGACAGTGTCTAAAACTATTTTATTTGAAGTCTGAATGCTGAAGGTCAATTGGGATTACCCGCCCCCTAGGTTGGGTTTGGGTTATCGAATTATCGTCACGCTAAAGCTATACTAAGATTATGGGCAATGAGTGTCATCATTTAGAGCCACAGTTTGGTGACATCTAGACACCTGAGTAGACAACTAACTTAACTTGTAACATCGTACTCAGTTTCAGTACCTTTCAACATATTTTGATGTGCACTTATATATAGGTCGTCAATGTCCAGGTCCCAACCAGGGATCTTTCGCGTGGTATTCATGCCTCTTCCGGACTGAGTTCCTCAGCCCTTTGACTGCACCAGACTTCATTGTGTTCGGTTGACACTGCTAAGATATATCTCATGCTAAACGAAACCTATTGCTTATTGCCTTAGCTGCTTCCATTCTCCAAAAAGTTAGCGATGTCTTAATCCCCAGCAGTTCACATTCAGAGATATAACCAGCCCCTGAATTTATATTTGTTTAAAAGTTTGATGCATACTGAAATCTTATGGAGACCAAATTTTCACTTTGTGCATAGTTTTCCTTACAACCACAATTTATTAAATAAAAAATCGCATACTTTATATTATTCCCCTAAAAATATACGAAAAATTGACCAAACATAAATGTACAACTTTGTTAAAATAGGTCATCCATGGTCAACACAAAGAAAGTGTGAGGAGATTTACGCCAGTTGGTGGGAGATTTTTGTTCTTTCCGCCATTCTTTTTGTTTGTTTTGTTTCATGGTATTGCACATTTTGCTTTTGGAGATTTACAGTTTGGAGGATTAACTACGGTTGAGAAATCACTTTGATAATCGATTGGCGATGTTCGTCGACTTGAAGTTATTTAATGCACTTTTTGGCGACTACTTGATAAAGCAAAATATGATATTCGAGAACATTCCACATACTTATATCATAAGATTAAACAATTGTTTGTTTTTATTCACCGATAAGTTGTTACGGATTTTATACTTACATACTATAAGAAAAATTTGCGTATTAAAAGTTACGTAAAAATTGTCTATAGTTATGAAAGAAATAGCATATTTCCAAATTTAGCGAAAGGTGGAATACTTATTGAAATTGCTTTTCTGGATTAGTATTTATGTTTTTTTTAGAAAAAGTAAAATGAGAGTCTACATTTTTCAGAAGAAGCTTTAACATATTTGCCGTTATAGATTTTTTAAGAATGAAAATCTACGTGATTTGAAGTACAATACCTTTTAATGTACTGTCAATGAACTTCAGTTATTCAAGAAAAAAATCTTAAAAATAATTTTTGTGATGCTATGCTTTGAGATAAGATAGATTTAAAGCTTATTTGAGATATATAGTTTAATTATTTCACCATATTTTGTAATAACAGGCAGTTAATATGAAACTTTGATCATTAGAGGCATAGTTTTTGTAGAATAATTTCTATGAATATTATTAATACAAGTAGAAGTAGGAAGAGGCCAATCGCTGAATAAATCTATCAACATAAAAAATAATTGTGGATGTTTAAAGTTACCCAAATTAAATTGCGTAGAATTTAACTGCATTAAATTCTGTTCCATGGCGTACAAATTGCACCTTTTTAAAATCTCAATAGATTTTATACATTGGTTTATTCCATTTATGACGCTTTTACTAAAGATGGCAGACAACGCATACTTAACCGCCCTTATTAGACCTCCCATCAAGCAACAATAAAACTTCTTTTCACGAAACTTGAGCCAAACCCAAACTAAAGGGTGAAAAATAAGAATGCTTAGGAAACAATCTTTAGTATGACACAACAAAAAATACTGTCTGCTCATATTACCGGATCAAAACATGTTGCTTTCTGCGACAATGGGGTTCCCGCTGCTAAATTTAACCTTCCAAGAACGTATTAAGTAACGCAGAGGACAATATATAACTCCGCGTGGGGTGCTATCCACCAGAAATTGTGCAATTAGTTTTGTTAGTTTTCTTTGTACTGGTGTCATAAGTTTCATATAAAAAATGCGTGGGATTATGGCGTTCTTTTTTCGAACAATTTAGCTTTCTTGTAAGAAAAATAAAATTCTGGAAAGTGTGGATTATTATAACCTGTATTGGTACAAATAAAAAGCATATTAAATTCAAAGCACAAATATTTATATATTTTATTTTAACTAAATAAACAAAAATTCAAGCGTAATTTTATATAAAAAAGAATGGAAACACTAGGAAATAATGTAAATCAAATAAATTTAAATTTACTCATTTTTGAAAATGGTTTTATGTATAATAATTACTTTGTTATAAGTATATATAGATAGACTTCATTTGGCCCAAATACTATAATAGTTACAAACACTGAACTATACAATTGAATAAACAGAACTATTAAAAATATTTTCTGAGTTAAACAATAATTCTTTCAGAATGATGTGTTTTTAGTTTATTATTAATTCTTTAAAATCTAAAATAAGGTTTATTTTTAATGAATATTACGTTCTTGTTTTTAGAACTTTACATCGTGCAACATTATCTACTACGTGCAATTTTCGTCAATAAATATTTTTCAACTATTTTGCAATAATTCGAGTAAATAAGCATAATAAAAAGTACAACTTTGACTAACTACTATTTTTTTATATATATTTTTTAAATTTAGATTTCCATACTTTCTCTTCTTTAAGTAAAAAAAAGCTATATATTGCAAGCACATTGAATTTTATAATAAACATATTGTGAAGTTAAATACACAGTAGTTATTTAAAAACCTTATTGGATTTTCGTTATTAAATAATTAATTTCTAATACTAGGCGAGATATTGAAAGCATGAAACAACATAAAATGATAACATAGTTTTGTAATTTGGATCATATGCTACAGAAGAATTTCGAAGAGTTTCCCAAGTTTATTTTAACTAAATAATAACCCATTACTTTACAAACAATCAGTGTTTCTATTTTCATCAAATGAAATTGGATAATTTTAATTAAGAACCATTATAATGATTTATTAGGGACTTTTGTCAAATCATAATCAAAGAATGGAAACATTTTTGCCGAGGATTAAAAGTGAAAGATTAAAATTATATTCAAAGAATAAGATGTAATGACTTGAATTTCATTTTCATCGTTAAATAATAATTAAAATGAATCATTATTGCTAGGAATTTTAATGTAGTTTGTATTGCAATCCATATGTAACGAAATATTGTCATTAAGAACTATTGTTAAAAGTTACTACTAATGTGAAAATACACATTAAGTCAGTATAATTATGACTTTATATAGTTATGGAGCAAAAATAATTTATTTTTTTATGAAAATGATTGAATGTTAAATACAGGGAGCTATACAAACATAACGTTGATTGTTTGTGTTCAAAGTTAAATAATGAAGTCGTTTTTTTAAGGATACACATTAAAAAAAACACTTTTTTATGGTTTGGTTTAATTAACTTTGCACAAAATGTAGTAAAATCGGACAATTTTTTTAAATTAATTTTTTTATTAGAAATGGGAAAATTATGAATTGAACAATGAGTTTTAAAAGCTTTTTTGTACTTAATAAAAAAATAGCGTTTACAGATATGTTTTTTTTACCATTCAGAGAAAATGTTTTTTTAGGTTTGGTATGGTTGGGAAAGCGTCACATTAGAGCTACACAATGCCATTGTTTATGATACAAAGGGAAAATATGAATTAAACTACGAGTATATATCAAGCAATTTTTAAGGTTAAGAGTAACATAAAAAATGAATAATTGGATAGTTAAAACTAAAAACCATAAAAATTCAACAGTGAGTTTACATTTTTTGGCGATTCATGTAATTTTTTTTTCTTATATTGCAAAGTTATATATGTTGTCTCGGTAAATGTAAATAATTTCAACAACAAAAAATTGTATCTGAACTTTGTAATGATATAAACGTATATAACCTAATTAATTCAAAACAAAAAGAATGTGAAACAAGATTCAATGACCACACAAGTAAAATTCCAAAATACATTTATTCAGAAGTAAAACTAAAATCAATATGGTTGCAAACCATTTTAATTTAATACCAGGAGCTTAGCAAACACGTAGTATCACATTCATTTCCATTCATTCCCTTTTAAGCAATAATTAAAATTCATTACAACCGTCAGTGAACATGAATATTTTCGCAAGGAGAGAACGCATCTGTTTGAAAGCAGGAGTTTAATCACAACGCAAGGATAATGAACCACTGCGATCCGTGTTAGTGAAATTCCATTCAAGGATACAGCTGGGCATATACTAATTACAACTTGACTAGAGATAACTTATATAATTTGGATCACAGCAAGCAGAAAGGTTGTAAGTCCTTATTCTGCTTTGAAAACCATTTTGTAATATTTTAAACTTATAATTATAAATTCTTGTATTTTCTCCATATTATAGTTATGAATATTTGTAAAGAGGAAATATGTTAATCAAAAGAAAAAAGTAGTTCTTAGCCAAATTAATACAGCCGCATTTAATAATAGCTTTACATTTTTTTTACAATGCAAGTAGCTGGCTTACAGAGATTATACAGCTGGCTGTGTATAATCCCACTTTTTAAAATATATTCTTATATTTTTCTTCAGTATTTTTTAATAAATAATTTTACAACAACGTATTTGAACCAATATCAAAAAGTAGAAATGTAGAGTCATGTAAACCAGCTCTACTTATCGTTGAAGAAAACAGTTAGTAAAAAATATTCAATACAGCCGGAGTAATTAGGCTCATGAAAATATTTTTTTGGATGATGATGTCGTCTCCATAAATATATAGATTATATGGGACCGAAGGTCTCATAGACTGCTTCAGAGATCGGTAGACAGTGGTCCTCATAAGTCTTCGTAGGGCAATTTGGAGATTTGCTGCAATTTTGCCAGAATAGCTGGACAGGAGAAAATATGTTTTGGATCCAGTTCCGAAGCGTGGCAGTTTCTGCAGCTTTAGTATTTCCTAGTTCCATCTCTTTGGATTTCCATCCCTTTGAAGTGGCCTGTCTTTAATCTGGTATTTTGCTTTAACCACTGCGAGTTGATGTCTTTAAGAGTGATTTAGGGAAGAATGTCATTGTTGAGTTTTCTTGCTTCTTTCGCCAGAATATCATCAGACTCGTTTCCGTCGATACCAACGTGTGCTGGAATCCACTGCAAAATGCATTTCTTGCTCAAATTTAACCCTTTCAGTCCCAAAAATTTGCTGCACTACAGAAACACCTGATATTCACAAAATAAGCCTATTTTAGGTCAAATATACGAATTCCATAAGAAAAATAATCATTTAAATTTTTTATATGGTTTTTGAAACAATGCCAAAATTTTTTAACTGTGGAAAACAACAAAATAAAAAAAATATATTACCTAAAAACACTTCGAGTTATATATTTTAAGGTACCTGACCATATTATTAAAAAAAATTAGTAATTATTTTAACCGAAATAGTTTAAATTGTGTTTTAAATATGTGGAACTGAAGTGAACTTATAAAAAATCAGGAGAAACGCTTGCTGATTATTTTCTAAATAAAAAAAAAATAGTTCTGACTTCTATTGAGATTAATGTAAGATATTGTCTGATAGAACAAAGTATGAAAAATTTAATGATGTGTGTTTGGATGTCATAACGGGACATAAACATTTTGAAAAAAAATATTGAAAGTGATGATGCCAAGTGGCATTACTGGGACTGAAAGGGTTAAAAGTTGATACAATCCATCATGTATGGCCGCGACAATTTTAAATATTTTTCTCACAGGATTAACACAGAGGCACTTTGGTTTGGAGACCCGTTATCATTCGGGCTAATTCGCCCCTTAAAGCTGGCTTTTTAGGTTTCCAGATGTTAATCAAACAACCTAATTCATCAAGCTCTTAAACTATAATTGTGTTAGTTATTTAATAGCTTTTATTTTAAAAAAAATCTCAATTTTTCATACATTATTTTAAATATACAAATGTTTTGTGGAAAATCCGATCATCCGAATTTCGAAAAGGGTATCAGTCTCAATTGATTTGGAAAATAAGTGAAGTTCTCCTGTATTTTGATATCAGAGAAATTTCACTTGGTGCCGTTTTGGTTAGCAGGAAGCTATTATACCCTGTCCGGTGTTAATTCTTGACAGGATAAACTTTATTCATGGTGTAACACATTTGTTATTACACTTTTCAAGTGGAAAATTGCGTGATACATTATTGTGTGGAATAATCAGATGTTGACAATATAACAATTTGAAAGTATAAACATATTAAAATGTATATTTAGCTGTATTTAATAAGAACTTGGTCTTTTTTTTTTGCATACATGCTTTATTTATTACGAGGCTGTTCTGGAAAGAAAATTAAATAGATAATTAAAAAAATCATTAAAAATTTCCAATAAATTCTTAATTTGTAATAATTCAATTTATCATGTTAATTGCATTTGCATTTAAAGAAACAATTTTATCCTTGGAGAAATGCACTAAATTTATTTGATCATTTCTGATTTCAGGAACAAACATGTTTATTCTGCAATGCTTAGCCCATGGCATTTTTTTTTTAAATTCCACAATGAAAAATTCCTTTTGGATTACTGAATAGATAAGTTTCAACCACATAATTTTGAAATACAAATTTTATTTAATAAAGAGATGGAATGACCGTTTAGTTGTAATTATTCTTAAAAATTAATAAAAGCAGGATATTGCTAACAAATGAAACGTCTCTTCTTAAAAAGAATGTTATATTAGAACCAGAGCACTGATATTATAGAATACTCGTTTGAGATAGAAGAATGAGTTTTATTGATTTATTTTCAGATGGGAAAGTTGCAGATCTGCTTAATGTATCCCCAGCTGTTGTGATGATATAATTAAAAAATGCACAAACTGTGTCAAAAGTTAACAGTAACTTTGAATGAAAATTATTTTTGTTTAATAATATCTCTGCATTTACGGTAACCGACCATGATAGAAATGACACCATTGAAAAATATGAGTTTAATTTAGTTAAATTGACGTCGTGCCCCCAAGAGTCATAAGCGAAGAGTCTTGTAAAATTGAACCGTTAATATGGATTTAAAAACACAAAAAATATTTTTTTTATTTATCTATTGATAAAATGTTTTTATTTTTCGATATATTAATTGAAGGGTGTAGTCACGAAATTTATATAATTCAAAGTTGAACTAAGATACAAAGCCGACGTGTTCTTTGGAGACATTTTAATATTAGGCTAATTCCATTCGTGACAGACATGGCATAAGACAACTTTCTCGGCTCTTAAAAAGTACTAAGTGTTAATTGACTGTTAAAAAATGGCCATGGGGTGCTGCAAATAAAGGTCTTGATTATAAAAAACACTGAACTTTTCATTCAAGAGAAAATACTTAAAATTAATTTTGTTAAATAACATGCCGTGACGGACATGACAAAATTGAGACACAGATTTTGAGTGCCCTTATATTATTACCATTTGCTATTAACTTATATGTATTTCAAGACTAGAATTTTTCTGGAATCAATATAAGATTCTGATGTGCCAATCAGAAAGAAAAAAATTAGGAAATTCATAAATAGTAAAATATTATAAAATATCGTGACGGAAATGACAAATGTGACGGTCATGACAAAATTTGATGTTTTGATTTTCACTCGCATTTTAAATTTAATTTTCGAATTTTTTACGAACTGTTTATTTTGAGGTATAAAAAGAGAAAATAAAATGTCAAGAATTTTTGCCGAGCAGATTTTGTTTAAAATAAAAAAAATGAAATTTAAAAAATGATGTCCATGACGCAGTTTTGTGGAATCAACCATTGTTGATTAGTTGGACGAAGTCGCCATGGAAGGAACCGGTTCCTATATCTTAGCTGTATTTTGTTAAATGCGAGTTTTGAAACTTTTAGCCCTAAATTCGATTCTAGTTGAAGAATTATTGTAATAATCCTATTCCATTGAAAGTTAAGAAGGTTACATAATAAATTCTATATAGCTATTATAGTAAAACAATTTTTAATGTCACTTTTTTTGAGTTCAGCCCTTTATATACAAGCTAAAAAAATCTCAAAAACTACACTAAACCTCTACGAAAATTGTACCCACCACTTTTTGATATATTTTAACGAAGTGCCTTGTCTCCAGTTTTCTATATTGGTTTCACAAAATGTTACTGCTGTATTAAGGGAAAATTACCTAAATAGTTGTACCGTTATTGTAAAAACGTGTAATTGAAGGAATATGAAGATTATCAGTTGCATGGAAAAATACTTGAGCTATACATTATTTTTTTAATGTATGTAATAGCATTTTTAGAGATATTGGTTCGTAAACTTTTTTTCTAAAAACCAGTCGTTAAGCAGTTACAACTTTAGTCAACTACAAAACGAGTTCCCTTTCCTGCGAAGCAATTTCCTAGGAAACAATTCGAACACTTATTCGCCGAAATTTTCTTGAATTTCGTATCCCTCTACCGTGCACCGTAGGGAAATATCTTTTTTCTGCTCTTCCAAGAATCAAAAGTAGAAATGAAGGGAAAAAAGAGATAACAAAATAGTAGAAATAGATACTCGTTATCGTATCATATAAGAATCTTGAAAAAAAAAAAGAGATCTGTACTCTATTCGCGATATGTATATTCGGAAAGGGAATTATGTTTTTTTCCCCGTTTGTGCCATTCTGTATTTGTGGCAGATTTTCTTACCTTGTTATTCGTTAGAATAATACAAAAGCTGATTTGATTTTTTTTTAAGTTAGCCTTCATGATACAGTTAGAATAGAATTTATAAAGTAACTTCATTACATTCTTATGCCTAGTTTTTAAAATGGAAAAGCATATATTGACAAGTAACAAAAACGAAAAAAAAATATTAATATTAGTCATTAAATGCATAGTGTTAAACCATTGCAGCGAAATTTTAAATTCTTTGTCCTGTAAATATACAAAATGCATGATAAAATAATCATATATTTTTTTCTGATTTTACTGCGTTAGAAACTTCCTCGGATTTCCTTTTAAAATTGGTGATTTTAAAGAGTAAGATTTTTTCAATTTAATTTTAAAAAACTGAAATATTATTAGTCTATATTGGTATAAAGATCTTCAAAAGACACTTGAGTTAATTGTAAAAATTTATAGTTGTAGAGAAGCTTTTTTTTATACATTTAGCAATTCAATTGTTAGTTTTCCAAAATTTTAAACATTAGTTACTAAGTAAATTATGGGAAATTTAAATTAACCTTTTTTTTAACAATTTATAAAAATTTTATTTTGGCATTTTTATTTGAGAGTAATAAAAAAAAGGTGTTTCAGTGATTTTGCAATACCTATTACTTTCAACGATTTTGATAGTTAGATGTCGAAAATATATAATTAAATCAGGTAACATTCATTTTGAGATAAATAACCTTTCTAATTATGCGGATACAAAACATAAAGAACAATGCGAAAAGCCCCAAGACTTAATTACAAACTGTCTTTCTTTAGCTCATTTGAAATCCTTTATATTTTCAATAATTCCAAAATATTCCTTTGGTCTATCTATTTTCAAGAATGCAAGTAAAAATAATGTAAAGAAAGTAAAATAATCACTAGCAAAAGCTAAAGAAAAATTAAAATAAACTTCATTGTATAATAATAGTAAAGTAGAATAGTCAGGTGCAAAGGCAAACTTCTCAGAAACAATGTTACGTAATTTTGTCTTTTGATTAAAATTTTGGGTGTAATATTCTTTCTTGGGACAGGCAAATATCAATAATAGAATTTATAATAATACGAATTGGGCTCTTCCATGAATATATAATCTGTTTCAAACCAGGTAGAGAATATATTAACTAATCCTTGAACTTTTTCTCGACGGAAGAACAAAAACGCAGTCGTCCCAAACTACGATTACAATCTAATAAATGATTCATGGTAATTCAAATTTCGTCCTGGAAGGAGTACGTCTAAAAAACTTTATTTTATTAAACAATGTTTTTTCAGTATTCAAATCTTTATATTAAAACAGATATCGCGCAGTGAGAGAAAAAGTGGCGGATCTCACATGAAGTTTTCAAAAACTAAGAGCCACTTTTTCACTTTCAGTTGGATTCTCCTTCTTATGCCTTGAAGACTATTTGCTTTAATTATGCAGTTTTAAATAAGCTATGCTCCGTTCATGTGAAGTTTGTTTCCTGACATTTAATTATTTTCCGGTGGACATTATTTTTTGGTTATTGTTATTTAGTGAATAGTTAACGAAGGATTTTCGTCGCCTTCCAGCATTAAAAAAATAATTTTCTTTCGATAATAATAGATTTAAATTAAGGAATGGAATACAGGAACTGAATAAATTTTTGGTTCTTATTTTGCTTAGATTAAAAATTCAATTTAGTTTTGAAAAGTTATATTTAGCTCGAGTATTAGCATCTCTTCAAACTTTGATTTCTTTCATTTAAAAGTTTTTCAAGAAATTTCACAAAATATCCTTATTATTGGAAAATATACGCATTTTATTATTATTCAAAATGATCATTAGGAAATAATATTTTTTCGTTTAAAAACATTGTTATTCATACTACTTTTGCCTATTGTAACTTATTTATAATTTAAAGAACCATGATTTATGTTTTCTTTAAAGCAAAATTTATGAAAATATTTTTTTATAAAAGGCATTTCATGATAATGCAGAGTATTCGCCTATTCCTAATACGCATTTTAAGGAGGGATGGGAGGGTCTAATGATATTTGGAAGCCTCACTTTTTCAAATTAACCCTTTAAGCGGCAAATGCACGCACCGAGCAACTTGCTATCAAGCATTCGATGTTGCCTTATCTAATCTATGGACGCATTAGCGCCCCCAAATAAACTCGTTTCAGAAAGTGGCACTTAATTTCTGATGGCGCTCCAAATTTATATCTTCCAACTTCGAGGGACTCAATAAGAATGCACTGCAGTTC
Organism: Hylyphantes graminicola; assembly: GCA_023701765.1. Classification (NCBI taxonomy): domain Eukaryota; kingdom Metazoa; phylum Arthropoda; class Arachnida; order Araneae; family Linyphiidae; genus Hylyphantes; species Hylyphantes graminicola. The sequence continues at coordinate 34,482,417 of CM043114.1, read as the reverse complement.
TTGGCTCACAGCATAGAATTTTAAGCTAATTTGTCAGAAGACTGCCTTGGAGTAAATGCAAAAGAGCTTTTGATAAAATTAATAAAGCAATATCAATAAAAGTTTTAGATGTCATATTATGAAGTCATTTTAAGCTTGGCGACTGAAAAAAAAAGTATAAATCAAATGAAACAAATAATGTTTAAGCAAATTTATTTCCATCCTGTTCCTTGTTATGAGGATTTCTACATTTGAAATCGTATTTGGATTAAATTACCACATTAGAGCTAAATTGTTATTTTGTTTACAAAATAACAATTAGTTAATAACAATAAAGTTTTGTTTAGTTGGTTTAATGTGAGGCCGTTTTTTTATGTGTCACTGTTGCATGGAACCGATCCACATAAACGCAAACAACTAACACATCAATTAGTTTTATTTTGCGTGAATATGCATTTCGTTTTACACTTTTCTTCCGGAAATTCTGCGAGGAACAATTTACATTTTAGCGATTCCAGAGCTTACCCATTCTTAAAATCTACTTCTACGGGTTTTTCCAAGGACTTAAGAATGGTTTTTCTCAAGAACATAAGACGAAAAGTCTAAGGATTCTCTTATCAAGGTTTCATTAGCCAGCGTAATCGCCACATTACGCCTTTTAACTTTTATGTAAGGAAACTGGAGAGCTTGAAATACGGCTTCGAAAGTTTAATTGCAATCACTCTGCTAAGATAAGGGTGGAAAATTGTTTTCTTCACTACTTTTGAACAAACGCTAAACCGGTACTGGTTTGGGGGCTTCTTTCAAAGATTGTTAAGTGTGCTTTTCTAGTGTTTGCAGATTCTTGTTGATGATAGAATTTAAATGTTCCGAAACTAGTGGATATTCAAGAAAAAGAGTCATGGAAAATATTTAATACTAGCAAATTTATACCCGCACTTAGCACGGATTAAAAAAAAAATATCAAATCGATCCAAGTATGTGTACCATATAACCTGTAATAAGATCATAAACTTAAGTTATTTTTCCCGCTCGTTATCAAGTATGAAATCCCGTTTCATTGCTTTATAATTCCAAAATAAAAAATACGCTGTAATATGCACTCATAAATGTCATCACAATTCCCTCATAAATACATAAAGCCTTTTAACTCTTTTGGCATATTTTGGGAAATAATTTGGCGAGAAAATAGATATAGCTACAAACACACCCATTACACAGCTCTAACACAATGATCTTAGCATAACCGACCAATTTATAAATTAATTTTTAAAAACATTTTGCCCATTTGGCGGGTTTTTTAAAAATAATTTGGCGAGATTGGCATCATATTTGACGAAAAAATAAAAAATAAACCCTGATATGCAGCTGTAGTGCGATGGCCTGAATTAACCCTCACAGTTCAGTAATAGATTGACAAACATTTTGCCCACTTGGCGATATTGGCCACGTGTTTGGCGAAAAAAATAAAGGCATAATATCTTTATATGCAGGTCTAGTGTGATGACCTTTATTAACCATCATAGTTCAGTAATAGCATAACAAACATTTTGTTCATTTGGCGAGTTTTAATTAATAATTTGGCAAGATTGGCAACATATTTGGCAAAAAAATAAAGACATAAAACCCTTATATGCAGCTCTAATGCGATGGCCTTTGTTAACAATCACATTAACTAGACATTTCTTGCTTAAATATGCATATTTGCAATCAACAGAACCATCAATGAAGAAATCATCAACTAAAACCACAATAAATCCTGGAATGGAAACTGTATGGAAATACGTCACTTGCAACATATCAATTATTTTCAAATAAAGAATTTAGTTTCTAAAAGTAATGGAAACACAAAAATAAACATTTTCAATTTTATTTTCGTTGAAAGCTTTATTTAATTTTTTCAGCAGATGGCATCAGGAAAGTAAAAAAAAAGGATCGGATTTGAGCCAAAGTGGTGTAGTTTTTCCAAAAAATTCGAATTTTCTCTGAAAATAGAGCATTTTGAGCTCTGAAAGTTCTTATTTTGCAACTCAAGTACGAACTACGCATTTGTGCCAAGTTACGAGGCAAACAAATGTCTAGTTTGTGAGTTTCAGAGAGACATACATACACACATACAAAACTTCATTTTTATTTTTATAGATATTCGGATATAATTTTATATTTAAAATAACAGAAAGAGGAGCTTGTTTTTTTAACTAAATTCTATTTGAAAAAACAAGAACATACTGAAAAACAATCCGAATATACATTACAACTTGTCCTGTTTATGAATCCTTCAGAAGAAAATACTTTATTAATTCTAACAATCTTTCAGTATTTTTAAAATTTCATAACAAAAACTATTATAATACTTATAACTACTTAATATCAGTTTTAAAATTTAGACAATATATATTAAGTTTCGATGATACTGACAATTAGTTTACTTTCCTTGTGTCTCTTTGTATGTATTTAAGTGTTTGTTTGTATTTAATTTGTTTTTTTTATATAGGCATCCTTGCAATAGATTTATGTTAATATTATGAAACATTTTATTGTAATAACCATTGCCAACCATTGTAAACGGGCTTAGGCCCATTGCAATAAAATTTATTATCTATCTATCTATCTATCTATACATTACATCTACAATGACAAAACACATGTAATAATTTTAATAATTTGTTTAAAAATTTATTAATTTTGATATTTTTATAAAAAGGGATATTTTTATAAAAGATCTCAAATATTATAAAACTGGGGAAAAGTCAATACTGTGTAGGAGCTTGGGGAAATACACTAAATAAAAGCAATTTGCAAGATACGTATTAAAAAGCCACATACATTTATTTAAATATTTGTTAAAGTTATCTTGTGTTTCAATTTCAAAATAGATAAATTATTTTGAAAGCATACTGTGAAATCGTTGTGAGTGGTAACGAATATTTTAAACAATCTTTATGCATCAATTTAAGTTATTAATTTCTGTTCATATCAATTACATACGAGATTCCAAAGTTTTATAAAATGAACAATCTCAAATTCCCAGATTAAAATTGTGCCCGCGAGAGCATGAGAGGGAATACTTGGCACACACATGCACACTTTAGGATAAATTAGCGCCATTTCAGTTACCAAATGATGCGAGCGAAGCTGTAACAAGAGACTTTGGAATTTTAATTGCAATTACAACGTCGCAAGAATTCAGTGCGCTTTATTATTCACCAGGAAAAGGCACTGCGGCTAAAGAGGTTAGAGTAAAATAGAGATTCTTGGGCCTTGGCGACAAAGGTAATGATGAAATCTGAAAGTCTCCAAATCTATGATATATGCTTAAACAATCCAAACACTCAATGTGAAACGCCTTATTCAATCTTCATCAATCAAAAAATAAGTAGTAGAAGAGTTTAAAAAGTCATGTACAGTGAAAAAAATGTATTATGCAGTTGTTGTCGTGTGCCTCCAGGTCGTAGCCTGGAAGGCAAGAGGGTTGCAGTAGCATCCATTGGTACAAGGCTTTTTGAGTACCCATGAGAGGCTGGATGTTTGACTTCTACTACGAGATGGCGCCACCTCCTCAATTTAGGGATGTCGCTAGAGGGGAGGGCAATTTTCCCCAGACGACCTGCACCCATGGTAAACTGCGCAATGACCGACCACAAGATTTTCGGACCCACAGATTTAACGAGCACGTTCTCCACATGTACTCAGGATAACTCAAATATCCATATCGGATATCCATACCCGGAGGTATGTAGTAGTTACAATGTAAAGATGTAGACTGCAATACCAAATTTTAATTAGTTCAAGGCACTAATATTCCTCATCTTATGCTATACATAATTTAATTTTGTTGAGTCCATTTTACCTTCCATTTCTAATGCCAAAGAGGTAGACAAACATGTTTTATATTGTCTTGGGCCTATTAAACGATAGGCAAGTTGCTTCACTTGACAAACATGGCTTTATATTTGTTTTCGATACGTCAGCATTAATATTTTATTCCTATCTCAATTGATTGCGGTGGTTCAGGTTACGCGTTTTGCCATCCGGCACTTTTACGAGGCTAACGGCAATTCTGAGTTTTAAATTATCTTTCGTGTTAGCAGTCGAAATGTAACATAATTGAGCCATTAGGAAATGAAATGATTGAAAGATTTGTTCGAAAGAGCTAATATTTAACATTTATTTACATTTCAAGATATACCATGTTTATGAATTATGTTGATTGCCAAATAAATTAATAAATCAATTTGGGTATTTTAATACAAGTAATTCAACGAATATTTTAGTAAAATGATAAACGCGGTGAGATAAAAATCCTTTAAAATTAATCTAAACATGCACTACAACGTAGTGCAAGTTCATATTAATTGTGTTAAAACGTAGTTAAAATTTCTATTTGATAATGGTGGATCACACTCTTAAAACAAACGAGCGATTTTAACTCAGTCCGAGTTAATTTTTACTCCTTTCTTTGTATAAAATGCACCTCTCCTATAGGAGTGGATTTCACTCTTCGGCTTTGTTAAACCTCCAACAACCTTAGCAACAAACGGGCAATTTTAAGGCAATTACGAGCGATTTCGAAGTTAATGGGAAATATTTGGGATGGTAGAAAGCTACAAAAACAAAAGAAAAACGTTTTGGAAAGAAAAAAAAATATTGAAACTTAAAAAGAATTAAATTATAATCTCAAAAAATATATATATTGTAGTAGTCGGAGTATTTTTTTTTATCTTCATTCCAAATATTCCCTTTTTAAATCAATACACTGCTTTTCCTTTATCCAATTTCTTTGAAAAGTTTTTACAGGAAAGAAAATATCGGATTACATTAACGAGTTAGCGCTAATCTCTTGAAGAACAAATTATCAGCCATGTTTCTCTCATAATCCTCTTAGCCACCGTAAAAACAAAACTTGTCATATTTTCTTTTTTAGAAAATAAATACTAAATATATCACTCCATTAGTAAAATACTATCTTGCTATCTGTAAAAAAAAGTTTAAAATAATGCACTTTATACAAATTTAAAGTTGTTCAAAGAAGTTTATTATCTTAATGTCAAACTATTAAAGCTATCCGAGAGCTATCACATTTGTTAATCGAATACAAGAGAAAAGAAACTGGCAACAACAATGGTAAGGAAGCAAAAACCAACAAAAAAACATCTTTACGGGTAATTGATATTTATCCCAAAAAGGAACAAAGAAAGAAAACTTATATTCATTATTCGATTCCAAAGTTGAAATATTATGCAAAAATATTTTTAATGACAAACTTTAATTGAGAAAATCTGACAAAAGTGTAGAAATTAGCGGAAAAAAATAATTGCGAATGCCAATTGAAAACATATTTGGTTTTCATAAGTGGAATTTTTTTCTAAGGTATCTATTTTTAATTTGCTTTGTGGGCACTTTAGAAATTGTATTATAAGCTTTATATTTTCTAAGCTAATATATTTTCCTTACTTTTTAAAAGCAACAATACACCGAAAAAAATTACATCGATTATAATTCACAAATTTCTACGAATCTATATTTTTTGCTAGTTTCATATTTAAGAGCTTTTTTTTTCCGAACTTCCAATAAACAGATTCTCAGAAATCCAATTCAAATAATGTTTTAACTGCAACGAACTGATCAAATAACGAAATATCCTAAGTTAAAAATAATTGCAATGCTTTTATAAATGCCTAAATCACCTTATCATACCCTAAGTATATAAAAACATTTACAAAAGTATGTTTCATTTTTTAAAATGCATTGAAATATGATACTTCCAATACATATTGAAAGGCAGAAAATTGCATACAAATTTAATTGTTAATTTATGTTTAAAAAATAAACAGTCAAACCATTAGAAATGACAATATAAAGTAAATTTTTATTTTTTTAGTTTTCCAGCTACAAATGAAACATAAGAATAAAAATAAATATAAATTTTCTTAGAATTCAATTTATAGTTTTATTTGGTATTTTCGCAGAATAGAATCAGAGACAGATTCTCAAACCCGAAGTCTTTTTGTGTTAATCCAACAGAAAAGCAATTGTCAAAGCCTACTCTGGTTGTATTGAATATTTGTACACTTTTTCCCACATGATAATTACAAGAAAGTCGCTATTCCTTATAATTCCACTTTCTGAAATTGGTTCCATCTTTTTTTCTTTTTAATATGTAATTTAACAATAAAATATATGGTTCCAATTTTTAAAATTGGAACTATAATTACATTTAACCCAGTTAAAAGTACCATGATATTAACACATACGAGAATGCTTCGGTTTCGAGACCCGTAATTTTAATTAAGGACCATTATAATGATTTATTATTCACTTTTGTCAAATCATAATCAAAGAATGGAAACATTTTTGCCGAGGATTAAAAGTGAAAGATTAAAATTATATTTAAAGAATAAGATGTAACGACTTGAATTTCATTTTCATCGTTAAATAATAATTAAAATGAATCATTATTGCTAGGAATTTTAATGTAGTTTGTATTGCAATTCATATGTAAGGAAATATTGTCATTAAGAGCTAATGTTAAAAGTTACTACTAATGTGAAAATACACATTAAGTCAGTATAATTATGACTCTTGTATAGTTATGGAGCAAAAATAATTTATTTTTTTATGAAACTGATTGAATGTTAAATACAGGGAGCTATACAAACAGAACGTTGATTGTTTGTGTTGAAAGTTAAATAATGAAGTCGTTTTTTTAAGGATACACATTTAAAAAAACACACTTTTTATGGTTTGGTTTAATTAACTTTGCACAAAATGTAGTAAAATAGGACAACTTTTTTAAATTAAATTTTTTTATTAGAAATGGGAAAATTATGAATTGAACAATGTGTTTCAAAAGCTTTTGTGTACTTAATAAAAAAAATAGCGTTTACAGATATGTTTTTTTACCATTCAGAGATTTTTTTTTTTTTTTACTTTTGGTGTGGTTGGGAAAGCGTCAAATTAGAGCTATACGATGCCATTGCTTAACAAAGGGAAAATATGAGTGAAACTATATATCAAGCAATTTTTAAGGTTAAGAGTAACATAAAAAATGAATAATTGGATAGTTAAAACTAAAAACTCAACAGTAAGTTTGCATTTTTTGGCGATTCGTGCAATTTTTTTTTTCTTTTATTGCAAAATTATATATGTTGTCTCAGTAAATGTAAATAATTTCAACAAAAAAAAATTATATCTGAACTTTGTAATGAAATAAACGTATATAACCTAATCAAATTCAAAACAAAAAGAATGTAAAACAAGAATAAATAACCACACAAGTAAAATTCCAAAAGAAATATATTCAGAAGTAAAACTCAAATCAATATTGATGCAAACCATTTTAATTTAAAACCAGGAGCTTAGCAAACACGTAGTATCACATTCATTTCCATTCATTCCCTTTTAAGCAATAATTAAAATTCATTACAACCGTCAGTGAACATGAATATTTTCGCAAGGAGAGAACGCATCTGTTTGAATGCAAGAGTTTAATCACAACGCAAGGATAATGAACCACTGCGATCCGTGTTAGTGAAATTCCATTCAAGGATACACACAGCTGGGCATATACTAATTACAACTTGACTAGAGATAACTTATATAATTTGGATCACAGTAAGCAGAAAGGCTTCAAAGTCCTTATTCTGCTTTGAAAACTATTTTGTAATTTTGTAATAATTATCATTTCTTGTATTTTCTTCATATTTTGACTATGACTATTTGTATAGAAGAAATATGTTAATCCAAAGGGAAAAAAAGTATTTTCTTAGCCAAATTAATCAAGCTGCATTGAATAGTTTTACATTTTTTTATAAAGCAAGTAACTGGCTTACATAGCCTATATAGATGGCTGTATAATCAAACTCTTTAAAACATGTTCTTATTTTTTTCATAGTTTTTAATTAAAAAATTTACAACAAAGTATTTGAACCCATATCAAAAAGTAGAATTATAGAGTCATTTAAACCAGCTATACTTTTCGTTAAAGAAAACAGTTAGTAAAAAATATTCATTAAATCTGGAGTAAATTGCTTTACGAAAATATTTTTTTGTTGATAATGAGGATGTCATGTCCATGGATATTATATGGGAAAGAAGGTCTCATAGATTGCTTCAGCGATCTGTAGACAGTGGTCCTCAATCCTCATAAAGGTCTTCGTAGGGCGAGTAGGTGATTTGCTGCAATTTTGCTAGGATAGCTGTACAAGAGAAACTATATTTTGCATCCAGTTCCGAAGCGGGGCTGTTTCTGCAGCTGGAGTATTTCCCAGATCCATCTTTTTTTTTATTTCCATCCCTTTGAAGTGGCATGGCTTTAATCTAGTTAGGGTGGTCGCAGTTACCCTATCGGTGTTTAATTCGCAGATTTGGTGTTTAATTTTAACACTTCTGTTGTGTTGGTATTTTGTTTTAACCACCGAGTTGATGTCTTTAAGAGTGATTTAGGGAAGAACGTCATTGTTGAGTTTTCTTGCTTCTTTCGCCAGAATATCATCAGACTCGTTTCCGTCGATACCAACGTGTGCTGGAATCCACTGCAAAATGCATTTCTTGTTCCAATTTAAAAGTAGATACATTCCATCATGTATGGCCGTGACAATTTTAAATATTTTTCTCATAGGATTAACACAGAGGCACTTTGCTTTGGAGACCCGTGATCATTGGGGCTAATTCGCCCCTTAAAGCTGGCTTTTTAGGTTTCCAGATGTTAATCAAACAACCTAATTCATCAAGCTCTTAACCTATAATTGTGTTAGTTATTTAAAAGCTTTTGAATTAAAAAATCTCAATTTTTCATACATTATTTAAAATATACAAATGTTTTGTGGAAAACCAGATCATCCGAATTTCGAAAAGGGTATTAGTCTCAATTGATATGGATAATAATTGAAGTTCTTCTGTATTTTGATTTCAGAGAAATTTCACTTGGTGCCGTTTTGGTTAGCAGGAAGCTGTTATACCCTGTCCGGTGTTAATTCTTGACTGGATAAACTTTATTCATGGTGTAACACATTTGTTATTACACTTTTCAAGTGGAAATTGTGTGTTACATATTTGTGTGGATTATCGGATGTTGACATTATAACAATTTGAAGGTATAAACATATTAAAATATATATTTAGCTATATTTAATAATAACTTGGTCTTTTTTTGCGTACATGCTTTATTTATTACGAAACTGTTCTGGAAAGAAAATAGATAATTAAAATAATCATTAAAAAATTTCGATTATTTTTTAATTTGTAATAATTCAATTTCATATGTTAATTGCTTTAGCCATTTTCATTTAAAGAAATAATTTTATCCTTGGAGAAATGCACTAAATTTGTTGATCATTTCCGATTTTAGGAACAAACATCTTTATTCTGCAATGCTTAGCCCATAGCATTTTTTTTATTCCACAGTGAAGAACTCCTTTTGGATTACTGAACATATAAATAACTTTCAACCACATAATTTTGAAATACAATTTTTATTAAATAGATGGGATGACCGTATAGTTGTAAGACATATTTACTATAAACTGTAAAAGCATTTAAAACGAAACATAAATCAATTTTCATTACAATTGCTGAGAAAAAATTTAGATTTTTTATGTACTAAAAGGAGAAAAGGACCTAGGTCCTGTGTTGCTATAGTGATTATATGCCCTTTATATTTCATGATTAGAAAGTTGAAACTAATATCCAAACTTATTTTAAAATGAGTTAACAACAGTTTAAAGTTTTACATTATTTCTGTCGTGTAACTGAATAATTCAAAATAATTTCAAATTTATTCAAAACTGTAAGATTATATTCAATAGAATATTATATTTTATTATAAATGTTAAAATTAAAATTCTTAAGCAAAAATTAATAAAAGCAGGATACTGCTAACAAATGAAACGTCTCTTCTTAAAAAGAAGTTTATATTAGATCCAGAGCGCTAATATTATAGAATACTCGTTTAAGATAGAAGAACGAGTTTTATTGATTTATTTTCAGACGGGAAAGTTGCAGATCTGCTTAATGTAACTAAAGCTGTTGTGATGATATAATTAAAAAATGCACAAAATGTGTCAAAAGTTAACAGTAATTTTGAATGAAAATTATTTTTGTTTCATAATATATCTGCATGTACGGTAACCGACGATGATAGAAATGACACCATTGAAAAATATGAGTTTAATTTAGTTAAATTGACGTCGTGCCCTCAAGAGTCATAAGCGAAGAGTCTTGTAAAATTGGATTGTAAAAATGGATTTAAAAACAATAAAAATATTTTTTTGGATCTGTCTATTGAAAAAATGCTTTTTTATTTTTCGATATATTAATTGAAGGGTGTAGTCACGAAATTTATATAATTCAAAGTTGAACTAAGATACAAAGCCGACGCTTTCTTTGGAGACATTTTAATATTGGGCTAATTCCATTCGTGACAGACATGACATAAGACAATTTTCTTTGGCTCTTAAAAAGTACTAAATGTTAATTGAATGTTAAAAAATTACCATGGGGTGATGCAAATAAAGATCTTGATTATAAAAAAACACTGAAATTTTCAATCAAGAGAAAAAACTGAAAAAATTAACTGGGTTAAAACATGCCGTGACAGACATGACAAAATTGAGACACAGATTTTGAGTGACCTTATATTATTGCCTTTTGCTCTTAACTGGTATGCATTTCAAGTCTGTAATATTTCTGGAATCAATATAAGATTTTGATGTGCCAGCCAGAAAGAAAAGAAATTAAGAAATTTATTAATAGTAAAATACTATAAAATATTTATTAGCGTGACGGACATGACAAATGCGACGGTCATGACAAAGTTTGATGTTCTAATTTTCACTCAAATTTTAAATTTAATTTTCGAATTTTCTTCGAACTGTTTATTTTGAGGTATAAAAAGAGAAAATAAAATGTCACGAATTTTTGCCGAGCAGATTTTGTTTAAAATAAAAAAGTTGAAAGTTAAAAAATGGTGTCCATGGCGCTTTTTCGTGGAATCAACCATTGTTGATCTAGTTAGACGAAGTCGCCAGTGAAAGAACCGGATCCTATATCTTAGCTGTATTTTGTTAAAAGTGAGTTATGAAACTTTTTGCCCTAAATTCGATTCTAGTCGTAGAATTATTGTTATAATACCATTCAATTGAAAGTTAAGAAGGTTACATAATAAATTCTATATAGTTATTATAGTAAAACAATTTTTAATGTCACTTTTTTTAGTTCAGTCCTTTATATACAAAGTTTAAAAAAATCTCAAAAACTGCACTAAACCTGTACGAAAATTGTACCCACCACTTTTTGATATATTTTAACGAAGTGCCTTGTCTCCAGTTTTCTATATTGGCTTGACAAAATGTTACTGCTGTATTAAGGGAAAATTACCTTAACAGTCGTACCGTTATTGTAAAGTGTGTTATAGTAGGAAAATGAAGATTATCAGTTGCATGAAAAAAAAATACTTGAGCTATACATTATTTTTTTAATGTATGTAATAGCAGTTTTAGAGATATTGGTTTTCAATTTTTTTTAAAAAACCAGTCGTTAAGCAGTTACAACTTTAGTCAACTACAAAGCGAGTTCCCTTTCCTGCGAAGCAATTTCCTAGGAAACAATTCGAACTCTTATTCGCCGAAATTTTCTTGAATTTCGCATCCCTCTATCGTGCACCGTAGGGAAATATCTTTTTTCTGCTCTTCCAAGAATCAAAAGTAGAAATGCAGGGAAAAAAAGAGATAACAAAATAGTAGAAATAGATACTCGTTATCGTATCATATAAGAATCTTGGGGAAAAAAAAGATCTGTACTCTATTCGCGATATGTAGATTCGGAAAGGGAATTATGCTTTTTTTTTTCGAATGTGCCATTTTGTATTTGTGGCAGATTTTCTTACCTTATTATTCGTTGGAATAATACAAATGCTGATTTGATTTTTTTTAAGTTAGCCTTCATGATACAGTTAGAAAAATATAAAGTAACTTCCTTACAATCTTATGCCAAGTATTTAAAATAGAAAAGCATATTTTGACAAATAACAGAATTGAAAACAAATTATTAATATTAGTCATCAAATGCATAGTTTTAAAACATTGCAGCAAAATTTTAAATTATTTGTCCTGTAAGTATACAAAATGAGTGATAAAATAATCATAAATATATTTTTTTCTGATTTTACTGCGTTAGAAACTTCCTCGAATTTCCTTTCAAAATTGTTGATTTTAAAGAGTAAGATTTTTTCAATTTAAATTTAAAAAATGAAATATTATAAGCCATATTCTTATAAAGATCTTCTAAAGACACTTGAGTTAATTGTAAAAATTAAAAGTTGTAGAGAAGCTATTTTTATACAATTAACAATTCAATTGTTAGTTTTCCAAAAATTTTAACATTAGTTACTAAGTAAATTTTTGAAAATTTAAATTAAACTTTTTGAAACAATTTATAAAAATTTGATTTTGGCAATTTTATTTGAGCGTATTAAAAAAAAAGGTGTTTCAGTGATTTTGTAATATCTATAACTTTCAACGATTTTGATAGTTAGATGTCGAAAATATATCATTAAATCAAGTAACATTCATTTTGAGATAACTTTCTAATTATGCGGATACAAAACATAATGAACAATGCGAAAAGCATCATGACTTTTAATTACAAGCTGTCTTTCTTTAGCTCCACTGAAATACTTTATATTTTCAATAATTCCAAAATATTCCTTTGGTCTGACTTTTTTCAAAAAGAATGCAAGTAAAAATAATGTAAAGTAAGTAAAATAATCACTAGCAAAAGCTAAAAAAAATTAAAATAAACTTCATTGTATAATAATAGTAAAGTAGAATAGTCAGGTGCAAAGGCAAACTTCTCAGAAACAATGTTACGTAATTTTGTCTTTTGATTAAAATTTGGGGTGTAATATTCTTTCTTGGGACAGGCAAATATCAATAATAGAATTTATAATAACACGAATTGGGCGCTTCCATGAATATATAATACGTTTCAAACCAGGTAGAGAATATATTAACTAATCCTTGAACTTTTTCTCGACGGAAGAACAAAAACGCAGTCGTCCCAAACTACGATTACAATCTAATAAATGATTCATGGTAATTCAAATTTCGTCCTGGAAGGAGTACGTCTAAAAAACTTTATTTTATTAAACAATGTTTTTTCAGTATTCAAATCTTTATATTAAAGCAGATATCGCGTTATGCGAGGAAAAATGGCGTTTCTCACTTTGAGTTAACAAAAGATAAGAGCCACTTTTTCACTTTCATTTGGATTCTCCTTCTTATGCCTTGAAGACTATTTGCTTTAATTATGCAGTTTTAAATAAGCTATGCTCCGTTCATGTGAAGTTTGTTTCCTGACATTTAATTATTTTCCGGTGGACATTATTTTTTGGTTATTGTTATTTAGTGAATAGTTAGCGAAGGATTTTCGTCGCCTTCCAACATTAAAAAAATAATTTTCTTTCGATAATAATAGATTTAAATTAAGGGATGGAATACAGCAACTGAATAAATTTTTGGTTCTTATTTTGCTTAGATTAAAAATTCAATTTAGTTTTGAAAAGTTATATTTAGTTCGAGTATTAGCATGTTTTCAAATTTTGATTTCTTTTTCATTTCAAAGGTTTCAAGTAATTTCATAAAATAGCCTCATTCTTGGAAAATATACACATTTTAATATCATTCAAAATAATCTTTAGAAAATGTTTTTTTTTCTTCTAAAAACATTATTATTCATACTACTTTTGTTCATTGTATAATTTATAATTTCAAGAACCATGATTTATGTTTTCCTTAAAGCAAAATTTATGAAAATATTTTTTCATAAAAGGCATTTCATGATAATGCCCAGTATTCGCCTATTGCTAATGCGCATTTTAAGGAGAGATGGGAGGGTCTAATGATATTTGGAAGCCTCACTTTTTCAAATTAACCCTTTAAGCGGCAAATGCACGCACCGAGCAACTTGCTATCAAGCATTCGATGTTGCCTTATCTAATCTATGGACGCATTAGCGCCCCCCAAATAAACTCGTTTCAGAAAGTGGCACTTAATTTCTGATGGCACTCCAAATTTATATCTTCCAACTTCGAGGGACTCAATAAGAATGCACTGCAGTTCTTGGCTCACAGCATAGAATTTTAAGCTAATTTGTCTGAAGACTGCATTGGAGTAAATGCAAAAGAGCTTTTGATGAAATTAATAAAGTACTATTATTAATAAAAGTTTTAGATGCACATTTTGAAATCATTTTAAGCTTGGCAACTAAAAAAAAGTATAAATCAAATGAAACAATGTTTAAGCAAATTTATTTCCATTCAGTTCCTTGTTATGAGGATTTCTACATTTGAAATCGTATTTGGAATAAATAACCACACTGCAGCTAAATTGTTGTTTTGTTTAGAAAATAAAAATTAGTTAATAACAATTAGGTTTTGTTTGGTTGGTTTAATGTGAGGTCTTTTTTTTATGTGTCATTGCTGCATGGAACCGATCCACATAAACGCAAACAACTAACACATCAATTAGTTTTATTTTGCGTGAATATGCATTTCGTTTTACACTTTTCTTCCGGAAATTCTGCGAAGAACAATTTACATTTTAGCAATATTCCAGAGCTTACCCATTCTTAAACTCTACTTCTAGGGGTTTTCCCAAGGACTTAAGAAAGGTTTTTCTCAGAAACATAAGACGAAAAGTCTAAGGATTCTCTTATCAAGGTTTCATTAGCCAACGTAATCGCCACATTACGCCTTTTAACCTTTATGTAAGGAAACTGGAGAGCTTGAAATACGGCTTCGAAAGTTTAATTGCAATCACTCTGCTAAGATAAGGGTGGAAAATTGTTTTCTCCACTACTTTTGAACAAACGCTAAACCGGTACTGGTTTGGGGGCTTCTTTCAAAAATTGTTAAGTGTGCTTTTCTAGTGTTTGTAGATTCTTGTTGATGATAGTATTTAAATGTTCTGAAATTAGTGGATATTCAAGAAAAAGAGTCATGGAAAATATTTAATATATTCGGATATAATTTTATATTTAAAATAACAGAAAGAGGAGCTTGTTTTTTAACTAAATTCTATTTGATAAACAAGAACATACTGAAAAACAATCTGAATATACATTACATCTACTATGACAAAACACACATGTAATAATTTTAATAATTTGTTTTAAAAAATTTTAATTTTGATATTTTTATAAAAAGGAGATCTCAAATATCAGAAAACTGGGGGAAAGTCAATAATGTGTAGGAGGGTTTGGAAATACACTAAATAAAAACAGTTTGCAAGACACAGATTAAAAAGCTGCATAAATTTATATAAATATTTGTTAAAGTTTTCTTGTGTTTCAATTTCAAAATAGATAAATTATTTTGAAAGCACATTGTGAAATATTTGTGTGTGGTAACGAATATTTTAAACAATCTTTATGCATCAATTTAAATTATTAATTTCTGTTCATATCAATTACATACGAGATTCCAAAGTTTTATAAAATGAACAATCTTAAATTCGCAGATTAAAATTGTGCCCGCGAGAGCATGAGAGGGAATACTTGGCACACACATGCACACTTTAGGATAAATTAGCGCCATTTCAGTTACCAAATGATGCGAGCGAAGCTGTAACAAGAGACTTTGGAATTTTAATTGCAATTACAACGTCGCAAGAATTCAGTGCGCTTTATTATTCACCAGGAAAAGGCACTGCGGCTAAAGAGGTTAGAGTAAACTAGAGATTCTTGGGCCTTGGCGACAAAGGTAATGATGAAATCTGAAAGTCGCCAAATATATGTGATATATGCCCAAACAAACCCCACACTCAATGTGAAACGCCTTATTCAATCTTCATCAATCAAAAATTAAGTTGTTGAAGAGTTTAAGAAGTCGTGTACAGTGAAAAAAACCAGGTATTATGCAGTTGTTGTTGTTGTGTGCCTTCAGGTCGTAGCCTGGAAGGCAAGAGGGTTGCAGTAGCATCCGTTTGCAAAATGCTTTGAGTACCCATAAGAGGGCGGATGTCTGACTTCTACTCCGAGAAGGCGCCACCTCCTCAATTTACGCTTGTCGCTGGAGGGGAGGGCAATTTTCCACAGACGACCTGCACCCATGGTAAACTGCGCAATGACCGACCACAGGACTTTCGGACCCACAGATTTAACGATCACGTTCTCCGCATATACTTAGGACAACAAATAGTCATGCCTTACCCGGGGTTATTCAGTAGTTAAAATGTAAAGATGTAGACTGCAATACCAAATTTAATTAGTTCAAGGCTCTAATATTCCTCATCTTATGCTATACATAATTTAATTTTGTTGAGTCCATTTTACCTTCCATCTCTAATGTCAAAGAGGTAGACAAATATGTTTTATATTGTCTTGGGCCTATTAAACGATAGGCAAGTTGCTTCACTTGACAAACATGGCTTTATATTTGTTTTTGATACGTCAGCATTAATATTTTATTCCTATCTCAATTGATTGCGGTGGTTCAGGTTACGCGTTGTGCCATCCGGCACTTTTACGAGGCTAACGGCAATTCTGAGTTTTAAATTATCTTTCGTGTTAGCAGTCGAAATGTAACATAATTGAGCCATTAGGAAATGAAATGATTGAAAGATTTGTTCGAAAGAGCTAATATTTAACATTTATTTACATTTCAAGATATACCATGTTTATGAATTATGTTGATTGCCAAATGAATTAATAAATCAATTTGGGTATTTTAATACAAGTAATTCAACGAATATTTTAGTAAAATGATAAACGCGGTGAGATAAAGTCCCTTTAAAATTAATATAAACATGCACCACAACGTAGTGCAAGTTCATATTAATTGTGTTAAAACGTAGTTAAAATGTCTATTTGATAATGGTGGATCACACTCTTAAAACAAACGAGCGATTTTAACTCATTCCGAGTTAATTTTTACTCCTTTCTTTGTATAAAATGCACCTCTCTTATAGGAGTGGATTTCACTCTTCTGCTTTGTTAAACCTCCAACAGCCTTAACAACAAACGAGCGATTTTAAGGCAATTACGAGCGATTTAGAAGTTAATTTTCACTCCCTTCCAGTGTCGAAAATAAACTTCTTCTATAGGAGTGGAGTTCACTCGTTTTAAGAGTGCATGTCAATAGTGTAAAGTAATTCAAATATAAATAAGTGTTTTTTTTAATGGATTATTTAACTGAACCAGTTTTACTTTGAAAAAAACACTAATAAAGGTACGTTTGATTTTTTTTAAAATTGTCTGTGTTATCCTTTGAGCTTTAAACTTAGATTGATCCATAACTTAAAACGGTTCAAAATACTTAAAACTTGCTTCGCTTCCAAAGAATATAATTCATAAAGCTTATATATATTTTTTATATATTCATGACATATAAAAGGTCTAGTTTATCATAGTGAATTTGTCATTTAACTTTTTCAGAATCGAATTAGTAAGGTGAATTTATACATATAGTTCAATATTCAGAAAACCCCTAAGAATTTACTACCCAAACTCGTCTATATTTGAACCCTCAATTGATTAGTATAAAACTTTTGAAAAACTTTTAAGTGAAGAAATTAATAGTGTTTTCTTCATTGCATTTTATATTGTGTGCTGAAGTACAAATTATATTTTATTCATTGTTTTAACTTTTTTTTTTACAATAGAATAATTTAACTACTAAGTGGAAGGTAATTTATTTTAATGGTATTCGGGAAACTCAAAAGCTTCAAACTTATTTTTTTTCTTTGCTTGAAGAAATGGAAATCAAATAGCATCTATTTAAAGAATAGTTTTAACTCTGAAATTCAATAATATTAGTTTTACCCAAAGTTGCACGGGTATACCATTTATAATGCCTCAAACAATTATTATATAGCAAAACGGTCTTAATTTAATGGGTTTGCGCTGCGTAATGTAACCGGAAAATTATATAAACACTCTACTTCAACGTAATTTGATGCATATAGCAAGCTTACTTTAATATTTCATAATTACCAAAAGTCGCAAATTACACATTTGATCCACACCATATATTACATAGTTTTACTCTATCAAAATAGGGAAATAACTAGCAACTATCCCACCAAATGAAAATCGAATCGTAATACTATATCCTAATGAAATTTGAAATTTTGATAAAATGACCGATTTAAAAAAAAAAAAAAACTTAGTTACACGAGAAACGATTTTTTAAAAATAAAGGTATCTGAATTTGCCCGATAAATATGTAATGGACTATAGTTTTCATCAGCCTTTTGCTTTATAAATTTAGATAAATTAAAAATAAGAGTTTTCAAACTCTACTGACTTTGAATAAATTAAATCACCATGATAGAAATTGAAAAAACAACAACACTTAATTAAAAATTCAGAATAATTTAGAATTTACTTTTCGCCTATAAATAAGTTTCCAACATTAATCCTTCGGTTTCATTATTTCAACCACTATTGTAAGCAATAAGATTACCCCTTTATGTAGCATGTAGCAAGGCTTAAGTAAAAAGGAAAAGCAATAAAATATAATTGTTTTATATTATTTTCTCGAGATTATAATTGTGTAAAAAATACAATAACTTTATTTTACTAATTGAAGTAAAAGAAAAAGTATAAATAAAAGCATAACAATTTATTGACTAACACAATTTTAAAAATTTTAATTTATCTTAGTTGTATCTAAACCAACAAAGCTTATTTCTCTACATCGATAAGTAAATAAACTCTTTATGGTTATATATATCTACATTAATTCTATTTTGCCACAGCAATAATCGATTTTCTCTTTAGTATCGATGCTTGAGGCAGCATAACGACCATATATCCCCTTTTTCTTTTATTGTGACAGTATTTTTTCATGTATGTTGTTTGGCACTAGCTCATCAAGAAAACCAATAGTAATCATTTCACTTGAAGATCTGTGGGTCTATTTACTTTCCATTTCAAGTTTTATGACGATCTCAGTGTTTCTTTCTAGATAAGAGATAAACAAATGTTTGGTATCTCTTTACATGTTGTTTTTCTTTGGATATTAGTTTCATATTTTTAATGCCAATATAATTCCTTAGATTCTTTTTAGTAGTTTGAAAAAGGGATTAGTATACGTCCTTGTAAACAATATTGATTGTTGCTTTCAGTTTGTAAGTGGATTGTTTTTGAGGTTTGGGACCAATTGCTATGGTGCCATTAGTTTGAACTATTGTTTAAATTATGGAAAATTGTAGAAATTCCTAAAAAGATCAATTAAATAATTTTATATTTTTAATGCCAACATAATTCCTTTGAATTTTCTCGTAGTTTGAAAATGGGATTATTGTGGGTCTTTGTAAACAACATAGATTGTTGTTTTCAGTTTATTGTTGTTTTCAGTTTATTATTGTTTTCAGTTTATTGTTGTTTTCAGTTTATTGTTGTTTTCAGTTTATTTTTTTTAGTTTATTGTTGTTTTCAGTTTACTAATTGTTATGGTGTCATTAGCTTGAATTAGCGTTAAACTAATAAAATAAATTCCTAATAAGATAAGTGAAATAGTCTTATATTTTTGAAGACAATTTTTTAAACGGAATTATTAAAAAAGGAAATGTAATAATTTTAAAAAGGAATTATTGTATCTCTTTGCAAACACTATCGATTGTTGCTTTCAGATTATAAGTGGATTGTGTTTGAGGTTTGGATCTAAATGTTATGGTGTCATTAGCTTGAATTAGTGTTTAAATTAAGAAAAAAATTATAAATTCCTGATAAGATCAATTAAATAATATTGCATACGCTTATTGAAAAGTTAAATTTTTCTTTTGTACATGTTCCTAGTGATAATGTTGGAGATGGGGTAGAACAGACAAGTTTTAGCTAAGATTTGACATGCTTTATTATTTATTTTTCGATATACGCCCATTGTTGCACTGGAAATCACAACTTGTAAAAAATTAATTTAGATTACAACTGTGAAGTTTTGGCATTATCAAATTTTGTACAAACAAAAATGCTTTACAACAATTTTTCAAAGGCTAAAGTTCTGGGAATTTTATACCAAGTTGTCTCAAATTTTTACATGGATTTTTAGAAATTACTTGGTTTGATTTATTTATTTGTAATTTCTTCGTTCTTGTGGTCAACATTTTTAAACTGTTCAACACATTTTTAACTTCTATTTATATTCAAGTCAAAGAGAAAGCTTTTTTAAAAAATGTAAAGTCATTATTTTTAAATTGCACTAAAAATCTTGGCATTTGTGTAATTTTGATAGATTGCGCTATTACTTTTGGTATTATTTTCTTCTTTTTTCTTTACTTTACCCACTTATTGTTTTGAGCCTTATATTATGCTTTGTGAAAGGTGAAGAGTTTTATAAAATATATGAAGAACAATTAAAACTAAATAAATTGTGTGTTAATGTTGCAATATTAATTACAAAAAACTTGCGGTAGACCACTTAAATACCGATTAAGTTCCAAAAACTCTAACTTTTTGAAAATATTTTTAACAAATAATTATGCTATAATTCATAACGCAAAAGTCATAATAGTTTAACGCTGAAAATAGTAAATATTAAAGAATATTGGTAACTTTCAAAATGCATTTAACGATATCAAAATTTCATCATACATTTAGTAACCTTGTCCTAATTTACCTATTTAAATCACTTACATAACACTGATGTAATCCTTTGACATTGTAATCATTACTCTTTATGCTTGGACAACAAATTTATCGATAATTCTACTTCACAGTCATAATGGAATGTCATACCGATGATTCTATACGATGACGATAATCGCCCGTCCCTGCCGATACGATAAACGTCCATCTTTCGTTAATCTCGGTGTGGTTGATGCGATTGTATTATCTGAATTTGAATGGCATTTCAGAATTAATATTTTAGGGTCCAATATTGATTAATCGGACCATGATACATGACTTTAATAACCAAAGGAATGGTTGAGGAGAACTTTCAGTTAATGCCTATGACGATTTATTGAAAAGAGTAAATTTACTTTTTATGTAGATTTTTGTATTTAAAAACAAATATTTGTTTAATGAAAATTAAGTGTTTACTTATGAATTGAAGATATATGTTTATGATAAATATATTTTAAAATATTATTAAGCAAGCATGGTATTTAATTTAAACTAATCAGATAGAAACTTTGTGTAGTCTGTATAATTAATGAGTATATTTCCAGTGTGTAAAATTAACGCTGAAAAGTAACGCTAATGTGAGTTAACGCTAATGTAAGCCATAAAACAATTGAAGAAAGAAGAACATTAACTTAAACTCGATCAATGTAAACGGAATTTAAACATTTCGATGGGAGAATCAAATTTCTAACTGATGGTTTAATACATTAAATTTTTTGAATATAATTAGTATTAAAATAAGAAATTTAAGCTAAATCGTAATGCAGTCAAATACTAATATTGATTTATGGTTCATACGTGTTAAAATATGAAAATCAGTCCATCCATACCACACGTAACAATAATGCTTGCTCATTTGTGGTACTATTTCATAATTTAAATACTAAAACGGCACAGTAAGCAAAAAGCTTCGCATCAATGTTTTGCCTGATGGCTGTTTAAGCAATACTCTGTTTAGTACTCAGTACTATACTCAATACTCAGATACAATAAACGTGACAAGTTTTTCTTATTTTATAAAACTTACCAATCACTTACGATACTACATAACTTTCTATATTTAGCAATAAAATGTATATAAACCTAGAATATTGTCACTTGCTTTTACGACTTAACTAGCATGCTCAGCAACAAAACAGTCCTACAATATTCGGTCGAATGGATATATCAATCGTATAAAGGGACGTGTTTTCTATAGGGAATGCATGGAAATGGTCATACTGCAATCCTAGTGAAATATTGACTTAGTCTCATATCGTGGCTACTGAGTCCGGAAAATCCTCCCAGGGCGGATATTCATTCGGCCTTATGCTATTCGGTTTCCAAAGTTAATGATGCCGATATCAAAGAGGGTTTATGGGGATTTTATATTAATATGGAACTATATATTTGAAATTTATGTTAATAATAGAAGTGTACATTGTAGATCTTAAGATGCAGCTAAATAAGGCTTTTAAAGCTTGTTTTGAAGTTTTTATTTGATGTCGTTTAAAGTAGTTTAGAAGTTATACATATAAAATTGTAGAAATTTCAGTATTCAAATAAAATTTGAATAAATCTGGAAAATTTCATGAAACATTAGCTAGTTTACAATAAATTCAATATACATCCCAACTCACTCAGTCTATTTCAATCAACGTTCTGTTTTAGAAAGTTGTGCAAAAAATTCTACTTAGATATACTGCCTAGATTTTAGTTGCGTATTATATAAAGAACGTATGAACTTAATCTGGCAAAAAAATATTTTTTTAAATACGTGCATTTGTTTTTGATTGTAGAAAAAAACGGTGATTTAAAGTTAATATGTATGGATCAATATATCTAGAATAGATAAGAATAGTTTCCAAATAAAAATACTAAATGAAATATTTAAACACATTAACTAGTAAAAGTCTTCCAGCACATTTAAATTACATTTTTTTTATCCAGCTACAAATCTTCAGACGCCAAGACCCACAAAAACCAGCCCATTCTCCTAAATCCCACCTCGATAAAACCTCTCACAATCCCTTCTTGAAACAATCTAAAACCAGAGTATTGTAAACGTATGCTCTTTGCAATTAACAGCTGCGTTTGGGTTTTGTTATTTGTTTTTAGACGTAGCAATTTATGTATATGGTTTGCTTTTTTGGTGTAATGGTACTCCTTGTGGCCTTTTCGATTGTTTGTTGTATCTTGTAAATTTCAATTAGTTTTTTTTATATAAATTAAAGCGAAATATTTAATCATTGTTTCACTTTGATGGGGCGATTCGTTTATTCCGAAGCATATCGAAACTCCAGAAAAGTTAAAATAGCAAATTTGTGGAATTCATTTAGCTGGAGACAATTTTTTTTCATAAAATAGTGGATTTTTCAAGTTTTCAAGGAGTAATCACAACATTGAAGGAGGCACTACCATTTTTCTAGAAGTAAAAAAAAAATCAATCACCCCGAAACAGTACTGAATAAACCAATAAATCACAAAAAATGCGAATAATTAAACAAAAAAGAAATAAGTGCGTGTAAGAGATGATTAAAATACTGATTGAATCTAGAATACGGTAGAAAAATATCAGTAACAATAAATACTGGCGTCTGATGCAAATATCAAACCGAAAAACTAAATAAGGAAATCAGTGACAGTTACAGTGATGGATAATATACTTTAAAAGGTGAATTAATTGGTGAAAGTAAACAATAAAGGAGTTTGGAGGTCATTTGTTGTATAGGGGAAATCATTTACACTGACTCTGCAAAACTCATAGGATAAACACCTAATATCTGGTCGGGCCCCCTCTTGCCCTGCGAAGGGCAACGATAACGCGTGGAAGTGAGTTTGCAAAGCTCCGGAACACGTCCGGAGGTAGTTGGCGCCGCATCATCCTGCAAAGCGGCAGCCAATTGTGGCATGTTCGTGGGTTAAGCCTTGGTTTCCTCGGAGTCTGTCGCCAGAAAAATGCGACCGCTATTATACGTGGATGACGTCACCCTACCAGCCACCGCTTCATCGGAACGTTACGTTGACACGGAACTGGAAACCTAGCGATCTCACTCAACTAACTGTTGTTTTTTTTGGTTTTCGTCTTTGCATGTCAAAAATGGAAAATTTAGGTTATTCGTGATTTCTCACAAAATCAATTAGCATTTCTTCCTCGGCAAGCGTAAAACAAATCTTGCCTTCCGTCATTTCCTCAAATTTTTAATTTTTAGCAAGCACACCATGCAACAGACAACAGCAAAAAACGTTGTCATCAGGATTTCCCCAACGCGCTCAACAGCAACTCAATCTGGCAGTCGTGTTGAGTTGTCCGGCATCGCTCCCGAGGAAACCACTCTAGCGTAATCAATGTCAGTAGTTTGTATGACGTCACTCACCGCACTTGTCTGACCGCTTAAATCTGTTGACGGACTTCGAGGAAACCGAGGCTTCAAGGATACAATGCCCCGGGCCTGACGTCGGGGGCATCGCAGATATGTTCAATGGGGTTCATATCAGGCCTTCGAGGTGGCCAATTCAGTCGTTGGGTGGTCGGCAAGCAGCTGAAGATACCGCTGACCAGTCGATGTGGCATCCAGAACGACCAAGGGGACCCATTCTATGCCACGAAAATGCACACCACACCATGACTGATAGGCCACCGGCCTGGATGTGCACCCAATTGGCAGGCTGGATCCATCGCTTGTGCGGTGTGCGCCACACACTGTGCCTCCCATCAGCAAGGGACAGTTGAAAACGTTATTCGTCAGACCATATCGCGTTACGTCACTGTTACATTGTCCATCCGTGGTGATTGGTGGCAAATGCATGCCAATTGTCCCATGACTCTGGGTTAGCAGTAACACACGTGTGGGACGACGGCTCTCGCAACCGAGAAAAAAAAAAAAAAAAACGGTAATCTGTTTGTAAAGAGGACCTTTCCCAAGAGTAAATGCTTCTAAAAGATAAACTAGGTAGAAAATAGGAAAAGAAAACTTATATTCAGGATTTTTTTTTTTAAGAATCTGAATCTGTAACCTTTAGAGCCGATTTGGGAGTTTTTGCCTTCAGAGCCTATTTCCTTTTGTTAAGGGGCGTCACAGTTGCATGGGAAGTTGTTTCTGTAAAATTTAGTCTTACAGTAACAATTTTTATAGTTAAAAATGGATTTATCAGAAGAAGTGGTGCATTTGAAACCAATTAAATTAACATTTCTAATGAGGAATATACATTATGGAATTTGTTAATGATATCATTATCATTGAAATTACCATGAAGGGTGTGTATATGTTTCGTGCACTATAGATAGATACAATGTTTTAATGTTCAGTGACAAATGAACTTGTGGTGGGAAAAAGAACGCATTTCAAATAGTAAATAGTTAATATTCCTATACCAAGAAGCTGATCTTGAATTATTAAAAAAACCACCGTATTTAATTTGGCAACAGGTGAAGTGTAAAATGATGCAAATCTCTAACATCAACTCAGAGATCTTAAAAATCCTCCGCAAGAATCGGCCAGCCCTAGGCCAGTGATTAAGGACGCTTCAGAGAGCCGCAGCCAAGTCTTGCCTTTTACCGTAAAGGAAACGAGAACTCTCCATAAATATCGGCTAATTTAATGTCCATCCTTTACAAGAGACAACTCCGGGCCTTCAATTAATTACCCTGATTACCACCTTCGCATTAAGGGAATTACCTTTCTTTTTCCACTCCCTGCCCGGCCTCCCTTAATGGTCCCAGGTAGGTTCTTCTAACTATTCTGACGTGGACAGGGAAACTGCAGTAACCACAAAAATGCATTGTGTCAGTATTGCCCTTAAATAATCAGTCTTTTAGTATAGTTTCTTACATGTTAGAGTTATTAAGTGTGTGCAACATTGGTTTAAGTCATTAAGCTAGTTACTGCAGTTTAAATGCTCACTGCAGTATTCCTCCAGGTTGGGTTCCAGGCTCTCAGTTTCTTAATAGTCCGGCCGCTTTGTCCGGCTGCCTCATTAATCCCCGGGATTGTCATCATTAGACGGAACGGAAATTTATTTTTTGCCTTGTGCTGTTATTTTTATGCTTCTTTTTTATGTAAGATACCGAAGTCAGGCTGTTGTGTTAAAATAGGTTTGAAAGATATATTTTGTTGCTGTTACGTGAGGTCACGCGACTAAAAGAAGTATGTTTTTTTACTGGGTTTTACATGATCTTTTGGTTGAATTTTGTTTGGTAAAAAGAATGAATAAACAATTGAAGTTTATTCACCTTTTGATAAATAAGATAAATTATCGTCACAATAGAGCTGCACGAGGACTATTGGCTTATAGTTAGAAGTATTATTAATTTAAGGAATAATATATGAACAAATAGTTCGGCGATATGTGAAAAATAGAGATAATGTTTCGAACTATTTCCCTCCAGATTGTGAAATTGGTTTATAAATAGTCTGACAACTTTGTCCGATTGTCAAATTAATATGATTATTTTTTAGAGAGCTCGGAATGTTTTTTTATTATTTTATTTTTGTGTGGGAAAGTTGTTTTTTGCTGATCGCTATACTACTTATCTTGAAGGGACCGTCGAATTGAATATCTTTAAGGGTAGTTTTGGCTCAAGCATATTACCGTGGCACTAACATTATACATGACAATTACGTCATTCGACTTTAACTTGAAAACTCAGCTAGTTTGTTGCATTAATATTAATTTGAATGATGTTTACGATCTCTTTTTTGCTCAAAAAGAATACTATTCGATGAATGGTAAATGGTATTTTAAAGAACCCATTAAATTAAGAAAAGTTTTGCAGGTTATTAGCATTATTTCAATAAAAAATCGGAAGTAAAATTTTCCTTACTATATCATTAATAAATGAAGCTGATATAACTAGACAGGCTTGCAAATTTAGTTTTGTTGCTATTTTGTTATAAGCTTTCACATCCGATTTAATATCAGCGTAATATGAAAACACATGAAAAGAAAAAAAATCAACATCTTTTAACTTTTATTTTATTCGGAAAAATATATACATTCCTAGAACATTTACATTTATTCAGCGGATCCTTAAACTCACTGTTAAATGACATTTTATAGGCTCTGACAGAACATTCACTTCCGAAGACTTTCACCGAATCTGGGTATCAGTTCCGAATAAACCATTCAAATGTTCGAGAGGAATGAAAAATGGGAAAAGCCTACAATTTTAAGCAAACTTTCAACCTTGAAACAAAACCGAGATAAGAAATACTGTTCTGAATTTCAATTCTGGGTCCCATGCAACATTCATTGGCTGGAACTGGCGACTTTGATTGCATCGCCCAGTCTTTCAATTTATTTGACAACGCTGTAACTGATTTAGTTTTTTTGCCTGAATTGAATTTAATGTATACATCGGTTTTTATAGACTCTAGCTATACGATACAAGATATAGATTCTAGATACAAAGAGGACTAAAACCGGCTGTCCGGCCAAATCCGTCCGCCAACAAGAGATACGCCCTGAAGATTTAAATAACTCATGAGATAGATTTCCACACCAAATACCATTGCATTACGTCAAACTTTCATACTTTAGTTCCCAAAACCAACTTAATTTTAAGTCACTTTCAATGAATGAAAGGCTGTTAAAACCTTGCGAAATCAGGATATGAAATTCTGTCCTTTGATATGGTGTTGCGAATAGCTAATTCTTGACCATTGGGACTTCAAGATATTAATAAACACTAAAAAAAATTTTAACACATAAAATTTATTAGTAAAAAAACAATGAAAATACATTTTTACTCACCAAGAATGTTATTACCAATGAATCGAATTCTATGCGACTTTAAATCTCATGATTGTTAAAAATTAATACTACATATGAGGCGAGTGTGTTATGTAATCGTAGCTGGTTACTTTTCAGGTTACATGCTGAAAATAACAAGTTAGTTTCAGATAATATAATTATTTTGATATAACAAAAGAATGCAGTTGAAAAACTCACAACTCTCCCGAGTTATAACTAAGATATGAGGTTCTGTCTCATAGGTGACTTTTATTAATAGTAACTAAATTTAGTCGTAGAAGCCAATGAAAGGACGAAACCCTCTTATCCAAGTCCACTTTGGATGCTTTCTGAAACTACATCGTTCAATTAACCTATGTATATTTTTAGTTACAACACTGTTAAACCGATATAGTGAATCCAAAAAAGATAGGGGAAGATGGAGGTTACGCTGCTTTGGACTTATTCTGGCATGACGCAGTTGACAGAAGGCGACATTAGACTCTGAAATCGAGACACATGAGTTATAACTTCGCCAAGCCGGCCAAAGGAAAAGTAATGAGTAATGTCAAGAAGATGGGGGAGGATGTGTAAGATGTTGGCGAGGGAAAATGTGTGAGAAATATTTCCTGATTTAGTTTTATGCATGAGAGAGAGTCCATATTAAAGCCAGAAAATCATTCAACGTAAATAAAGTAAGGGGATTTGTTGCGGCGAGTTTTGAAACATTCTATGATACTGTTTCGTGATATAGAAGGCCCAATATGATCTTTGAATGATCTTTGTTTGATCTTTGAATGTAATTGTCTCATAAAGGAACCATAAAATGTAATTATTAGTACATACTTATATTATTAATGAAAAAAATTAAACATACTCCTAATATTGCTAGATTTTTTTAAAATAATAGTAGAATTAATAACAAGAGTAACGTTTAAAGATAAAGTAATGTTGATATATTTGCTATTATTAGTGTGTTTTTTTACTTTTTATAACATGTTTTTTATAAAAATAATGTTTCACATTAAAACAAAAGAATCATCTAACAAAATTAAACATGAATTTTGAATTGTTGAACTCCTGTTTTAAATTTGAAAGAATTAAAGAGCAGGTTATTGACATGATTAAAATTTCCGTCCGTACCCCATTTTCCAGTTCCGTTGTAAAAGTTCAATTTTGCAATTACTATTTTTTTTTAAAGTTAGGTTATATTTATCAGACAATATCTTTGGTTTTCTTTCTTTAAATTAATGATATCTTACGACTTTTGCACGCAAAAATAATTTGTGAAAAACATATTCTCTGAGTATAACTAAGATATAGTGTATAGCCAAGTCCATTGTCGACTTTTTGCAATACTTAATTCTAATTAACGAAGTCGTCAATTAACGAACCGGACCAATTATATATTTAAGACAAAGAGTTTTTCAACTATAAAGCCAATATTGAGAGTTGGCGTTGATCAAAATTGATTTCTGAAACATTGAGGTTTTATAAGTATTCACAATTTTATATAAAAAAATAATTATAAATACTTTTGAGTTTGTGTTTAAGTAGCACGAAAATAAATTATTTCTATAACATAAAAAAAAATTGAGATTATGCTTTTCGAAGTGAAGTTAGATTGCTATTTAATATATATATATATATATATTAGGGTGGTCCTTAAAAACAAATTTTCGATTTCAAAAAGTCTCACAACCTCAATTTGTTCATTCATATGAAAAAATAATTCCTGCAAAATTTTAGCCAAATTAATTAATAATAACACGTGCCCCACGGGGCTTAAAGTTTTAAAAAACGCAAAATTTTGGGGTGTTTTTTTAAAAATTCCGTTATAAATCAATATCTATGCCAACTACGAAAAACTACTCAGTACAAATGTTATAGAACATAAAATTTCCTACAACTTTGTAATTTATAATTTTGATCTATGAGCAACAGGTTTCGAGTTATAGGGAAAAGAACGAGCGATATTTTACGAAATTTCAAATCATGGCCACACTACACAAATGCTATCCGTCACAATGGTGCTACCAAAAATTGATTATTTAGTTAACTTTAAATCTTTCCTGCTTAAAAATCTCTAAAATGGGACAGATTTAAATATTTGTATAAAAAACCATTTAAAATACACCGCAATCTAAACACAGTCAGGGCCGTCGCGTGGGTAAGGGGGGGGGGGGCTGCTTTCGCAATGAAGTTAGCTTTTTTAATGGAAAAAGCGATACACCAGGAGTCATACAGGGACCTACGTGTTTCTCAACCTTCTCTCCTGTATTATTAATGATTACTGTATCTAGTTAAAGCAAATAAAAAACATTTTCTTTCATATGGTAATGACAGAAAAGATGTTAAGCCTTTGTTACTGCTCAAGAGACTTTGTTGCATTTTTTAAAGAAACCTATTGTGTTATTTTGAAATTGATGGAAAAAGCAACTTCGTATGAGTTTTAGTCATTTGTTCAACTGTGCATCTGAAGTTGGTTTTACCAAATTATGAATCGAAAACAGATATTTCTTATTGCTTCAATTCTTCAATTAACATCACACCTCTTTAAGCTGTTAAATTTACGAATTTTAAAGATCTTGTATTTCCCTTCCTTTTAAAAAAATTTCTTAATTACACCAATAATAGATCTAACTCCTTGAAATTTTTCAATAATATGAAATTTCTGTAATGGAAAGTGCATTATAATAATTCTTGCGTAGTTGTTTCTTTCGCAGGCAAGAATACATGCTTTTCTCTAAAATTTGAGATCTTCATCCATTAAAAAGGAACCACTAGTGTAAATTCAGGTTTACTTCACCTATATTTAAAAGAATATGAGTAGCAATCTTCACGAGATAGCAATTTGGCACCCGCAACTTGGTTTTTCATTGAAGCAATAACAAATATCTGTTTTCGAGGCATAGTTTAGTAAAACGAACTTCATATGCACCATTAAACAAATGACTGAAACTCATACAAAGTTGTTTTTTCCATTAACTTTCAAAATAACGCATTAGGTTTCTTAAAAAAATGCAACAAAGTCTCTTGAGCAGTTACAAAGGCTTATCATCTTTTCTGCCATTACCATATGAAAGAAAATGTTTTTTCATTTGCTTTAACTAAATACAGACACAGTAATCATTAATAATACAGGAGAGAAGGTTGAGAAACACGTGGGTCCCTGTATGACTCCTGGTGTATAGCTTTTTCCATTAAAAAAGCTAACTTCATTGCGAAAGCAGCCCCCCCCCCCCTTACCCACGCGACGGCCCTGAGAGTCTTTAGATTGTGGTGTAATTTAAATGTTTTTTTTTATATAAATACATAAATCTGTCCCATTTTAGAGATTGTTAGGCAGGAAAGATTAAAAGTTAACTAAATAATCAGTTTTAGGTAGCACCATTGTGATCGATAGCATTTGTGTAGTGTGGCCATGATTTGAAATTTCGTAAAATATCGCTCGTTCTTTTCCTTATAACTCGAAACCTGTTGCTCATAGATCAAAATTGTAAAATACAAAGTTGCAGGAAATTTTATGTTCTATAACATTTGTATTGAGTAGTTTTTCGTAGTTGGCATAGATATTGATTTATAACGGAATTTTTAAAAAAACACCCAAAAATTTTGCGTTTTTTAAAACTTTAAGCCCCGTGGGGCACGTGTTATTATTAATTAATTTGGCTAAAATTTTGCAGGAATTATTTTTTCATATGAATGAACAAATTGAGGGGGTGAGACTTTTTGAAATCGAAAATTTATTTTTCCCCATGTTAATAAGGACCACCCTAATATATATATATATATATATATATATATATATATATATATATATATATATATATATATATATATATATATATATATATATATATATATATATTAATGCAAGAATTATAAAATGAAACCATTAAGAAATAAATCCTAATTTAATCCGTCACTTGACTGTAGTTCTAAAATACGACGCCCGTGGCCAATAGCCCTCGTGCATCTTAAGTGCGAAGATAATTCAAACTTTACCCAAACTTAACCTAACCTAATTTAGTTTTCTGAACGAGAAAAGTATTTTTTATCTAAGTATCATAATATTTCAACACAAGAATGAATAAAAAAAACTTTATTGTTGTTTCTTGGTGACTTATTAAGACTAGCTGTTGATCTTTCACAAAATCTATGTGTTGGCTGTCAGTACATAATAAAACCAAGATGTTAATATTTTGAGATCACATATAACATAACTTTAAAAATATTAGTATTTTATCGAGAAAAATTAGTTTCTAAATGTCGCAATTTTGCAAAAAATGTTTCTTCATGCTACATTTAAGTGCCGAGAAAAGTACATTTTATAAAAAATTTCTGAATTCCGCCAAATTTTATTCCTATCCTAATATTTGTCGAATCACTCTGGCCAAGTTAAGAAGTTTTATTTGTTTAAAAGTTACTATGAAAAGCTGTTTGATATTTTGCCAAACTAATTAAAATAAAATGTAGGACAGCAAATATGAACGTAAAAAAGGAGAATGACAGTTTTAAGAAATAAAACGTTTGATTCTTTAATCTGCTTGATTGCATTCGAGTTTTGCGGTTTGAAGTCGAAAATTTATGTATTTTTCTATGAGCAAAAAATTATTATTTGGATTGCGAAATATGTAAGAAGATAATGGGGAAAATTTTAATTAAATTTTTTAACCCGAATAACTATAATATGCCCTGAATTAGCAATTAAACAATACGAATCTATTCATCCAAATTATAAATCTTTAATAATAATAAAATAAAAACATATTTTACTTCTAAAAGTATTATCTGTCTTTAGTTGCGTAATTCTATATTTCTATTGTTCACAAAAACACATGCATTCTTAATTTTTACAAATACCAATTGACTTATTACAAAAGTATGCTATCATCCATATCACGAAATCGTATATCGGAAAAATTCTTTCCCAAACATCAAAACATTCCACTCCACAAAGACAAAACATTCAATTTAGTTCCTTTATCATCTGGCAGCATCGCGTTTTCTCGTTCTGCCACGAGTCCTTTATAATTAGCGGATTATTATTCCTTTTGTTACGTCACGCGCTCGTGGAATGCGATGAAATAAGGGCTATGATCCATAATGAATGATTTAGAGTGTTGAAACAGTGGCGACAGCTGCTACGGTGATTGTAAACGATGTTAACAGCTCTATATTTTCTGCGTTTCTCCGTGGTCCTTATTTCGCGAAATTAAGGGTGATGCTTTTAATATATTGCAGAAGGGAAGAGTTTGAAGAAATGGGTTGATATAAGGGTATCTGAAAATCAAATATGCTTACATTTTGTGGCAAAATAATAATTCAAATAGATATCCATAAGCATAGAAAAAATTATTTTAATCTTACGTTTTTCTTGTTAAAATCATACGTTAAAATACCTAATAAGTGGTACGAAGTTTTATTAAATTTCTTTGTATGCAACTAAAACTACTTTGTGAACGCTTCCAGAATTGGCAATAATCCATCGTATTTTTGTAATATCGAAAAAATACCAGTAGCCGTATTGGTAACTGGTATGGTAGTTAAGGTCTCTGTCTCTTGTTAGTTGTCCCGGGTTCGTGTAAAAGTTGGGTCCCTGAATGGCTGATAGCTACATTTATCGCTTGTAGATCAATCAATGAGTGTCGATATCTTACTTGGGTTGTCAACTGGAGGTGTATAAAAAAGGAATTTTGTATCGACAGTTTGTATATACCAATGAGCACCACTGGCTTTCATATGCATAAACAGAAATCTGCATCATTTGATTTCTTAAGATGACTTTTATTGTACACGTTATGGGTCCGTATTTTTTAAAGTTTTACTGAAACCAGCTGACATTCCGACTTTTATCTAGTAAACAAAAGTATATTAACCTGTTCTCTCCAGAGGTACACATACGCGGGCCTCAATAGAATTTATTTCACCCTACAGTTTACGCTTTTCGTAATACCAACTTTATTTGTTGTAATCTAGAATATTCAAGATTTCAAAATATACCATTGCTGAAACAGCTGATTTATTAATTGTGTTAAAGAGTGACGTACCAAATTGGTCAAGCATATTTCGGATGAATCGTAAAAGTTTTTTCAGCAGTTATTTTATCGAACATTTTGGATTAAAGCTACCAAATAAAAGGATCTGTTAGTCACAAAAAACTTGCATATATTGCTTGATTTTTTCATAGAACAATAAAATTATATTTTTAACCCACGAAACCACAATTCCTATTAAATTGACGAGACCCTCGGCCAATATTAGACAGAATTTTAATTCTAAGTTTATCTTGCAAAAAATACTTCTAAAAATATAGTTTGAAAATATGTTTATTTGAAGAAAATATGTATGGAATTTTTTTCCAGAAATAAAGAGGTTAATATCATCTTTCATGAAATAAATCATAATTAAATTGCGAGCTGCAATTATTTCAAACTATGATACTGTGTTGATAGCCATTAGAGAGGGAGTTGAGCTGAAATTACCCTGCGTGTTGTCGCGCGATATTAACATTACTGGTGACGTTAACTCGTGTGCGAAAACGGTGGCTTTGGAGTTTATGAATGTTTTGCGAGTGGAATTGGCTATTGAAAGTTTTAAATTAGCATGAATGTTGATTCGCATGAAGTGATTTTCGAGTGTTTAATATCGTAGTGAATTTGGAGGATAGAGAGAAAAGGTTTTCTATGAATTATTAAGTGATCGTAACTGGGTATTTGATATTATGGTTTTAATTTATGTGTACCTGACAAATTGGAGAAAACTAGATATTTAATAAGAATATATTTCTAGAAATTTAAATTTATATCGTCATGTAACGTAATCAAAGATGATAAAGGGTAGCTAAAAAATTAAATGTTTTAATTGGGGATCACATCATAATGTCATGAACTCCTAATACAGTAGAGTCCAGCTTATCCAATAGTTACGGGACCGAAATTGAGCCGCAAAAGTAAAAGGTTACTGCATATATTGAAAAATAAATCCAACTTTGTAAGTATATTTTTGTGTATTTATTTATGCGTATACATTTTTATTTTAACCGAAAGGCTCGATGCATATATATATTTTTTGATAAACCGATTTTCGATTAACCGGGATTCGGATAAACGGGACTCTACTGTATATAAAAATACATATACTGAAAAATGAGTTAAAAATTTCGCACAAAAAGAATTAAAAATCTGTTTTAGAAGCTAAATTTCAATTAACAGTTTCAAAGCACATGTAACATTTTCTTAAAATTAAACACACATCACAAAGACATATCACTTACATTTCTTTCATAAAATATCCATTCAAATACTACCCCCTTGTACCAAATGAAAAATGCCCGTTTCCTTTTAAAAGCCCGCCCTTGGCTATTACACCTTTAACCGGTATTCCGCTGTTAATTGATTGCGTTAACCCTTTTTCTTGGTTTGGGACATCCATCACCGTTCATTATGAAACGCTACCTTTTCTGTACTCGTTACAGAAATAAGGTAATCTGGTGTCGCACACAAAGGGGAAGATGCATCGACTTAAGGAAGTTGTAACACACGCGAAGAAAAGGGGAGAGATGTGTCCAGGGTGGGACGAGTGTTGATTAATATGCGATGGGTGCGAGCGAGGAGGTTGGTTTTATTGTTTGGTGGGTTTATATTTCTGACATTTATGGTCACAATTATAAATGTTAGGCCTAGTTATTATTTCTGCATTTTTGAAAGGAGATGTGTAAGTTTGATTTAAGAAATTGTTAATGTAAGTAAAAAAAATGTAAATATGATGGTATTAATTAAAAAGAGTTGCATTTACTAGAATTAAATTAATCAAAATCTATACACATCAAGTGAAAAGGAATGACAGAAATGGCACGAATGTTGATTTTCTTTACGCGTCTAAAAACTACTGACAACTATTTCATCGACTTAAGGAAGTTGTAAGACACGCGAAGAAAAGGGGAGAGATGTGTCCTGGGTGGGGACGAGTGTTGATTAATATGCGATGGATGCGAGCGAGGTGGTTGGTTTTATTGTTTGGTGGATTTATATTTCTGACATTTATGGTCACGATAATTAATGGTAGGCTAAATTGTAATGTTTGCATTTTTTGAAGTAAATGATAGCTTCGTATAATTTTGATTTAAGAAATAATTAATGATAGTAAAAAATAGCAAATTTGATGGTTTAATATAAAACGTGCTGCATTTAATAGAATGGAATTAATCAACATCTACTCATCACGTTAAAAAAAGGAATTTGAATTTTCGTCTGGATCAGACGAGTGTTGATTATAATGTTAGTGGATGGTTGGTAGGTTTATATGGTAGGTTTTATTGTAATAATAGAGGGCGGTTTCCTTAGAAATTGGTTGGGTTGCACTATTGTGACATTAGAGCTGCACGAACGCTATTTGCGATGTTCGAAGTAATATAGAATCAAGTGACGAGCAAATATTGAGCATCGTATGAAATAAAAAATATTTCTTATATAAAAAAAAGTCGAAACATATAAATATGTTGGTTCAGGTTTTGCTAAATTTTCGTCACACTAGAGACACACTAGGGACATTGGCGATGTAAGTATGTTGGTTTAAATTAAAGCTTGTTGCACTTACAATAATAGATAGACCAATATCTGTACGTAAAAAATATGAAAGTAAACATGTGAAGAACAATAGCAAGCATATTAATTTACATTATGATTGCTCACTTTAATCAGCTACTTTAAAAAAAATGTCAGTAGCTATTGGATGCGATCTATGTAAAGCACACTTTTTGTTTTAAATGTTACAAAATAATTATATTAGTACATTTTTAATGAAATCAAATAATACGCATCCCAATATGTGTACTCAAAATAAAGTATTGTTTATATAAAATGTATCCCTTTCAAGTACTTCATATAATTCAAGGATATGATACAATCAACAAATATTTTTATAATGCTTGCGAATGTGAACTTGCACAAAACGCTTCGTTCGTATACAAAGGGAAACTGCGTTCTGTAAAACTGGTTTTACTTTTGTAGCACATTTTATGCAGTAAAGCTCAAATTAAGGGTAGGATTATATAGAGTTGATGCTGCAATTTACTTCATTTATAGTTTTCTAATATCATTATGGTTGAGTTATATACAAAAACATTCTGTATGTGTATAGCAATGGCTTTTATGCAATAAATTTACAATTTGAAATAGTGAAATATTCTAACTATTTTGTTTACCAAAAGTAACTTAAGTAAAAAGGAAGAAATAGTTTTTGAGCCTAGCTCAATAATGACTTTTCACAAGAAAATTTTCCATGTGTAAATAATCTCCTCAACTTTGTTTACATAAACAAAATATAAAAGCAAATAAAGATAACAGTAATGAACAATTTATGTAAATAAAATTAAGTAACACGACATTTGAAATTTGAAGAAAGTCATTTTTCTGTTTTATTCTATAATGAAGGTGCTAATGATATTCACAAATGTGTCGTTAAAGGGTTAACTAATGTATGACACACAAGTCATTTCAATGATACCGCAATTTGAAGGACACAATAATTAAGCGTCCAATAAATGTATTAGGGTTTAGTTAGTAAAAAAGTTTCAAACAATCTTATAATCGACTTGCATTCACCCATTGGCCTTTAATGCAATCATAATTTATCATTTATTTTGGTTTTCGATGTCAGCTATTAAAAAAAATATTAAGAAGAATATTCGATTACTCTACTTCAGTAAAAGCATTAAAAAATTAAAATTTAGTGTTTTGAATAGGTAACTATAGTTTAATAGACTACAAATGAATTGACACGATTAGTAAAATAGTTTTGTCTTAAAATTTGATACAAATTGTATTACGAAATTTAATGAATTACGATGGGGTATGAAATACGTGTTCTGTTAAAAAATTCAATATGATTTCCATTTATAGATTTCTTCCTTGCATTATTAAATTTCTACTCTATTTATCAAAACTAGTAATCGCCACCACAATATTTAAAATGCTTTTCATTGTGGCATTTATGTTCAAATAGTTACATAAATATCAGTTCATCTAAGCCACATCCAGTTTTAATCAATTAGACGATCATCTGGAACAAAAATTACGAATTAGAAAGTTTTGTTTTCCAGACACTCTCATCAACCAGCAATAGGTCACGGTTACCATCCTCACTTTTTATAACAGTAGCATATTCATCCCTCATCAATTCTACTCCGTTGCGCACAATGCACAGGTGATTTGTCAAAAAGGCACATTCGCTATAAGTGTGCCTAAAAGCCCCCATAAATCGATAAAACTGTATTTATAGCCCTTTGGTGGTCATGGAGGTGAAATCCATTTGAACGCGCTTTATCAGAAGTATGGGAGAACTTGATTTTTTTGTCATATTAAATATGGGGGTGCATTAAATGAATTGAAACTAATGTGTTTTGTGATGTTTGAAATTTGTCCCTTGAATTTTTAATGTGATTTTGCTTGGTTACGATAATGCTCTTAGTTACATTGTAATGGGTTTTCTAATAAGGAAATATAGGATAATATTTAAATTAGAGATGATAAATGAATATGCAGTTTGCTACCAAATTTAAGGACAAAAACTATTTTAATATACGAACCAATTTAATTGTAATCTAATAAATATATAAATTTGTGCAACCAATTGAAAACGCTTTCAAAATATTATTTAACAAATTAATTAATTTTCGCATACGAGTAATACATACTTTAGATAATTATTAAGTATAATTTGTCGACAATATACTTTGTTACTCAAATTATTCAATATATTAGCATTAATACAGGTTTCATAAGGTTGCGATGATGGTTTTAAATATATATAGTCGATTCGAAATTGATTTTTTTATTGAATATTGTTGAAAAATCTTATTGTATAAATTTTTTACGCTCTCTGGTAATTTAAAACATACTTAGTAGATCTTGGTTAATATACATTAAGGGAACGGTTGTAAAACTCACAATCTAAATAGGATATTATATCCGTTACTTTCATTCGCGACTTGTCCAAAATTGAACATTATCAAAAGTATCCAATGAACAAGCTGGATCCTATATCTTAGTTATCCTTTGAGTTCTGGAACCATACAATTTACATGTAGTATAGTTACGTTAACATCTTATAAAGGTGTAACATACAACTCGATAACTTATCAGTTTCAGTTC
Source organism: Hylyphantes graminicola (assembly GCA_023701765.1). NCBI lineage: Eukaryota > Metazoa > Arthropoda > Arachnida > Araneae > Linyphiidae > Hylyphantes > Hylyphantes graminicola. Next base: position 34,443,946 of record CM043114.1, on the reverse strand, counting down.
AATAGGTAGCATTGTTTCTTTATAGCCAAGTAAAGCAAAATTTCAAATTCGACCATATTACTTTGAAAATAAACTTGGCAATTAATAAGCTTCGATCTGGGCATTGTCAGGGAGAACGCTTCAATAGAAAGCTTTAGGGGAAATAGTCGGTGTCGTAGAGGCATGTACTATTTATTTAATCCTAATACTTTAAAAATAATTATTAATTTATAAGAATATTTTTTAATCAAGTGTGGTAGTAACCACCACCAAAGACATCTGAAGATGTAATATCATCTGGTTATCTAATCATTAGTAACGTATACAAGAATTCATCGAAAAACGTAAACACTATTCTAAAAATTTGAATACTCTTTTAAGTTGAATGAATTCTTAAGTAATATTTTAATTCAAATTTGTTTTGATGTTGCTACTATTTTAATACTTGCGAAAAATATATTATTTTTAATTAACATTGACAGATTTTGTGTTTTTATGAATAATGATTTACCTCTATTGGTCTGACGATTCCTTTGAGAATACCCTCAACATCTTAATTAAAGAAAATACAATTATTTGAATTCTTTTTTCAGGTAACTTAACTTGTTCTGCATAAATTGCTAAGGATGATATTCATTTGTCTTACATTTACATGAGTTTAAGCCTTTTCTTAGTTATGCTTTGAGTTTGCATGAATTTGAGTTATTTCATTCTGTAATGTTAACTTACTTTATTCTGTATTTTCTTTTTACAATTGACGGGTTATAAGTGTTTGAAACTTTAGTAATTTTTAGTTTTTTCCTCCCATATATTTAAGAAATTGATCAGTAATGTCCTTTAAACATTTATAGCTTCCACTAGAAACGAAACTATACTGTTATTGGCCACTCCTTATAGCTCGGAAATTGAAATTCCGAACGTGATTATACTTCAAATTTTGAGGGAATCTTAGCTCTTCAACTTAATTAGATCAACTTGTGGTACACGCCATATGATGCCCCGAAAAAAGAAAACTTTGATTTTAACTCGCCTATGATTCAGATATTATAGTACTTTGGAAATATATTTGTTATCCGTGAAGGAGTATTATTATATTATCATCTAATAAATGTTTACCAATATTTATGCCACTTGGAACTATGTATAAAAAATTATTATTTCCCGTTTTTTAGGAATTCGTGTGATTATTATATTTTTTCATATTTTACTTAAAAAATAATTATTGGTTTATATTCATTGGAAACGATAGTTAATTTATACGGGAGAGTATTTCATGAAAAATGAATTTGCATGATGAGAATTGTTTTTACAAATATTGCGCATGGTTTGCGATAAGCATTACTTTACTCGCAGATTAGCACACAGTTTTCTTATACGCTTTGTTACTGAATAATAAATGAATGCAACAAAGTAATGTATCTTTTCTAATTCGGTTAATAAAAGAAAATTTCTGAAACGAAAATTAATTTTCTAAGTAAATTGTAAAATGTTGGTAATGAAAAGGGTGACTTGTTTTATTGCAAGTATTATAATTTAATAGTATTCTTAATATAGAAGATAACACATTAATTAAACCTATTTACCACGGATTTAAAAATCATGCGATCTTAACACTCAATAAACAAACAATATAATATTTCAAATTACCCCAATTCAAAAAATACGATAAACATAATCACAACTCGGTATTGCCAACACTTCAAAATAATATAACAATTTCCCCATAGACTTAGTCCCCCAAAAAAGAAATCCTTTGTGAAACCTGGGCAATTTCGAAACACAGCGGGCGCTTAAAACTGATCTCGAATGACAAAGTGACGCAGGGTCCAAATAACCAATAGCAAAGCCCCGGCAACACAACAGCCAACGGGCCAATCCCCCAACGAAACCTAACACTGCGCGACGGGTAAGAGAAGAGGGCCCGGGACCTTATCGCTTATTTCGGACTTATACTACGAATTTTGAGGGAATCTTAGCTCTTCAAGTTAATTATATCAACTTGTGGTACACGCCATATGATGCCCCGAAAAAAGAAAAAAACATCAATTTTAAGTCGCCTATGATTCAGATATCATAGTACTTTAGAAATATGTTATCCGTGAAGGAGTATTATTTAATTGCATCTAATACTCACCAATATTTATGCCACTTGGTACTTATAAAAATTATTATAATTTTCTGTTTGTTAGTGATTAATCGTTTTCGTGTGATTAATGTGATTTCGTGTGTTTTTTCGTGTGATCAATTTTTTTTCTTGTTAATTAAAAAATAATTATTGGTTTATATTCATTGTGAACTTACAGTTAATATATAAGGAAAAGTATTTTATGGAAAATGTATTTGCATAATGAGAAATTAAAATTACTGAAACGAAATGTAATTTTGTAAGTAAATTGTAAAATGTTGGTAATGAAAAAGGTGACTTGTTTTATGCAAATATTTGAATTTAATAGTATTCTTAATGTCGAAGATAACACATTAATTAAATCCATTTACCAAGAATTTAAAAAACATCATGCGATCTTAACACTCAATAAACAAACAATATAATATTTAAAATTACCCCAATTCAAAAAATACGATAAACATAATCACAACTCGGTATTGCCAACATTTCAAAATAATATAACAATTTCCCCATAGACTTAGCTTCCAAAAAAGAAATCCTTTGTGAAACCTGGGCAATTTCGAAACACAGCGGGCGCTTAAAACTGATCTCGAATGACAAAGTGACGCAGGGTCCAAATAACCAATAGCAAAGCCCCGGCAACACAACAGCCAACGGGCCAATCCCCCAACGAAACCTAACACTGCGCGACGGGTAAGAGGAGAGGGCCCGGGACCTTATCGCTTATTTCGGAAGCTTTATTTGGCGAATTGAAATTCGCGTTTTTGGCAAAGAGTTGGTATTTCCGGTGTAGTTACTTGCTCATGGAATACTTTTTGCGTTGTCAAGATCAATGAATGTCTCGTACCAGGAAAAGTGAAGCGGTAGACACCTTAGTTGTTACAAAGAGGTTCTTCTATACCTTGTCTATCTAGATTGCGAGCCTCGAAAAGACTTTCTTCCCCCATCCCTTTGTTTGGTTGTCTAGAAAACTGAGGGCGCATCGCTCTTCTAAACCTAACGCGTTTGAGATTCTGTTGAGAGATTAACAATCCGAACAGTTCAAGCCCAAGTTGGGTGGGGAAAACACACTAACGCCATTTCGAAGAAACCCACAGGAGGGAAGGGAGAGGAAATGCTTTCGTGGCTCACATTCTAGAAATACAAGGTATAGTATCATAGCAGTCCCATTGGGACCATCGAACTGTAAAAGACTTTTACTTCCAATATACTCATAACAAGTCCTGTCAAAGCTCTACAACCTGTGGAATCCTTATTATAATCCTAATTATAAAGTTCATTTGTATTTTGCATGTTAGTTTAAAAGAACGTAATTAGTGAAATTGTTGGTTATTTTTTAATATTGTTATGGTTCGTGAATTCTGATCTATTGCTTAGTGTGCTCTTACCAAATTATTTTTAACTTTATCGTTTGGAAATAAAACATGCTTAAATATCAAACGTTTTTAATGAATATGTAACACCAATAACTAGTTTTATAACTTAAAAAATTAGATAAGGAAAATTAAGAATAAAAGTCGTCTTTAAACAATCGATACTTATTCACTAGGAATTAAAGTGTGTGCACATTTTTCATGGAAATTTTATCAAGATCTATAAAATGTCATACTTACGGCTGATATTTAAAATAAAAACTGGAGAGTGGTTTGTTTAAAACTAAAATTAGTATCAGAAAAATGCATAGAAATATAGTGTTGTTCCTTAAAGCATATGCCCTTATTCCTTAGAGAAGCAGGGCTGGGGAGCCAGTCGGTTAGGCACTCGCTTAGCATGCGAAAGGTCCCAGACTCGGGTCCGGTCATCGTCAAAAATAACTGCCGACCTATAAACGGCCCAAGCAGCCAAAACTGTCCGACGAATAATACCCCGTGTGAGGGAGTGCACGTTAAATACCCTTCAAAGTCATAACGCTGTGTACGATGTCGCCCGTAACGGTTGCTTTGGGTGCCTATTCAGGTGTCGGCTTGTCACTTGGCTTTAGTTCTAAAATACGACGCCCGTCGCCAATAGCCCTCGTGTGGCTCTAGTGCGACGATAATTCAAATCTAACCTCAGAGAAGCAGGTGGAAAAAATTTCCCGTTCATATTAAGCATCCTAACTTTCCTTCAAAAAGGCGCAGTTCTTTCTTTGTTCTACGTTCTTTTTCTATGTTCTTTTATTGCTTCTCCGGGGGGTGGGGGATCTAGAAGCATGTGATCATCGAGAAAATCCCTAGAGAACAAAACCGTGAAAGGAATTTCCAGTAATCAAACTCCTTCGGAAGACGATAGTCGAGTTCTTTATTTAGGAATAGAGTTTCCTTTTCGCTGTGACTGTCACCCTCGACGACCGTTTTAAGCTTTGCGGAATCTGTCGCTGTCGGAATGTTCGATATAGAACGTTTTTTGGGGAACTGAGATTGAGTGACGACTTTTGGAAGTTAGCTTTTTGAGTAGACGAGACTGAGTATTGTATAGGACTTTTATTTTTTGAAAAGATAAAATTTTATTCTGTATTGGACAATACTATTGTAGATATTTAAACAAAACATATGGACAGAGTAATTTCAACCAAACCGTCAAAATAAGTCGGTCATAAAAAAAACATTCCATGTATTAAATACTAGGTAAAAAAATGTAGGTAAATTTCGAAATCAGCTTTAAATATTAAAATTTCAACAGATGTTTTTGTGCGTACAAACTTCTACTTCTGAGTGAAACCAATTTAAATACTGCAATCTTGCTGGTAAATTTAAAGATGAAAAAAAATGCTTTTTATGTTAAAAATATTTTTTCAATATTTTTGAAAGTCTAGAAAAACATACTAAAGGATTTAAATAGCATTTTGATACACATAAGTCGATATTTTCATCAAATTTGTGGCAGTGAGTTTCCTTATTAATACAATATATCGTTTGCCTCAAAATTGCTTGAAGGGAGAATTAAATATTCATTCCCTTTCAATATGATTTGTTATGCAATGTCAGGAAAGTGACTTCATAGCACTTAGGAAATGACATTTTCATCCCAGATATCATTTCGAAAGTCTTTGCATGTTACCGATCTAAGATATGCGTATAACGCATTACACAAGTTTACATCTTATTACATATTATGGATACATATTTATTAAAAAATTATAATATTGATAAAAGGCATAAAAGTTTAAATTTTTAAGTTCACTTTTTCTGAAAATATATAACAAATAACCTATCTTAGCGAAAAATGCATCAGTTTGTGGCATGTAACCAATCTAGCTTTCACGGTAAGAAACAAACGCAAAATGTGATAATTTCAATGGAATTTAAAAAAAAAGTCGTTACTAAGAAAGAAAAATAGTTTAAGAAATTATTTTTTAAAAATATAAAACGATTGGTTGGGACGGAAATTGAGCGATTTCCAAATATTGAACATAATAACGCAAAAAGTTAAAGTTTTTATAAAGACTGTCTGTCCGTCTGTCCTTCCTTCAACCACATTCATATTACGAATTACACGTGCTACAGACAAGTGTGATAAGTCTATATTTTACCAAAATTCAAAACTAGACGTCGTTGAAAATCTTAGTTCAATCTCTCACAGAAGTTTTAACCCATTTAAGTAGCATAAAAGTTTACCGAATCTTTTAAATTATCAGTGCCACTCAATCATACTGCGTGAAACTTTACATAAAATAAACAAAAAAATAGTTAAATTTTTCATATAGACGTCAGTTTAGAAGGACATAAGTAATATGTTTTTTAATAGTTTACTTTATTTGCTTTGAAAGAAGCAAAAAGTTGTAATATTTATTTTAGTTTTTAAGGCAGACGAAGTTTTTCATTAGCATTTGATATTTTCTTAATGATTAATAACATTTTATTTCCATTTATTATTTTACATAAAGTATTTGTGTTGCTTTTTTGATTTCTATATGGTATTCAAAAATTATTCTGCTTAGTTAGGTGTTGAGTGATATTTTGTTTTATTTTGTTGTTGAATGTTTATATGAAATATTTTGCTTCAATTTAAGTATTTCACATTTTTATTCATAGAAATATAAATGAATTAACATGAAAAATTATTCAATTTTCGAAAGAAAATAAAAGAAATTAGCTGAATTTAGTGTTTAAATGTTTTGCATAGAATTAAATGATATGTTTGGTGCATTTTTCAGTGGATCACAACTTTTATGCGAAAAGTTTTTATTGACAATAGTTTGATATAAACATATTTGTTTAAGTAAATATTTTAAATTCACACAAAATAAACACATATGAAAAAGTCCAATTACTTCAATTTTTGACAAAATGTTTTTGAATATCTGACTATTACAAAAGAACTGAAAAACTTCAAAAGAAAAAGGTTTCTTAAGTGCATCCTCTTACCTTTTTTACAAAGACAATTTAATAAAAAAATGCAAAAGTAAAAAGATTATTTCCAATATACTCACTGGGGAATTATTTTTTAAATCCAAAATTATCCCGCGAGACTTTTTCGTTTCATTTAATTGCACACAATATAGCGACTCATTTAAGTGAAGTAAAAGCAGTAATTAACGAGCCCAAATGTAGCCCCCGGAAAACTTAAGTATGAATCCAACAATGCTGATTTTACACACTAGAAATGTTTTGTTCAAAATGGTTTTCATTATATTTGTAAGATTTTTGTATAAATGAAACTCTAGAGTCTATATACACTCTTAAAACAAAAGAGTGAAATCCACTCCAGTTGAAGAAGTGCATTTTCGACACTGGAAAGGAAGGAATATTAACTCAGACTGAGTTAAAATCACTCATTTGGAGTGATCCTGTCGGAGGTTTAGCACACAAAGTATCCACTCCGAAAGGAGAAGTGCATTTTCTAGTCTGGAGGAGTGAAAATTATTCAGACTGAGTTAAAATCGCTCGTTTGTTTTAAGAGTGTAAGGTGAACAAATACACAGCAGGAGAAGGACACATCTTTCCCTAATTAAATTAATATTTAAACCAGATTTTAATGCAAAAAAAATGATACGCTTGGTCATTTGCTTAGTAAAAGCAAAATAATGAATCAAGAATCACATTGAACAGCATTTTATAACGTCTTTTCTAACTGATTTTTTTTGACAAAAATAAATTTTCCTTCTCAAATATTAATTTTAAATAAAGATTATCAAGCTATCGTTGATGTGCAACATAAATTTAAGTGACTAAATATTTAATTTCGATGCTAAATAAATGGGTATTTTTTCAACGGACGGGTACCGACATAGGCATTATATACAAAAATATTTTGTTATGACAGATAACACCGATTTTGAAATCGAGTGAACGGAAAAAATTGACTTCTCCAGAGTGTCAATATATAAGTTCCATAATTGTTTTAATTCTTTGAATTCAAAATTAAATAAAGGACAAAATTAAAAATGCAATTTTTCTTCATTATTATAATTTATTTTAGTGCTTAAAGTAGGCGAATACCCAAAATTTCCCAAAATTCTAAAATTTTCACTATTGCTTTAATCTTTTCCAAATTTTGCATAGTGATTTCAAATATAATGAATAATACTATTTAGGCTTTTGTTTTTATTTAAATATAATTTATTTATTTTAAACAGTGTTTTTCTACTAAAAAAAAGAAGTTTACGCCAACAAGTCTACCACATTGAATTTTCATCCTATGAACATTTATTATGCGTTAAATTCTTCGTTTTGAACTGATACATGCAATGACCTTCTAGAGTTACATACAAATTACAAGAAAAAAAGTTATTAAGAAAAATGTTATAAATTAACCACACAAAAAAAAAGGATTTTTTTCGATTAACTTACACTTGGACATTTAAAAAAAAACTTGTATACTTACATAAGATGTTAGAGGTTCATGGCACAGATATATATTGAAATAGCATCTGTGAAAAATTTCAGGTAAATTAATGTAAAACTTTTTATGCTAGAAGTGTTGGCGTAAACCCCTTTTTTTAGTTGAAAAACACCGTTTAAAATAAATCAATTATATTTAAATAAAAAAAATTGCCCAAAAAGCATTGTTCATTATATTTGAAATCTCTATGCCAAATTTGGAAAAGATTAAAGTAATAGTACACATTTTAGAATTTTGGGTATTCGCCTACCTTAAAGCACAGCCTGTGACTCAAAATTAACTGCAATCTGTAAACGATGTTTAAATTAATAAAAAAATTGTTATATATAATTAAAAGATCAGTAAAGATAACTCATATTTAACGTCTCTGGAAAATTATTAATCTCAATATTTTCAAGATATCACACTACCTAAAGTCGTCAGTTAAGCTTTAAATGATACCTCCTTCTAAAACTTGATTAAAGTTGTCTTGATTATTCTGTACATGACAACATTAATCACCGAACTCCTCAGCAGCGAATGTATGTGTAATAGAATTTTTTTTATAAAAGTCAGACACCAGAGAACATAGCTCAAAACAATTTATTTTAACCTAAAATCAAGAAAAAAATCTACAATAAACTTGTCTGGTTGACGGCTTTATGAATTCATGAATCATACGACCATCATTTAATATTAGTTTTCCATAATTTAATGATTCAGTATTCAAAAAAATATAAGTCTCTGAAACAAAATGTATAAGGCAGTAAATATATTCATTTCGTTAATAAGTTATTCTTAAAAGAGCAATGCATAATAATATCTTATAAGAGCAATGCATAATCTATAATAATAAAAGAAAGAGTCTGTCTGTCTATCTGTCTGTGTGTCTGTCTGTGTGTATGTCTGTGGATCGCAAAAGACCTACTTAGACTGCTCTAAAAAATTCGAAATTTTTAATACAGATTCCTTTTAATACCTACTTGTGCACCTGAGGCTTAGTTTTTTCATATTTGATTGTGATTTTTAATTAATATAATTAGTTTTAAAAAATGTCATCCACGTGGGATTGCGGGACTATAACAGGGCTTGAAAATACATGGACCGGGCCGAAACGGGGGCTTGACGCCATCCTCTATTAGTTTGATTGATTGAGTTTGGTTGAGATATGCGCTCGCCCTAAGGCTGCTTCATCCTCTATTAGTGTTTGCTTTTTTAAGTGTGCATGCGCCAACACGAATTTGATTTTGAGTGTATTTTCACAAGTAACCATGCCTCTAAAAGGAAGCAATGCGAAGTTAACGGGTTCCCAGTAAGACGGGACCATACTGCTAGTATCTTATAAGTGCAATGCATAATTTGATCACCAAGTCCGTTACGTAGTGGGATTGCTATTTTATATCGCCAGGAAGCAATTAAAAAATAAGTTACTCCGTGTTTCTCCTAACTGTTTCTCCTCGAACACTTTTCCACTTTTTTTTTCCTCGAACGAAATTAAAAGTGAGAAAACTAAGCAGAACGAGAATTCGCAATATAAAAAACCCCCAACCCCTAAATGAAGTCAAATTTTGTCTTTTAAATTAGCTAATTATCTTGGAATTGCTGACAACGGTTTCAATGCATCGTTAAAACGTGACGAAAAAAGATTCAGTTGCGGTAGATAATGCTACTGTTAAAAAAATCAATATTTGGGTTATTAACTCCGCCATTGTGTTCAATGGCATGTTCTGAAACCCATTTGAAGGGTAATTTAAATGTAATAGAATCTACTTATTTGTGTTAAATTGTCCAGCTTCTATGTAGGCGAGAATCACCCTTAAGGTATAAAATCTTGACACTTTTTATTCAATGTTATTTTCTAAAGAAGATTTGTCCTATTATGCTTTAAAGCTAAGTTATTTTAAAAACTCATTTCTTTATAAAGAAGCATAAAGATGTTTTTTATTTCGCTTATAAATAGTCTTATTCTTTAAAAAAATGTAGATCTAAGATTTTTTTTTTTTAAGATTAAAATTTACCAAGAAATATGAAGCACTAGCAGTATGGTCCCGCCTTACTGGGAACCCGTTAACTTCGTATAGCTTCCTTTTAGAGGCATGCTTACTTGTGAAAATACACTCAAAACCAAAACAAAATTAAATTCGTGTTGGCCCATGCGCACTTAAAAAAAAGCAAAAACTAATAGAGGATGAAGCAGCCTTAGGGCGAGTGCATATATCTCAACCAATCAAACTAATAGAGGATGGCGTCAAGCCCCCGTTTCGGCCCGGTCAATGTATTTTCAAGCCCTGTTATGGTCCCGCCAATCCCACGTGGATGACGTTTTTTTGAAACTAATTATATTAATTAAAAATCACAATCAAATATGAAAAAACTAAGCCTCAGGTGCACACGTAGGTATTAGAAGGAATCTATATTAAAAATTTCGAATTTTTTAGAGCTGTCTAAGTAGGTCTTTTGCGATCCACAGACATACACACAGACAGACAGACAGACAGACCGACAGACAGACTCTTTATGCAGTTAAAATCTCTATCGAAATATAACCGATAGAAAAACAAAAGAGCCAAAGGTTATTCTGACGTTGGCGAAATCGATTTTTGCGTTATAACAATCATGTCTTACAATCATGTCTTACAAACATGTCTTACAAACATGTCTTACAAACCTTTTCAAACAATTTATGAATTTTTTTGAAATACTCGAACCAATGGGACAGAAATATTTTTAGCCTATTATGTTACAGAATAAGCTTTTACATGAAAATAAAAAAAATTGAATCAGCAAATATTTGTTTTAACTACCTTATCTGTAACAATATCAAATTTGTATCAAATACTATTGCTCATCAATACCCCAAAAAAGTCAGAAACTGATATCCTAGACGAAAATTCTCTCGTACTTATAAGACCCAGACAGTGCTTGTGCAACATTGTGTAAATACAGCCTGAACCCTTTCCCATCATGAATTTCTTTTATCAACATGGACATGGAGTTAAGAAGATGTAGATGCTTGACACGTAATAAAGTGAAGCTACCAGAAAGTCGCCAAGTAACCCTAGTAAACCCCCCAAAAACGCTCACTTAATGTGAAACATTTTATTCGTTGAAAAGCGTTGATTAACCCTTTCAGTCCCAGTGATGCCGTTTGGCATCATCATGTCTCTGATCATAATTTAAAAAATAGGGCTGACATCTATTGGGATAAATAAAAATATTTTCTAATAGAAAAAAGTTTGAAGAATCGAATGATGTGCTTTTTGATGTCATTAATTGCTATAGACGATCAGGAAAAAAAAATCTAAAATGATGCCAAATTTTCATTGGTGTAAAAAGGTTAAAAATTGTAGAGTTGTAGGATGTAGCAGGAGATCGGAATTTACACAAGACGGTAGTAATGATAGCTCTTTTCTACAACAATGGATTATTCTTTAAGTGTCTTTCAATCTCATTTTGCCATAGAGTTAAGATGGAGACGTTTAGCGCGAACATAATTGAAGCCGTTTAAAAGTAGCTCTATTTGCAATCTTAAACGGACCGCTCACTCAACGTTGGTTCAATATAGAACGCATTATTTTATGCTTTAAACGCGTTGCCTAAAATCAAAGAACGGCTTTTTGCGCTATTGTAGGTTGTATGAAAAGATCAGAAATTATATAAGATGGTAGTAATACCCTTCAAAAGCAAGAAACATGTGTTGCAATTATAGTTTTATTAGAGTAAAAAAGCCGCCAAGTTAATGTAATGAGCTTATACCAAACAGCGCCAAACAGTTTCTCGAAAGTGTTGTTTCCTTTTACTACAAAGCGATCGATAGCTTCATTTGGCAAAGCAATTTTAATATTGATTTTCGCTCGGCAGCATCTCTATCTTATTCTTAACTCTTTGAACATGGGGCCCAGAATACGAATGCGATCAAAGCTTCTTTTTCCCCCACAAAATCCCTTTTCCTCGTCTGGAAACGTTTTCATCCCCTCAGCGAAGGGAAATGAAGAAAACGTCCTCGACAAATCCTCGAGTATCAACACGAGAGAACATGGACTTAGTCGGGCGTGATCGGAAAAGTAAATACTTTGCGCGTCTAATGTTTCTTATTGAGAAGGGGTATGGGTATGTTTGTTTATATAGTAATGGTATGAAATGTGTTGAATTTTTGGTGTAATTTGTGTGGTGTGGTTAATGTATTGATTTTTTTAAAAAAAAATTGAGGTGTAGACTATTCAAAATGATTGGATTAAAAAAAAAATCCTGAAAATGTGAAATTTAGTGTTTTCTATTACTATCTTTTAATGTTTTGATCATAAATAGTGAAAAATGCAAGATTACTTTTATTAAATTTAACATCATCTACTGTAATCACTAATAACTACTGTATTCAATAATATATACTGCATTTTTGTATTTGTTAACAAAAAAACATTTTTGAATTAAATTCGCGAAAAACAATACTCTGACCTTGGGGGCACGCCCCTTCTCACTAACGCTCGCCAATTAGTCAGAACAAGTGGCATATATTTTTTAACTGCCCATTTTTCTTCTTTTGTAACATAAAAACATAAATTATCACAATAAATGAATGATGGATGGAATTAGCCGAAGGAATTACATTAGTTTCATTCAACCATAAGTATCTAATTTTGTCGAAATCCAACCTTATTCAAAACAAACATGACTATTGCTTGAGCATGAAGGAAAAATTAAATACTCCACATGGAAATTTTTATTAATAAGTGCTTATTCAAATACGATACATCGAATTTAATTTTCGTTCTCAAATGTATAAGCAGAGTAAAACAAGCAAACGCACGTAAATTATGAAAGTGGCTAGAAAACAGTGCCAAGGATTACATTTTTAAATCAACTATTGATATCGAGACTTAAGAACCGATATTGGTATGACTACCAACAACAAGTTTATGTCGTCTTGTATTGCTAAAAAGTACTAGTTTGGTACATTAGCAACATATCCAGTTATATTTAACTATCCCTTAATTTACCTCTCTAAATGAGTTTCCTAAGCTATTGTATTTTTCAGATGCCATTAACATTGTAGCTAGATAGTTTTATAACTCGATTATTGAAAACAAAATAGGGATTTTGCAAGCGATGATTTTCTCCCACAAACCCCTAGCAAAAATTATGCTACAAAACTTTCAAAGTATAGTCTTTTTCAGCTGCCAATCTTATAAAATAGACTCAGAAACAAACGTCCCAGAATCCCGAGATATCCTTATGGACAGAACAAGCTTATGCTAAAATCACTAGATCATATATCACAGCTTTATTTGATTTATTATAGCTCTGGTGGCAATGCTGCACTACATCAGTGCTGAATCCGAATAAAAGTACAGCCAACAATATTTCTGTGGAATAGAAATGGTAACACTTACATTTTTTTAGACATTCAAGATTTTATATAAAGCTTTTTTACGAAATAATTTAGAAAATAGTCAATAAAAGCTGGATTCTTTGTTTCATGTCAATTTTCTTCCCTTCCATAATACTTAACCTTTAATCACGTTTTTTATGTCATAAATTTTGCTTTTTATAAATCAATTAAAATAATTTGAAAGAAAAATCGATCGCTTGTTAAAGTGAGTACAGCTTTAAAATGAATATAAATGAATGAATGAATGAATATATATATATATATATATATATATAATTTTACACTTCACAAATAGAAAAAATAATAATTAATGGGCATTGAAAATACTTGAGACAGCTGCTGCACAATCTTGAAAAACAATTCCTTAAATATCACAATACCATCAGAAACAAATTTTAAAACAGACAAATACCTCCTTAAACTAAAATATTTTTTTAAAAAATTCAATTTTATATTTCAAACGAGCAAATTAAATTCACCTTGCACAAACAGCCAATTTAGTACAAAAACCCAATTTGTACATTCCTCTCTCAAGTATCTTCACAAAAATGCTTCGGAAGCAACGCAGAAAAACGATACCATTTTTTATTTTATTTAGCGAAAGACCTTCAACAGTAGTGCGTTAGTTTGACTAAGTTTTAAGGATAGAACTTGATTTTAGGCTCTCACATGCAACTGCATTTGTTTTTAAAATGTAGCACTAGGGTAATGAGTACAGTGATTGGCCCCCTCATTTATTATTGGAAATAATAAGATGTTAAAGCCCAAAATAGGTGTGGCCAAAGGTTTTTAAAATTCCCGCCATTAAGGTTTGTCATGTTGGCAACAGTGCACCAACAATCAGAAAAGCAATATGGCAGCTAAAGACGGGGGGCCAATCACTGTACTTGTTACCCTACTTATGCCTGCCTATCGGTGAGGAGACAAGAAGTTATAAAGAGATAGCTACACTTGAGTGAAATCGAATCAAACTGGGAAAAATCGAAAATGTAATAAAAACTTTCAACAAGACATATTCAACATGCATTAACTTCCTCTAAATAACAGATATTGACTATTCACCTACACTCTGCAGTAAATTAATGATGTATTTTGTTGTAAAGTTTGCCATAGTTTCATATAATATCAATAGACGCACTCAATAAGAAATTTTTTTTAATCATTAACTTTCATTCTGTGAGTTAGGTTTGTTATTATGTGATCTCAAACACTACCCTGCTTGTAGGAATTTATGCTTCTGACGTTATATATAATGTGTGTGTGAAGCCGTACGACTTAAGTTTAGAGTCAAGTTGAATTATTGTCCCACTGGAGCTACACGGTTATTGGTACCGGACAAAGTAATTTAGAACCGCATTCAAGCAGAATTAAATTTTTATCTCACATTTCCAGAGTTATGTGCTGCTTCTATAGTAGCAAATATTTCCCCCTAAAGCACTTTTCTCCAATTTGGTTCAATTTATGTACAGGCAGCGCATCCAGAATGAAATACTGATATGTTAAAAAGTACACATATTATTAGTCCATAGAAGTAATAGGGAAAAGAAACTGCATACAGCATTTAATAAACATACATAGATTATTATAATTGCCCAATTAACGATAACTTCGTGAATACCATTACCACCTTTACTTCCAACTAAAAACAATTTAGTTTTAAAATTCGTTTTCGGTGATACTTAATTGCCCCTACATACATTTTTCAGGACTATGATCTTCATTTGTCATATATTTTTATTTGAATTTTATTAGATAGTTTATTTTCATTTGATAAATTTAAAATGTCGTTAATACCTTAAGATAGTGAGAACAAAAAACAAATCAATTTCAATTCGACATACAGTTTTATCACACCGCCGTAGTTGGTATAAAAAGTAGCAAGGTATCCCATTGATATAAGCAAGGAGAAATTCAATTATGTCCTTCATACCTGTTCCGAGCCTGATAAAAAGCTCAACTCTTACTTATTTTTTCTTGTCTGTTATATCCTTTCGGCTGATTTACGCAAGGACGGACTTCCAATTACGACCCGAATGCAACATTTAGTTTGGTTCAGTGGCAACACTTTCAAGAGCTTATTTTCATTTTACTGCGTCAATCCCATGCGATGTATTTTTTTTGTTTTGATTTCCAATTAAAAAACAATCCGTCTTGTTCCATGACTTGACATTTGTTCTTGTAGTATTTACGTAATCTTGAATTTCGTTTTTTAATGCATAATCATTGAATCGTTAGGAAATATTTTGAGACATTTGTAATATATTCATCACTTTTCAAGTTCTAAAATTCATGGAACTGTTTACACGAATCTTATCTAGTATTGTCGCTTGCTTCCTGCGATTCAGGGTTTTGTGTTATTAAAATAAATGAAACACGACAGAATTATATAAAGTTTTCTAAATCAGTAAATTTAATAAGGTTATAAAACTTGAATAAATTTCGAATTAGTTGAACACCAGTTTAAACATAGTTTTTAAAGTAGTGTCTAAAGTTTAAATTAAAGAAAATTATTTCAGATTTTAATGCAAATCTTTATTATTGTAAAGTTAAATTAAGGACAGGTTTAAAATATTAGCTTTTATCAAAAAAATTTCTATAGAAGTTATAAAAGCATTTAAACTAAACATTTTCATAATTTTTTTAATAACTGCGTACCTATCTTATGATGCCGGCAAGTACATTAATGGTTCTTAAATAGATTCTGAAAACAACTCCAAAATCATCCTTAAAATGTTCTAAAAAAGTTATTACGTTAAAAAAATGGAACTTACAAACTGTGTTTATTTACCAAAAGGAGATTGTAATCAGAAAACTAAAATCGTGAAAAAATTGAGTACTTATTTTTATATTAAATTTAAATTAACAGGATTTGAATCTTAAAATATTTACTTAAACATTTAATATCATGCATTATACGTCCAGAAGAAAGTAGTGTTACAAACTAAGTTGAATTGCTGATTCTATTTTTAAAAATATTCCATTTTTAAAAATAGTTTTAAACAAGTAAAAATAAATCACGCTTTTTTGCTCTTAACGAAAACTTCGCTAAATACACATAAAACAATTTTATTTTCCTTTACATTTTTTATATATTATTTAAAATTACATATCAAGAACAAGATCCAAATTTATATCCTTCATTTGCATTTCTATTTTGCGGTACAACAACTAATTAATTACAATCACTATCTGTACTACTTTTTTTTTACTTCACAGCGGAAATAAATACTGGGCGCTGCCTTCTTTAATGAACATAAAGAATGCCCCCATGAAATATACTTAACAAAAATACACGTTCTCTTGTATTTCATTTGTACCTGGGGAGTCGTTTTGCGATGGTGAACGAGCCATTTATCGAAAAATATACGAGGTGATTGGGCTTGGAAAAGAAAAATGGATTCTAGAGCAGGGGTTTCATATTTGGCTAAATTCGACCAATTGGCTAACTTGGAATCGACATGATTGCCAAAGGTGAAAATTTAATAGTTAGGTAGAAAAATTACTGATTTTTTTCTTTTAGTTTTAGATAAACAAATAAATTAAGGTACAGTGCGATTGCCTGCGAAAACTCATCGTTAGCCAATACAAACGATTGCTAATTATTTTTAATTTAAAAAATTCTTGTTTCCTCCAATCAAAGTTGAATTTTATTAGCTTTTCCACATGGTTATTTTCAGATTACTTTATTAGTCATACATAAATAGACAAGGCGACCTCTAATTTCTATCCACACCCATTTCAAATTTAAAAATTAATTTATGGAGCTAAGTTGAATGTCTTTAAATTTATATTGTACAGGCATGTAAACATCGGACCATGATTAAACATTATGAAGTCTCATAACTATTCTCTAAAATAATATGTATAATCTTCAATGATAATCTTCCAAAATTAGTAGTGCCTAAACCAATGCACAATGTAAAACGTATAATCCCCAACCTTGACTAGAAAGGTTAATAAAAGATCAAACAATGTTTTATGCTTATTTTTAAACACTAAATAGTTGAATTTAATAAATTGCATTACATATATATAAATTAAGTGTTTCGAGAAATAAGGATTCATATATTTTGTTATTACGGAGGTTGGCAGTTGAAAATTGTAATTAATAGACCTGTCCGATGAGGTATGGTATAGAAAAAGCCAAGTTTGCTGGAATTTGCGATTGGTGATTTGTTCTATTTTTGTTCAGATGCTTGGCTGTTTTGAGAATTTTCCTTTTGCGGTAACCCCATCTAAAATAGGCACACTAGTTTAATTTTTGCCCCATCGGTAGTTTCGTTAAACCACATGGTAAAAAATGGTTAAGCATAATTAGAAATTTGGTTAGAGGATAAAAATTCATTATGCTTAAATAAATCAACAATGTTCAAGTGTAGCTTCTGCAAATAAAAAAAAATTGTTTAAAAGAAAACTCTTCCATTTAAATTAACTAAATATGTCTTAATTTTGCAGTTTCTGCAAGCAGGCATTCTGCAGTCTAAAACAGTTGTACAGGAATTTAATTGTAAAATGATTTTTTTAAGTTAATGTTACTAAATCCTCTTTTCATTAAATAAAAATAAATGCCATTCAATTGAAAATACATAAACACTTTTAAACTAAATAAGATAAAGTAGAGAACACACTGTTTAAAGTTTTTTTTCTCTTATTAGTCAAAATAAATTATACATATTTCCGTTTCAAATTTATTTCATTTTGATGTTATTTTGATTCTCACACTTGGGGGAAAGGGCCAACTTGGCAAAGCAATACTTCTTCAGAAAATGAGATTCTAAAATCAATGCATTAGCTCTACTTGCTTGACAATCCCTCTTGCAACTAATCCGAGTGTTACCCAGTAACAATTCCAATTAATATTTTTGGCAAGAGATTTGCACTATCACATGTTAACTATAAAAAAATAACTTTAAGTACAATTAAGAAAATTCACATGGTGCATTTGTAAGTATTATTATACGATTCCAGGGCCAAATATTAAAAAATAACATTGTAAAAACTAGTTAATTTTCCATATAACACTTTTTGAAAATGAACGCACTCAAGAGAAATTAAAAGTTATTCAAATTTCCATCTAATATTCAACGCATCCAAAATATAAATAACTCCTTATTTCTCAACGCACGTTTAAGAACTAAGTGATTTCCAATCAGGAATTTTCAATTCTTACAAATGCCATAACATCAGCATGGTTCCCGAAATTCTAAGTTTTAAGAGCATTTTGTTCTCTATAATTGAAATATCCTAGAAACACTCACAAATATTCAAATCCTAACACAAAATTTTGTGGACATGAAGAATCAATGCCCCCATACATAAAATATTCCATAAATTATTTCGTTCTTTAAAAATTACTTTTACATCAGTATGATCATTCCATTTCACTCCAATTGTCGTTTTTTTAATTAGCTATGTATCAAATTATGTATTTAATTTTGTTATGTATTTAATTTTTATTATTAATGTATTTTTTTTACTTTATCTTAATGTATCAATAAGCGCATTTAAAATAATTATTGAGTAAATTAGTTTTAAAAAACTTCGTCAAAAATATTCTAGGCAATATTTTATTCTCTGATTCGCTGAAAAAAGTAACACATATAGACATGGTTAATTTTAATCAACTGCCAGTTGGTTGCTAACATTTACTGAATGAAGAACATTCATCGTAACTTTTATAGAGGAGAACAGAAACAATGATATCTAAAACTTAGTTCACATGATACGCAAAATAAAAAAGGGGTTAATATTTAATATCATGTATAGTAGATTTTCAATTATACTAAAGCCAAATATTCGGACCACCAATTGTATGGGTTCTTCTCTATTCTTTCTTCCATACACATATTACATCCTCCATTTACATGTACAAGTGAAGAGTAGGGGGAAGATCCGCTTGATTTATTAGTAGTCGTCCCGCAATTGTGTCTGCTTTCCACACATTGGCGACATAAAACATGCTTCTCTCTTCTTCGCTTAGTCCAAGCGTCGGAATCGTGCATCGCGTGAATCTCGGTAGGTAGTAACTGGTTGCCTTACACCAGTTTAGGCTATTACTTTCCATCATCGACAAAGTAGCCTGATGAGGAAAGTTTTCTACGGAATCGAACTGTTTTTCCCCTGTACTCTTCAAGTGTGTGCACCTTTCATATAAGCAAAATATATTCTTAAAAAAAAACAGTTTTTCTCCCATTTTCACAATTACGTACCAATTTAAACCTACACTTTTTTTCGAAATTTTGGTTTTTAGAATAGGAACCAGCTGCAATTCATTGGGATAATTTTTATGGGGATTCCTTCTGTAAAACTAACTTTTCATTCCCACCAAATGGGATTCTAAATTGGGTTTGGCATGTATGCAGATCTCCCAGAGAGTTTCGGCGATAAAATTTCTTTCCATGCGTCTCGGCTGATTGCATCAAGAGCAAACTTGACACGCGATTGAGTTTTAATGAAGATAGCGAAGATAAGATTTTCAAATATCCAGAATGGAAGGTAATGGAGGTGAAAGGGAAAAAATTCCTGTCATTTAAAACTTATATAGGGTTTTATGTATTACTCTCACAGACTCTTTAATTTCGTGAAACAAGCTTCTGAAAACTGATTATTAACTCAACGTTCTTTATGTTGAAATAAGACAATTGTCATTAAAACCATTTTGTTTATCACTGAGTTAAGCTTTCAAATACAAAGTTACCACAATAAGATACTTATATTTGAACATGACACTTTGGTGTTAAAGCGAAACCTCATTGGACCTATACAAATATTAAGAATGTCAAATTTGTCATCTATTTTTTATAATCAAATAATACAATGATACAATAACAGTGTTTCTTAAATGCTAATCATAATTGAAAAAAAAGTTGGGGTTTTTTTTTTGTAAAAATTTTTTTCAATGTGAACATAAGTTTCAAGATCATAGTTCAGTTCACAAATGTTTCCACCAGTTCTCTTGGTTTCATAATAATTAGACCGAATTCCATGATGTCCATGTTAATTAGTTGATGTCAATGTTAATTAATTAGTTGATGCCCATGCTAATTAGTTAGATGATGTTAATAAGTGCGTCTAAAACCAGACTTGTTAACCAGTGATGTTTTCCCACGTCTACTCAAAATAACATAGATAATCTACGCTTGAGTAAAGTATTGACAGAAAAGGACGCTTAAATAATTTAGTCCATGTTTCAAATGTCAAACTTTTTAATAACCCATCCGCAATTTCAAGCACTGTTTATTTATGACTTCTAGTTTGTGATTTGAAAATGACGGAGTGAAAAACAAGCGACGAAACCTTCCACATATGTTAGAAGACTGATTATGCTCCTTAATCACAGCCAAATCATGAATGAATGTCATTCATTTTAGTCCCAATTTGTTCAATTCTATCTATATCATCACTCCGAGAGAATTGAAGAACCTTGTAAATTTATTACATTACTAGTTATTTTAGTGGTTTAATCATTTACTTTTATTTAAAATAATTGAAAATTTCGCTCATCATTAATTTAAAATCAAATTGCTGGAAATTTTATTAAAAGATAAAGCATATATTTAGCAAAAAATACAATTTTTTAGTATTTAACTTTTTTAACATCAATATGCAAGGAAAGCATGTTATTTAACTCTGAATATCTAATATATTTCTTTATGCAATGCATAATATACATGATTTTTACACACAGATTGTCTCATTTGCAAAAACAAGTAGCAAGGTTCAAATACTTTTCTTAAAAAAAAAACATCTACAATCCCTTGCATGATTTTTTTACAAATTTCAAAAAGAACTATTTGAGGTACCTTAAGCTTCCGAACATAAAAGTTCCTTAACTATATCTTTAGTTTTTGTCAGATTCAAGCAGATAGCAGTCACAAATGAAGGAATTTCTTTTTTTTACAATCTAGTAAAGTAAAGCAAACTTCTCCACTCAGACTTTTTAGCGGACGCCTGAGGAGTTCTGATGGTAATAATCGTAGATGAGATGGTAAGAAAAACAAAAATGTTCTTTATCACTAATGCGGTCTCGAATCATTAAGAAAGTACGACCAAAAAACTTTCCAAAAAGTACTAGAACATCGCGTTTTATATATTTAGTTGGAAAATCAGAAGATATCATATATGCAAAAAGAACCTATTAAAATAAAAGATTGGGTACAAAAATATTTTTATTTCTTATTGGTCAGATCTGTCGAAGGGCAATAATGAAGTTTCAAAGAAGTGCTGATTCTAAGGTTAAGTCATTGTTTGAACTTCATTAATAAGGTTGTGGATTACCATAGCATAAAGGAGTTATAGAACAAAGATTTAAATTTAGAGACCCTGAGCCATTGCACAGTTCCAGGGACACTGGATACCGGTTTTAGTAATAAACAAATCTAATAATGAATTTACGTTTTCTTATTAACTTGTTTGTGCTAAAAACTAAACTCCCCGGCGCAACAGCTCGATATTGGGCCAATGCCTGCCGTGCCCATTTCAGCTTTCATGACCTAGGGCTTCGGTTGCTAGGCATATGTCCCGGTAAGATTTTCAGCCTCACGCGGAACCCCCAGTGTTTAGTTCCCAAGCATGCTTGGTGCCCATTTTATCGACCCACTTAAGAGATGAAAGGCTGGGTCAACCTCGCCTAGTCCAAGATTTCATCTCCGGACCTGTGGCGTGGCAATGCGAAGCACTACCACTAGGCCATGGGCCTTGTTTTTGCATAACTTGTTTATGCATAGATTTGTATATGCATATATAATTAATAAACCTGCCATTCCCAATTATTAATTTAAAATTTTGTATTGTATGTCAGAGGTATACAGGCATACAATACACATCGAATGAATTGAAATACAAATTGTTCTTAGAAATAATAAAAAAAAACGAGTCTGATTATTCACTTATTTTCAACATACTGGTAACATGTTTCCAGATTTGTGAATCGTTTATATATCACGTTGACTTCCCACAGTGTACAGACAGAACATTTATGTGAAAACAAGACCATTGGCACTAATTTAAGAAGGAATAATGAAACTGAAAACAATTGCACTAAGGAGATACATCCAAAAATTTTCCGCTGTTTAATATAAAGACAACAAACAAAAAGAAAAGTCGGGCGTACAATTGGTCAACTTTATATATCTTGCTTAAGAAAATTTCTCAAATATTGTTGGTAAATATTTTATATGAAAACGCCGTTTCAATTTTAAATTAAATTCCACGGGATGCATTATACTGAAGAAAATTCGCTAACTTAAAAAAATAACTTACAATAAGGGTAACAATAAGGAAACAATAAGGGTTTAAAAACGTATATATCATAAACATAAGATGTAATTAGTGATATTATTGAAAAAGTATAAATTAAATATGAATATTTCAAAAAATTCGTATTCATAGCAAAATAAGCTCCATTTTTATGAAAATGATAGCATTTCTTTTAAAATATTTCTCGAAGTATAATTAAAATGAAGATAAAATGTTCTATCTGAAACTATGAAAAATAAAACGTTATCGAAAAATATTTTATACTTGAATTGTAAAACTGAAAGAAATTTAACTTGGTAAAAACAGTTTGATTTTAGATGGTTAAGGCAATTGAAACAAAAAAAATAACTTCGATAGTTGAAGATAAAGATTTAAGAAAATGAAAAATAATTTTTAAGAAGGAGGAACGTGTAGCAGTAAAAAGATTAAAGTAAAACTTAAAAAGTTGAAATTGTACGTTTCAATGTAGTTCCAAGGAAACGAACCAAAGAAATCTAAAAATCCGAGAAATTTTTCTGAAATGAGCCTAAAAATTTCTAAAAGATTAACTATTTTCAAAGAAATAAATGGAATTCTTGATAAAATTACATTATCCAACAGGTTTACATTTAAGATTTTTAATTACCTTTGATAGTTTCCAATTTTTCCAGTTTAAAACTATTTTAAAAAAAATATTACTTTTCAAAAAGAAGTACATGGATAAAAATTCCTTTTAATTTATACATTTTTATCGCAATAAAAAGATAAAAAGTGTCAATTAAAAAGCTTTCCCAAATAAACTTTATTTATTAAATAAAAGTATTTGAATATTATCTTTGTGTCAAATACCTAATTAGAAGGCTCAATGTTTTAGTTGGTTTAACTTTATTTTGGCTTTAAATAAACTATTGAGCATTTTCAACGGACAATTGTTGACGATGTTACCTGAATGGCAGACAGGAACTAATTAAAATTCCTAAAATAGCTTTTACATTTATTAAGTACTTGAAAATATATTAAACATTGCAAATATTATTTCTCATACACAAGGTTTTCCTACGGAAAGAGACAAATTAAAAGAATAATTTAAACAAAATATCGAAAATAGGATTTTGATTTCTTATATACTCGGAAATACGATCAACATAGCATACACTTATTTTCATACACAATGTTTGACACGTTACACCTTTTATCATTCTCTCGAACACGAATTTTCCTTTTTTTCCGCATGGCATAGAATCATGAATGGAACTAAAAATCGACTTTTTTTTAAGCTTTTTTTATTGAAAAGACTTCGAGAAAATCAGTTTAAAGAGAAGTCTTAATTCTTTTTCTAGTTTTTTTTTTTAAATTTTCTATTATCTCCACATAAATAAGGAAATTTTTTAAATAACTTTCGGTTTTTTAAAATTTATATCTTTAAACTCCAAACAATTAGATTTAATATTTAAACTGTAAACAAGTTCGTTGATAACTTTACGTTAAGCACATTGGTTGTTATAAAACTATATTTTTTACAAGATAAGAATTTTGAATTACTAATTAAAATATAGCGTCAATATTAATAAGTTACGGCATTTTGTATTCGTAAGCAAGCATCATCGCTTTCAATCGAAGTTTTCGACACTAACGGAAAAACATTATACGAAATTTCCTACTAAACGTTGGGCACTTAAGTAAAAGATCGCAGGCAGGACATCCATTAATGCAATACTACCGTAAAAAATCTAAATTAAAGCCAAATTCATAAATTTATACTTGCATTACAATTATAGCAGAAAAACTTGTACAATGACAAAACATATATTTATACACATGGAAATAATTTGCTTTTTACCTATTTAGCAGCTAAAAATATTTTAATTTTTCAGTAATTTTGCAATAGGGTTTTTAACATACAGTTTTTATTTTTTCAAATCAGGAGAAATTGCCTCTGCATTAAGGTAGGCGAATACCCGAAATTCCCCAAAATTCTAAAATTTTTACTATTACTTTAATCTTTTCCAAATTTGGTATAGCGATTTCAAATATAATGAATAATACTATTTAGGCATTTTTTAAAAATTTAAATATAAATTTATTTTAAACGGTGTTTATCTACTAAAAAAAGAGGTTTACGCCAACAAGTCTACCACATTGAATTTTCATCCTATAAACATTAGTTATTTGTTAAATTCTTCATTTTGAACTGATGCATGCAATGACCCTCTAGAGTTATATACAAATTACAAGAAAATAAGTTATTAAGAAAAATGTTATAAATTAACCACACAAAAAAAGGTTTTTTTCGATTAACTTACACTTTGACATTTTTTAAAAAAAACTTGTATATTTACACTAGATGTTAGAGGTTTGTGGCACAGATATATATTGAAATAACATCTGTAAAAAATTTCAGGTCAATTAATGTAAAACTTTTTATACTAAAACTGTTGGCGTAAACCCCTTTTTTTAGGTGAAAAACACCGTTTAAAATAAATCAATTATATTTAAATAAAAAAAATTGCCTAAAAAGCATTGTTCATTATATTTGAAATCACTATGCCAAATTTGGAAAAGATTAAAATAATAGTAAAAATTTTAGAATTTTGGGTATTCGCCTACCTTAAGCTCAATTTTTATAAAATAGTACTGACCGGCGTTGCTGTCAATATTGTTGAGGTTTTTTTTCTGCAAGTTTTCTTTACTTTTTACGTACTAGTTCCATTGCTTTTTAATTTAATAAACTTTAATAAAAAATTGTCTAATTATTTGGAACCGATTTAAAATTTATGAAATATCAAATAATTGAAGTTTTAAAATAACCACCTTTTGTTGAACATTGAACTAAAGTAATTGTTTTTCCTTTCTCCTTTATTTATAAGTACCATACTTGTCAGAGATACTTATAGTATTCTGATTATTAACGAGACAAGTTTCTCAAACTTCATCAAATGCTACATTTGTTGTAAATTGGATGGAAACAACATTGCTCTAGAGCTATAAGATTAAAGTAAAGCTAAAATTTTATCCAAGTGTAACTCATTAATAAAATACTTATGTTAATTTTGTATTTTAAAACTTCTCTAAATGAAACATCGCTAAATTAAGATTTTCGATCCGAATAAATAATATTAATTGTGTGATCTGGACCGATACTCTTTTGCCAATATAGTATGTAAGTGTAACTCAAATCCAAAGCTTCAAAAACTTTCAACAATATTTTTTCCCGAATTTTTTCGCCTCAAATTGTACGTTTTCTCAGGAATGACTCGTATAATATACTTTTTAACTCTGAATAACAAAACAAAATAGTATTTTTTTCAATGGTACAAACAATTTATGTATTTGTCTGATTTTTTTTTCAACTTTTCATAGTTTTTAAGCAATGTCTCAACAGCAATCCATAAAAATATTGTGTACATAGCAGTTGAACCAAATAAATGAGAAAAAGTACCGAATTTCTAACATTAATAATGTCTCTAACTATCATACGGGGTTATTGACGGTTGATATAGAAGCATGACTCATTTACTTGAAATAGGGGAGAAGAAGAATAGAAAGTAGGGAAGATGTAGAATTCAGATTTGCAACCAAAACATTTGACTTAACCACAGTAGCACGGAAACATCAAATGCAGTTTGGTCGCCGATTCCTTTAGGTTTACTTCCACGGTCTGTGTCATCGTGGACAGCGCATGTTTTTCCGATTGGTTAGTTTGTAATTACATTTGCCAAGCAGCTAATCATTCTTCGCAAAATATGCTCGTGCCTGCGCATGCACAGACCGCGAAATTAAGCCTTTATCGTAGCATAGTGGGAAAAAGCACAATTTTTAAACTCTTCAACTCTACTCTAAAAAATGGGTTATTTCCCAGAAAACTCTAAATGGTTATTCTGTTGCAAAACCAATTAGTCTTAAGTGCGGTTATTGGTTTACATAAGTTTTACATTTGAACTGTTCAATTTTCTCAACTGAGAAATTAATAAGCAACCCTGTTCCCTTTGTGATTATCACTTTTCCGAATTTCTCCACAAAATTAGCACTATACACATCAAATGAGGTTACTGACGGTTGCTATGGAAACATGACTCATCTATTTAGAATAGTGTAGAAGTTCTCAGGATTTTGTAGAAAAGATTTGCAACCAAAGCATTTGACTTAACCGCAGTAGTACGGAAACATCAAATGCAGATTTGGTCGTCAATACCTTAAAACTAGCTATCGCGGTTACTGTCCGCGAGGACAAGCAGCTTTACTACAACAGGTTGGCTAGTTCAAAACTTAACTTGCCAACCAATCAGTCTTCGTAAAAGATATTCGTGCCCACGCATGCACAGACCGTGAAATTAAGCCTTTACCGGACATAATTTTAACACTTAAACTCTACTCTAAATAAATGGGTCATTTCTCAGATAGCTGCGAATGGGGATTCTGTTACGCTAACAGTAAGTTTTAAATTATTTATTTAAACTAAGAATTGCATAAAGGAATGAAGGATGAAACTTTTATTTCTGATCAGAGTTAAAAGAATTCATAATTAGAAGAGGGCCAGTAAAGATCATATATCAGAGTTTTTCCACTCGCGAAATCGGGATTATATTATTTTAATAAAGCGTGACATATATTTAGAACAGAAAAAAATCTTGGTATCAACCGCCAAAACAAACTTAGCGTATGAGTTTTCATGGAAACACAAAGAAATAATTGTGAAAGATTCACTTAATCATAAAAATTTAAACTATAAAGTACTTGTTTAAAAATCGAAATACAAGAGTACGAAAAAAAATTTAAGTAATAAAGAATTATAGTTTTAATAACAACTATTTAGCATCAGACATCACCGCAGTAGCACGGAAGAGTCAAATGCGAGTATAGTCGTTATTATTAATACAATTATTTAACTATGTCAAACTTTTGCGGTGTATCTCCTGAAAGTTCTTTTAATTTTTAAAATGCATTTTAAATTTTGGACGTACGCTAGACATTAAAAAAAAGTAAAACTTGAGGCACATATTTTGTAAATACATGAAAAGAAGGGTTTTTTATAATTAATAAGCGACTCCAAATTTGAAAAAAATATATTGCACAAATCTAGTTTAACATTTTACGTCAGATTTTTTTAAAATTATATTTCAAAATTATAAACATTTTTTTTTAGATCTGGGAACAAGGAAAAACAATCATTAAAACTTTTTCGCACTCTAGGATTCAGGTTGGTAACCAAGTAATTTGTGGTTTAAATTCTTACAATTGTGTGAATCTTTCAAACTATTCTTTATATCTTTAGATTTCCATGAACACTAATGGGCTAAATTTGCTTTTCAACGGTTAATCTATTTTTTATTATATTTCTGGTCTCGCACTGTTTTAGTTAGGTTTCATTAAGATTGGTAAGAAATGTAAGCTCCAGCAGCTCGTGAGCGCTTGTTCAATATTAGGGAATGAACAATACAATTATTTTCACTGTTTTTATTTTAAAATCTTGATCAAATTTAACCAACTCTAGTTTTATTGAAATCTTTTTTTAGGAAACATTTATTGAGTAATTGCTAAGGTGCTGAAAGGGAACAAATGGAAAACTAAGGAAACTTGGTATTTTAACGTTACTGAAGTTTGATAAATTTTTCTCATGTCTAATAGGCGACAATTGGATACGTTAAATATTACCAAGAATATCTACACCCTTACAATAAATGCCAGAAATAACTTTTTATCGAATAAAGACATTTCAAATGGCTAAAAGTAAAATATTTTATTTTGAATGCTTAATGACAAAGAAAATAATTGCCATGTTGAAGCACATAATATGAAGTATGTGGCAAAGAAAAGACAAGTTCTAACAGAACTAAAATAGCCTACTTTTCTGTTACTTAAAATACTTACTAAAATTCTTGTCTTGAAAAACTAGGTTCGTTACAGTAAGTGACATCAACAACCGTTTCTACATTAAATTTATATACATTAGAATAAATTTCACTAAACACAGCATCCAGCTATAATTTCATTTTCTTAAAGCCAATTATTTTCATTAATTTTCTATCGCAAATGAAATAAACTTTACCTATCGTCTGCATGATTTAATTGCAGTTAAAAATAAATATTAAATTATTCGTTGAACAAAAACCATAAAACTACTAAAAAATACACTTAAAATAGGAAATGTAAATTAACAAGTTAGTTTGTAACAAAATCTGTCACTTAACCCGCTTCCACACCACAGTTGTGTTTAACAGGTAAACAGACGCCAAACACAGTATTAATTCAAACATTTACCCGTTAAATTCGGCTAGTTTCATTTCTTTTATTTCGAAAATTAAATAATTAATACTTAAATCGTTTGCAAAAATTTATATTTCAAAGAATATGTAATATTCCTCGCTTTTAAATAGAATGAAAACATTTTATTTCAACATAAAAAGAATCTAGTGAAATATATTTGACGTCATTTTAAATTGATCGATGTCTCTAAAATAAATTTATTTTTATTTATTGTCTAAAAGAATTAAAGTTTCTCGAGCAATTGTTGCAATGGCAATGGTGATTTAATTCTAATTCAAATGGCTTCCTATGCTTTTTAAAAGAGCATTAAATTTTGATGTTTTTTTTTAAATAATTGAAGTACTTAGAATTCGAATTCTTTTCTGAAACTTTAAAAGTATTCTCATTTGGATACGCTGAATTTTTTGACGTATATCACTTGTCCATAGCATTTGTAGTTAAATTCAGCGATTTAAATGACTCGAAATTGAATTTCAATGCTGATTCAAGGGAAATTCGTCGACAAATAGTAGATTTATGTCCATCCGATCGTACAGACAGATGGACAAAAAGTATTAATGTTGGGTGTCTGAGGTCATAGCTCTCTAACAAAAAAAGAATTTTTAAGATTGGACGGATAGAACCGATTTTGGAAGGGGGGGGGGGGTACGGACAGACAGACGGACTTACAGTCAGACGGACGGACATCGACCTCATGTCAATAAATACTTTTTTAAATTTTTTTTTTAATTCTTCGAATTAAAAAAAAAAGAAAAGTAGGCTAAAAACTCGCAAGCTCGACCTCAGCATAATGCATCCATTCCTACCTCTTTCTATAATTTTTTTTTAAAAAATCAATTGGGCTGCCTCATATTACTATTTACACTTTATTTAAGAGAGAAATTACTTATAAGAATTTAATCTTGATATATATTCAAACAAAAATATTTTTAGATAGTTTTATATAGTGCTGACGATTTTTTTTCTCTTCAAAATAACTGCCAATGAAAAATTTTGCCAACATTGGCCTTACATCGAGATGTTTAATAAGAACAATGACTTTAAAAAATAGTTTATTTAGGCATAACAATAGTTCTATTGTAGTACTTTTCCCATAATTGACAACGAATAAAGTTTGGCGCCAATTCAGACCTAGTCATATGTCCACATATGGAGATTTTTTAAAAACTTTCGTTAAACTCACAATGAAATTTTTTTGCATGCACTTCTTTAACATAACTCATACAAATTTTCATTTTATGTGGCATAATTTGGAAAACGTATCATATTCTATACAGACAGAAGAAAAAATCTCTGCAAGACTTCAAAATAATTCCTAATTCAATTACTGATTCTCATCATTATAAAAATATGAGGTTCTGCGATTCACTAACAAATTATTTATTAATGAAGCGACAGCAACAATTTGTTGTTTAATTTGCAATATTATAATTCTGCGAAATATTTATAATGAGGCAATATTTTTATAGAATAAAATAATAGATTTTCAATTTAATATGTGAGCCTGGTTAACTATTAATAAACTGCAATGCAGTTAAAATAACAGAATTTAACTGACATGACTTGGCACATCACTGCAAATGACAATTTCAGGTTCATATGTCAAGAATTTAATATTTGATTTTTTTTTTAAATTTCGCTTGGATATTCGGAAAACGTTCAAATTATTTATGTAACACAAATTAAGAAATCTCCACTTTCATTCACAGACAAAATATCCAATGGTTTGACGTTTGTGTACATAAAATTGTACTTTAACTTTAGTAAAATATTTTTGAAATGATAATTTCCTTCGGACTTTATATAACTAGAACCTTAACATATGTAGGTTTGTAGAAGGGAGGTAGTTTCTTTTAAACCATTAGCTACCAATTTGTAATCACCTTTATCAACTACATTACTGACTATTAGCGTTAACTTTTTAAACCAAATTTTTTATTGTATGTGGTATAATTTGGAAAACTTATCGTATTCTATAGAGACGGAAGAAAATATCGCTGCAAGACTTCAAAATAATTCCTAATTCAATTACAGATTTTCATCATTATTAAAATTTGAGGTTCTGTGATTCACTAACCAATTATTTACTAATGAAACGACAGCAACAATTTGTTGTTTAATTTGCAATATTATAATTCTGTAAACTATTTATAATGTGGCAATATTTTTTATAGAATAATATAATAGCTTTTCAATTTAATATGTGAGCCTGGTTAACTATTAATAAACTGCCAATGTAGTTAAAATAACAGAATTTAATTGACATGACTTGGCACATCACTGCAAATGACAATTTCAGGTTCATAAATGTCAAGAATTTAATAATTGATTTTTGCAAAATTTCGCTTGGATATTCGGAAAACGTTCAAATTATTTATGTAACACAAATTAAGAAATCTCCACTTTCATTCAGACAAAATATCCAATGGTTTGACGTTTGTGTACATAAAATTGTACTTTAACTTTAGTAAAATATTTTTGAAATGATAATTTCCTTCGGACTTTATATAACTAGAACCTTAACATATGTAGGTTTGTAGAAGGGAGGTAGTTTCTTTTAAACCATTAGCTACCAATTTGTAATCACCTTTATCAACTACATTACTGACTATTAACGTTAACTTTTTAAACCAAATTTTTTATTGTATGTGGTATAATTTGGAAAACTTATCGTATTCTATAGAGACGGAAGAAAATATCG
Organism: Hylyphantes graminicola; assembly: GCA_023701765.1. Taxonomy (NCBI): domain Eukaryota; kingdom Metazoa; phylum Arthropoda; class Arachnida; order Araneae; family Linyphiidae; genus Hylyphantes; species Hylyphantes graminicola. The sequence goes on along the minus strand of CM043114.1, from coordinate 34,412,446 downwards.
CTGCAAGACTTCAAAATAATTCCTAATTCAATTACTGATTTTCATCATTATTAAAATTTGAGGTTCTGTGATTCACTAACCAATTATTTATTAATGAAACGACAGCAACAATTTGTTGTTTAATTTGCAATATTATAATTCTGTGAACTATTTATAATGAGGCAATATTTTTTATAGAATAATATAATAGCTTTTCAATTTAATATGTGAGCCTGGTTAACTATTAATAAACTGCCAATGTAGTTAAAATAACAGAATTTAATTGACATGACTTGGCACATCACTGCAAATGACAATTTCAGGTTCATAAATGTCAAGAATTTAATAATTGATTTTTGCAAAATTTCGCTTGGATATTCGGAATAAGTTCAAATTATTTATGTAACACATATCAAGAAATCTCCACCTTCGTTCACAGACAAAATATCCAATGGTTTGACGTTTGTGTACATAAAATTGTATTTTAACTTTAGTAAAATATGTTTGAAATGATAATTTCCTTTGGACTTAATATAACTAGAACCTTAACATATGTAGGGTTGTAGAAGGGTGGTATTTTCTTTTAAACCATTAGCTACCAATTTGTTTGGTTTGGTTTGAATTATCGTCGCACTAGAGCTACACGAGGGCTATTGGCGACGGGCGTCGTATTTTAGAACCACAGTCAGGTGACGAGCCAACACCTGAATAGGCACCCAACGCAACCGTTAAGGGCGACATCGTACGCAGCGTTAGGACTTTGAAGGATATTTAACGTGCACTCCCTTACACGGGGTATTATTCGTCGGACATTTTTGGCTGCACGGGCCGTCTATAGGTCGGCAGCTATTTTGGCGAGCTACCAATTTGTAATCACCATTATCAACTACACTGCTCAAAACAATTAGGGGAGCACTTAGCGCACTTTTGTTTACCCGTCCAGTTCTCATTTTTTCTCGAAACCCTCAACTTTTTTACCCTCAACTTCTCATTTTTTATTAGAAAAAATCTAAAATTTGTGAAATAGATTCCTTGTGCATCCAGATTGAAATGGTAAAAAACAGGGACACATCTTAATTTATTAACTAAATTAAAGGGGCAAAAAATTGGAATCGTAACTTTAATAAATAATATATATTTTTTTCAAAATTTTAATTGTAAAAAGAAGTACAATCAAATTTTTGACTTCTAAGAATGCAAGCGTAGTTAATAATTTAGGGTCAATTTATTTCATAAGTTTTCGGGAGTGAATTTTATTTTACCATGTTTTTCAGACAGTTGTTTGTCAAACAGGCGGCACCTGACCACAACCTTGACTGTCTGGGACTTACAAGACTCGATCTTTATGAAAATCCAGTCATGATCCTGGACTTTTGCGAGTGACCAACATCATAGACCTGGTTTAGCTCTGCTAAACCAAGAAGATAAGCAACAACAACAACACGTACATCAGGAAAAATTCACGACAACACAATATTTACAAGTAATATAAAAAGCTCACTTTAGAACAATGCAAGACCAATTCAAAGTTTCTAATTGCATCTAAAAAATAATGACATCAAACTGTTTTATTGAACTCCCATGTATATTTTAAAAACTTAAACCTCCTTGCATATGAATACTGTAATTTTTTTTCATTTTTATTGTATGCCTTCATTTCGTTGATTATATTCACTGTGAATAAATAAAACATGGCGTCATATTGCGCAAAGGGTTGCAAAGGTGTTTAAAGAAGACGATGTCTACACTGCAAATCTCTGAACAGATTATGAACACATTGCAGAATACTATATTTGTCTCCTAGTTTAGATCACATTACAGAACGCTTTCTGGAACATATTTTGAAGTGCCTTTCCAAACACTTTATTTTGTCTCCCTTTTTAGATCACAATCCGGAACGCATTTTGGCACGCATTTCGAAACACCTAATGGAACAATATTTTCTTGAGAACACTTTTAGAACGTATTTGGCAACTCTTTTCGGAACACATTCGGAAACACTTTCCAAAACACATTCAGGAACGCATTCGGGAACGCATTTTCAAAACACATTCGGGAACGCTTTTTCAAAACACATTCGGGGACGCTTTTAGAACACTTTCGGAACTCCTTTCAAAACACTTCGCGTAGGATTTACGGCACACTTTCAGTAACACTTTTATTGAGCAGCAGTTTGTGAATGGTATAAAATTTAACACTTGCTTTAAATTTTTACATGCCAAATGTTTGTAGTCTTTAAAAAAACTAGTTCTTCTGTTTCATGTTCAACGGTCATGTCGACTTGTCTTATGGGCATAAAACAGAATAATTTTTTTCTTAAAGACTTCAAAACATTTTTCATAAAAAAATTAAAGCGTGTGTTCACTTTTTACCATACAACAAACTGCTACTCAATAAAAGTGTTACTGAAAGTGTGCAAAAATCATACCTAAACTCTTTTGAAAGGTGTTTCGTAAGTGCGGAAAATAGCGGTCCTCTATGCGTTTTGAAAATGCATTTTCTGCAAACTGCCGCTCAAATTAAAAGTGTTGATGAAAGTATGTCAAAAAGAATTCGATCGTTTACGCCAGATACAATTTTCAAAGATATTCTATTTCTGCATATAAATAAAGAATGCCGAAAGCTTCACTTGATATACCAAAAAGATTTTATTTTGTTAGTAATTTCTAGTGACGGAATTTTTCTGGAAAAAGTCCTTGAATTTGTAATAAAAAAATGTAAATCTCCCGATTTCTGCCTAGGATCTCATTATTTTTAAATCTAGAAGGTTGGCAACTCTGGTAAATGTCTTAACATTATAAGACAATCTAACAAAATGGTTAATAATAAAATGCTCATAAATAAATGTTACATAATTCTCGAGTCAATCAACTCACAATTTTAAAATTTGACCAAAAACAATTTAAATTTTTGAAATTAGTTTCAATGAATTAATGCGCAATTATGTTAGAATTTAAGGGGTCGCAGGAGTCTTAAAAATGTGCAAAGAAGATACTACAAAGCATAGTTTGATCTTTCATGTCATTTTTTAACTACTCAATAAATGAGTATAATTTTTTATATGTAATTCTACAAGATTTATTTATTACTAGCAAATTTATACCCGCACTTCGCACGGATTAAATAAATATCAAATCGATCCAAGTATGTGTACCATATAACCTGTTATAAAATCATAAACTTAAGTTATTCTCTTTCCACTCGTTATCAAGTAAAAAATCTCAATTCATTGCCCTAATATTCTAAAATCAAAAATACGCTGTAAAATGTACTCATAAATGTCGTCACAATTCCCTCATAAATACATAAAACCTTTTTTAACTCTTTTGGCTCGTTTTGGTAAATAATTTGGCGAGAAAATAGATATAGCTACAAACACACACATTATACAGCTCTAACACAACGACCTTAGCATATCCAACCAGCTTATAAATTATTTTAAAAAACATTTTGCCCATTTGGCGAGTTTTAATAAATAATTTGGCGAGATTGGCAACATATTTGGCGAAACAATAAAGACATAATACCCTTATATGCAGCTCTAGTGCGATGGCTTTATTAACCATCATAGTTCAGTAATAGCTTAACAAACATTTTGCTCATTTGGCGAGTTTTAATCAATGAATTGGTGAGATTGGCAATGTATTTGGCGAAAAAGTAAAGACATAAAACCCTAATATGCAGCTCGTGCGATGACCTTTATTAACCATCATTGTTCAGTAATAGCTTAACAAACCATTTGCCCATTTGGCGAGTTTTTATTATAATTTGGCGGGATTGGCAACGTATTTGGCGAGAAAATAAAGACCTAACGGCAGCTCTAGAACTTATAGGTAAACTACACATTTATTGTTTGAACATGCATATTTGTAATCAACAGAACCATCATTGACGAAATCATCAACTAAACCCATAAGAAATCCAGGAATCAAGACTTGTTGGAAATACGTCACTTGAAACATATCAATTATTTTGAAATAATGAATTTAGTTTCTGAAAGTTATGGCAACACAATAAAATAAACATTTTCAATTTTATTTATTTTCGTTGAAAGTTTTATTTAATTGTTTCTTCAGATGGCATCAGGAAAGAAAAGAAATCGTCGGATTTGAGCCAAAGTGGTGTAGTTTTCCCAGAAAATTCGAATTCTCTAAAAATAGAACACTTTGAGCTCTGAAAGTTCTTATTCTGTAACTCAAGTATGAACTACGTATTTGTACCAAGTTACGAGTCAAACAAATGTCTAGTTTGTGAGTTTCAGAGAGACATACATACATACATACATATACATACACACACACACACACACACAAAACTTCATTTTTATTATTATAGATAAAACAAGTTTTAAAATTTATGAAACTTTAGCCAAAACTAAAATAAATGATATTAAACATGAAGCTATTTGAACACATTGTGATTAGGCTTGCACGGCAAATTGTGAGGACAAAATTGAAAAAATGACCAAGAAAATGACTTTATATTGTACAAATATGTACAAACAAAGACTTATACCTAAATTCTCAGCTCAATTTTAATTAGAAATTATTTTAAGAACTTTTTAGTCAAAAAATTAATAAAAATTTAAAAATTTTGATTTTAAATTTTTTTAAAATAATTTCTAATTAAAATTGAGCTGAGAATTTAGGTATAAGTCTTTGTTTGTACATATTTGTACAATATAAAGTCATTTTCTTGGTCATTTTTTCAATTTTGACCTCACAATTTGCCGTGAAAGCCTAATCACAATGTGTTCAAATAGCTTCATGTTTAATATCTTTTATTTTAGTTTTGGCTAAAGTTTCATAAATTTTAAAACTTTTTTTATAATAAATAAATCTTGTAGAATTACATATAAAACAAGAAGTTCTAAAAGAACTAAAATAGCCTACTTTCCTGTTACTTAAATACTTACTAAAAGTCTTATCTTGAAAAAACTAGGATCGTTACAGTAAGTGACATCAACAACCGTTTCTACATTAAATTTATATACAAAAGAATAAATTTCACTAACCACAGCATCTAGCTATAATTTCAACTTCGTAAAGCCATTATTTTCATTTATTTTCTATCACCAATTAAATAAATATTGCTTATCGTCCACATGATTTATTTGCAGTTATAAATAAATATTTAATTTTTCGTAGAAAAAAACCCATAAAACTATTCCAAAATGCACTTAAAATAATAAATGTAAATAAACAAGTAGGTTTGTAACAGAATCTGTCACTTAACCTGCTTCCAAACAACAGTTGCGTTTAACAGGTAAAAAGGCGCCAAACACAGCATTAATTCTATATTAAACATTTACCAGCTAAATTCAGCTAGTTTCATTTATTTTATTTCAAGAATTAAATAATTATTACTTAAATCGTTTGCAAAAAATTATATTTCAAAGAATAAATATGTAATATTTTTCTCTTTTGAATAGAATGAAAACATTGCTTACCTACATACAGAATCTTGAAGTGAAATATATTTGACGTCATTTCAAACTGATCGATGTCGCAAAAATAAATTTATTTTAATTCATTGTCTAAAAGAATTAAAGTTTCTCAAGCGATTGTTGCCATGGCAATGGTGATTTATTTCTAATAAAATGGCTTCCTATGCTTTTTAAATGAGCATTAAATGTTAAAGTTTTTTAAGTAATTGAAGTACTTAGAATTCGAATTCTTTTCTGAAATTTTCAATATATTCTCATTTGGATACGCTGAATTTTTTGACGTATATCACTTTTCCGTAGCATTTGTAGTTAAATTCAGCGATTTAAATGACTCGAAATTGAATTTCAATGCTAATTCAATGGGAAATTCGTCGACAAATAGTAGATTTATGTCCGTCCGTTCATACAGACAGACGGACAAAAAGTATGAAAGTCGGGTCTCTGAGGTCATAGCTTTCTAACAAAAAAAGAATTTTTAAGATCGGATGGATAGAACCGATTTTGGAAGGGGGGTACGGACGGACAGACGGACAGACAGACAGACAGACGGACGGACGGACGGACATCGACCGCATGTCAATACCTACTTTTTTATTTTTTTTTGAATTAAAAAAAAAGAAAAGTAGGCTAAAAATTATATTTATACATTGAGTAGTTCAAAAATGACATGAAAGATCAAACTATGTTTTGTAGTACCTTCTTTGCACATTTTTAAGACTCCTATGACCCCTTAACGTGGATTATTTTATTTATTTTTTTGAAAACTAAGTCATTTATCTTTGTAAAAACACATGGCAATTTAACTAGCCCTTTCCACAGTCTATTAATTTTGTTGTTAAGTTAGTATTTTCCTACAACTGCAAGATGCTTTTGTGCAGCTCTACAGCAACGTTGAAGACATGTATGCCTATCTAACCTACGTACCCAGCTGCTTAATCGCCTCCCTGCCTAACCTATCTGCATGCCTTACCTTACCTGTGTATATCTGTCGGCCTGCCTAAACCACCTACATACTTGCCTGATTATCTGCCTTAACTACCAATCTGTTTGAATGCCTGCCTGCTTAATTTACCTACCTAGCTACTTACATTAGTTACCCTACTCTACCTTTAGTATATAACTAACCTGCCTGCCAGCCTAACCTTATCTTACCTACCTGCAAACTTTTATTGGCAATAATTGTGATTATTGTTTTCATTGCCTACTTTGTTACCTGGAAAATTTTATGTATTCTATTGGAGTTAGAAAAAATATTAATGCAACATTACTTCAAAAGATCAAATGAATGCATTTGTGAGATGCAGTATAGTATAATTTTTTACATATATGACCTAGACTAAAAAACTAAACTCCTCGTCGCAACAGCCCATTATTGGGCCAAGTCCTTCCGTGCCCATTTCAGCTTATCTATTGCTCTGGGCTGCTATGCATATGTCGCGGTTAGGCGGTCAACCTACGCAGGACCAAAGTGTTTAGTTCCCAAGCATGCTTGGTTCTCATTTTATCGACCCACTTATATTATGAAAGGCTGAGGAAACTCGCCCAATCCGGGATTCGAATCCCGGACCTGTAGCACGGAAATACAAAGCACTGCCAGTTGCCTCATTTCTTATACTAATGATCTTAATCTCACTAGAAAACAAGAAGTTCTTAAAGAACTAAAATAGCCTACTTTCCTGTTACTTAAATACTTACTAAAATTCTTATCTTGAAAAAACTAGGTTCGTAACAGTAAGTGGCATCAAGAACCGTTTTTCCACCTTAAATTTAAAATAAATTTCACTAAACGCAGCATCTAACTAAACACAGCATCTTTCACTAAACACAGCTTGATTTGCAGTCATAAGTAAATATTTGATTTTTCGTAGAACAAAAACCAAAAAACTACTCCTCAATAAACATTTACTTGCTAAATTCGGCTAGTTTCATTTATTTTATTTCGAAAATTAAATAATTATTACTTAATCGTTTGCAAAAATTTATATTTCAAAGAATAAATAAGCAAAATTTCTAAATTAATAAAGTGTTTGTTGTTTTTTTTATTTGTTTGCAATACTCCTCGCTTTTAGATAGAATGAAAACAATTTATATCAAAATACAAAGATCTCGTAGTGAAATATATGTTTGACGTCATCTTAAATTGATCGATGTCTCAAAAATAAATTTATTTTAATTTATTGTCTAAAAGAATTAAAGTTTCTCAAGCAATTGTTGCGATGGCAACGGCGATATAATTCTAATAAAAATGGCTTCCTATGCTTTTTAAATGAGCATTAAATGTTGATGTTTTTTTAATAATTGAAGTACTTCGAATTCGAATTCTTTTCTGAAATTTTCAATGTATTCTAAATTCGATGCGCTGAATTTTTTGACGTATCTCACTTGTCCGTAGCATTTGTAGTTAAATTCAGCGATTTAAATGAATCGAAATTGAACTTCAATGCTAATTCAATGGGAAATTCGTCGTCAAATAGTCGATTTATGTCCGTCCTATCGTACAGACAGACGAACAAAAAGTATGAAAGTTGGGTGTCTGAGATTATACCTTTCTAATAAAAAAAGAATTTTTAAGATCGGATTGATAGAACTGATTTTGGAAGGGGGGTACGGACGGACAGACGGACGGACGGACAGACGGACGGACAGACGGACGGACGGACGGACATCGACCGCATGTCAATACCTACTTTTTCATTTTTTTTAATTCTTCGAATTAAAAAAAAGAAAAGTAGGCTAAAAACTAGGGTCACCAACCAAAATTTAGTTGGATTGTGAATGTCTTACGCTAACGTTAGAATTAAAACAATGAAGGTATGTATATATGATTTACAATGTACTTAAATGTTAAAAGATATTTTTGTTTTTACATTAAAAAAAAATCTTTTGTATTTGAAAATTAAAAAAATATGGTTTTGACGAATTTATTTAAGTATAGCATACTTTACGCCTTTTTATTACATAAGAATAAACTGCCTTTGGCAAAAGTAAAAGAAACACCAAAAAATTGCACAAAATAATTTTAATAAGAAAGAATCAATTGACCGTACGTCAATACATACAAAAAATACGACATACAACAGATACAATGTTAATAAAATTTTGGAACCATCTATTCCTTGATTCAAATATCAAATCAGATACCAAGACCCCCAAAGTCAAAATAACTATTTTCAGATGTCTAATCGGATCGAGATTCGAAGTCCAGATCATTTAAATATAGGGGAGAGTGTTGTACCTTGGGACGCTTGTACCTTGGGACACTGACAATTTCCAAGAATCTATTGGCAATATTCATACATTGTTTCTTTCTAATAGTAGCCTTAACCAACAGACATCATCAAAATAAAATTTAACACTGGCATCATTAAATTGATGAATTGGTGACAAAAAATAATATTTCATTACCCCAAAGTAAATATTTTTCTCATTCTAATATAATGTTTTACCTTTGTATTTTTACAAAAAGTCAACTGCATTTTATTTTCTTCATAAAAGAGAAGATTTTAAAATGTTTTGGTTATGAGAAAATAATGAAAATGCATTTAGATTGGCCACTATCTTGCTTTTATTTAAACCATGTAGTGTGTTGTACCTTGGGACAGTAAAGCATAGTGTATCATCATATAATGTTAAATAATTAGGACTTGCAATTTTGCTGTATAATTTAAATTATTCTTGAATTATGAAGTTTTATTTGTGTATTTCCTTGAAAAAACAATAAAGTTTGTTTCCTGACACAAATTAGTTCAAGTGTATGACTATTAACTGAATTATAAAGTATGTCCCAAGGTACAACATCATGTTGTACCTTGGGACAATTTATCCTCTCTACTTTAAATGAGCGGCAATTTTTTAATTTCAAGCTGCCAGAATTCAAAAAAATATATTATAGAGGAATATATAGGTGTGTTGAAATGCTGCTTTGAAATTTTTTTTTGACTATAATTATCGAAGAAAAAAATTAAAACGTAAAAATTGTCCCAAGGTACAACACTCTCCCCTATAGCAAAATCATAAATTTTAGAATCAATAACAATAGTTTTCTTACAATTCACACCTGGTAAGATGTATCCTCCACAGTTTAGATAATTTAAGCAGCCACGTCCCGCACAAACTTAAATATAATAATTTCAAAAAGATTCACGTTGTGGATCTTAGTTTATTTGTTTAAACTTGTTGTCCAGTGTCTTCTGTGGTTGCAAAACTGTTGTTGTCCACTTCTACCCTCTGTTAGGAGTTTTAACATGGCCAACTACTTTTTGTAATCTAAAAGCACGGTCAAGTGATTAAAAGTGTTGCAACCTCAAATGTGCAAATGTACAAGTGTTCTATGAAGTATTTAAAATCAATTGAGATCGTAAAATTAGTTTAAAACTCTATCAAAACAGATATTCAATCCTTGTAATTTTCAACGACAATGTATTCTACCATATGATTCAAAAGTGTTTGCAATATGTGCTATAATATGTTCCAAAAAAGTTCGCAATGTGATCCAAAACTGAAATGCAACAAATCCCTTAGCAGAACACATTCTGAACACTTTGTCAACGGTTCTGGAACGCTTTCAGAATTCGATCTATGCGACGGAACGTATGTGGAACACTATCGGAACACAATTTTCCTGAAAGCGCGCTAAATATGTTCCGAATGTGTGTCCCGAGTTTGCAGTGTAACTTAAAAAAAATTGCCAAAGGATGTAACGAGCAACTACAAAAAAATAATTAAAAAAAAAGTAGGTTGACCATTCATGAAGAAAAAGCGACAAGGAGAAATCTGAATTAACATCAAACTTCGAGAATTCTAGAGGGACCCAATAGATACATTTACTATTGTACAAAAAATATTTTTTTATTTGAAATTGAAGTTATTCCCTTATTAAATAAGTATATTAAATGCAAAAAGAGTATTTTTGACAAAAATATTCAAAAATTTTACAAAACTATGCTCAATTTTAATATATGTAGTTTTAGCAAGCGTTGCCGTCTATATAACTTTAATGAATCTAACTTATATGCAAGTTTTGTTTACTTTCCTTGCGTACTTCCAGTGCTTCAAAGGTTTAATTTCTCTTTTTTAAATCGTTGTCAACGAAGTAAAAACAAATAGATTTACAGAATTCTCTACGAAAATTAAGAAGGTAATTCTATTTTTTTAGGATTTTTGTTTTTTTACTTTTAATTGGAATTTAGAATAATTCGTCATTACCTTTCATTCGAAGTAACATTGTTCATAGTCTTTTAATATAGACAAGCAAAATGTTTTAAATAAGGCATTAGCATCCAGTAACAATAAAATGTCTTGTTGCCAAAATAATTAATATCTTAAATTGGAAAAAATGCTGAATTTATAACATCAAAAATGTATCTAATCACCATTCAGGTTCATTGACGGTTGCTATAGAAACATGACTCATCTGTTTAAAATAGGGTACTAATTCTTAAGATTTGGTAGAATCGGGATTTGCAACCGAAGCATTCGACTTCACCGCAGTAGCACGGAAACATCAAATGCAGATTCGGATGCCAATACAGAATTGAGATGTCCAACCGAAGCATTCGACTTCACCGCAGTAGCACGGAAATATCAAATGCTGATTCGGACGCCGCCGATACAGAATTGAGATGTGCAACCGAAGCATTCGACTTCACCGCAGTAGCACGGAAACATCAAATGCAGATTCGGTCGCCGTTACAGAATTGAGATGTGCAACCGAAGCATTCGACTTCACCGCAGTAGCACGGAAACATCAAATGCAGATTCGGACGCCGCCGATACAGAATTGAGATGTGCAACCGAAGCATTCGACTTCACCGCAGTAGCACGGAAACATCAAATGCAGATTCGGTCGTCGTTACAGAATTGAGATGTGCAACCGAAGCATTCGACTTCACCGCAGTAGCACGGAAGCATCAAATGCAGATTCGGTCGCCGTTACAGAATTGAGATGTGCAACCGAAGCATTCGACTTCACCGCAGTAGCACGGAAACATCAAATGCTGATTTGGTCGCCGATATTAAAAGGTCAGTGTCGGCATCCGCACAGGAACATGGAAAAACTTTTACGACAACTGATTGTTTAGTTTTAAGATTAACTCTCCAACTAACTAACCAATCTTCGTAAAAGTTGGCTTTAAATCCTATATGGCTACAATTTTAAACTTGTAAACCCCATTATAAAAAATTGAGTCATTTTTCCATAGTAACCATAATGGGGGCCCTAACTCATAAAATTCACCCTAAGTGTAGAATTTTAAAAATTAAAACGAAAACCCTTGAAAACTTTTTCTTTGATTTTGCAGGTAGATTAAAAAAAATCCACTTGTTAAGCACACAAATTAACATTTTAAACACCTAAAAACAATTTTTTTACCCAAAATATATTATTAAAAAAAGTTTTGGGAAAACTTTGAATGTTCCTAAAATACAAAAACGACGAACAGATATATGAGCTTTTAAAGATTTGGATCGTGGAAGATTAGGATGAAAATTGATTGCCGAGTCCCTTTCAAAAATTCATAAAGAAGTAATGAGAATTTCTTAAATAATATTTTGAGAATTGTTAAAAAGTTTTGAATAGTATTAAAAAGATAGAATTTTTTTTAGATTTTTGTGTATCGGACCCCCTTATATAACTGAACTATCCAAATCGTTGATTTTTTTTTGTATAGAAACATATTTAAAATAGGATAAACTGTTAATGTGAAAGCCAACCATGCCAACAGACTTTAACCACAGTAACACGGAAGAATAAGTTACTGACCAAACATGAGTTATTACTTTAAATATGAATTCGGATGTTAGAATTAACATTTAAAATAATATTCAAGCTGGATATTTATATTTAATATATTTTTTATTCATGCACAAACTTGAGCTATATGATCAGTATTACTTATTTTAATTAAAATTTGCTAAAACGCCAAATCGAATGTAAAGTTTTCGATTCATTTTAACGATCTGAATGAATGTAAATTCAATCTGCGTCTTACTTAACCCCCCGTTCCGCCTGTAGCGGTAGGGTATTTAGCTCTATTGTGGTGAAAAGCTGTACACTTCCCACAGAAAATGTTTGCTCGATAGATTATATTTAAAAAAAGCTGAGAAATTTAAACGATATTTTACTTTGACATTTAAGTAATTTAACCTTATAATCTTATCAGCTGTTATTTAGCTATAATTTGCCGCTTCACACTTGTGTATGGCATTTGTGGTTTAGGCTGTGAAAGGCGGCGGTGACAGAAAGACTCAGGCGTTTATAATACCTTCACTTTACAAATTACAAAGAATTATTGCAAAGCCAAAGGCCATTTAATTTTCCCATAAAAACAGTAAATGACCAAAAATGTCTTCCCAACCTATCCGCATTTTTGACTAGCCTCTAACATATGTCAGAAAAAAAAGAGGACGTCCCTAAAGGCAATCAAACAGTCTTCCTTTTAAAATGTCGAAGGCTCTTTTTCTTCAATCTGGCGCCATTTTTTCCACCATTCTTCTGCATTTCTTCCATACAAGGAACGGATAATGGGCATTCAATAAACAAAAATGAAAAAAATCAGTCATTCATATGCAAAAAGGCTCAAGTCAGTTTTCCGAATGCATAAGTGAGTTAAAACTGCGGTGATAATTTTTTAATACTGCAATTGGCGAAATTTAGTATGGATGTACATTTAATTAGCTATACTTTTTAAAGCCTCAACCCTGGTTATTGACCAATTCCTTCTGCCTCCCGTGATGTTTCCGGGCTAAAGAAATTAATTGCAACGCCCCCCCAATAGGAATAAAACTTGAATACAACTGAAACGCCAAAAAGATTGTGTTTTAATGTTAATCTAAAAGCAACTAAGAAAATAAGATGAATGTGTATTGTTCATGCAATATTTATATAATAAGAGATACAAATATATGCACTTTTTCTACTATTTTCTTGAAAATTATCTGATCGTTAAGGAGCTAACAGCAAAACTCGCGGTTTTGAGAAGTGGTCAAGTTACGAGACCCTGTTTGTTAATCCATTCAAAATAGAAGCGGTAACGTATAGCTCTTGGATTTTGACAGATTTAACGTGCACCACACAGTTTTGCAATTACACCCCTTATTTTATCAGATAGAAGGCAAGAATATATCGAAGAAAAATTCACCCTTCCCAGGGTATGTAGGTTTGAATTATCGTCGCACTAAAGCTACATGATGGCTACTGGCGACGGGCGTCGTATTTTAGAACCACAGTCAAGTGACGAGCCAACACCTGAATAGGCACCAAACGCAACCGTTAAGGCGAAATCGTACGCAGCGTTTAGGACTTTGAGCATATTTAACGAGCACTCCCCTACACGGGTATTATTCGTCGGACATTTTTGGGCTGAACGAGCCGTTTATAGGTCAGCAGTTAATTAGGCGATGCTCGGAACCGAACCTGGGACCTTTCGCATGCTAGGCAAGTGCCTAACCGACTGGGCTCCCCAGCCTTACCCTTCCCAGGGGAATGACCGCCCCCGCATTTAAGCTTCGATTTCATTCCTTTTTGTTTGAAGAGGAATAAATTTCCCGATATAAACATATCGAGATAGAGATACGAGCTCGGAGACGGGAATTGTTTGTGAATGCATTTTGATGGCATGTTTCGCTGTTTCTGGAAAAGTTTGTCTCTGATGAGTTTTTTCTCTGTCAAGCGCCGATTTAAAAAACAATTACGTTGTTATTGGAGTAAGAAAAAGTTTATTAGTAAATTAGACTGGATTGTTCAAGTTTCGCGTATTGTTCATTTTAAGGATACTGCTAATATTTTTTATTAAAATTGTTCGTACAGCCAACACAGTAATATTTCTTCATTAAACGCATAATAAATAATTTTTACGCAAAATGAAACATTTTTAAAAAACAATTAAGGTTTATTTTTCTGAAATAGTCATTTTCGTGAATTTTTCAAAAATTTCAAAAAGAGTATTTGCGGTACCTTAAGCTTCCAAACACAACTTTCCTAACTATAACTTTAGTTTTTGTTAGATTCAAATAGATAGAAGTCACAAATGAAGGAAGTTTGTTTTTACATTCTAGTAAAGTAAAGCAAACTTCTCAACTCAGACTTTTTAGCGGACGCCTGAGGAGTTCTGGTGGTAATAATCGTAGATGAGAGGGAAAGAAAAACAAAAATGTTCGTTATCACTAATGCGGTCTCGAATCATTAAGAAAGTACGACCAAAAAACTTCCCAAAAAGTACTAAAACGTCGAGTTTTAGATATATATGGATGGAAAGTCAAGAAAGGGATATCATCTATGCAAAAAGATAAAGTATTGAAATAAAAGAGAGGGTACAAAAGTACTTTTATTTCTTATAGGCGAGATATGTCTAAGGAAAATAATGAAGTTTCAAAGAAATGCCGATTAATGTATAGTCATTGTTTGAACTTCATTAATGACTTGGTGGGTAACCATAAAATCAAAGAGAAGTCCATGACAAAGATTTAACAGCAGATTTAACATTTAGAAGCCCCGAGTCATTACAGAGTGTCCGTAAAACTGGATTCCTGTTCCAGTAATAAACGAATCCAATCATTTTATTTTCATTTTATTTTTTTTCAAACGCACTTGTTTATACAATACACATTGAAAAATTTGTAATAAAAGGGATTCCTATGCAAAAAAAGTCAACATCATACGATGTATTGACTCTGGTTGTTCTATCACATAGAAACATCATACTGACATTTTTTTGCAGATTTGTGTTCTTTTTACTTCACACTGACTATCTTCTTTCAGATTGAGACCGTAATTATATGGAGACAAGAGCATTGTCCCTATATTTGAAAATAAATTGCGAGAGCAAAAACCTTTTCTCTTAGCGATACACCAAAAAATGGTTTAATTTAAAGACAACAAAGTACACAAGAGTGTAAGATAAGTGAAGAATACACGGGAAAATCCGATTGATTTTGTAGAGAAGTTTCCTTAGCAGGCCACTTTGGCGATGATAGTTAGTGATCGCCTAAACTTGTGTAAGGAAATCAGTTCCTATCACAGAGATCATAGTTGAAGTAATATAGTGGCAGATCACATGACCTCCAATGCTAACGATAGGACGCGCAAGGAGCTCCCAGAAGAGCCCCAATGAAGCCAGTGTTGTAGGTCACTTGATCTTCCACTTTAATACTTTAACTACTATCTCTATGGTTCCTAACTACCAAGATTCAGGCGATTGACGATCCTGACGCTTGGACCAAGCGAAGAAGAGAGAAACCGGTTTTCTGCCGCCAATGCTCGCCAAGCAGACAATTGACAATTGGGCTTCCGCCTAATAAATCGATCGGTTCTTCCCGTGTACTCTTCAAGTGAGAATTATAAAAATGACTTAAGAAAATTCCACAAACACTGTTGGTAAAAATTGTACATGAAAATGCTGTCATTTTAAATTAAAATTGAATTCCAAGGATGCATCACACTGGAGAAAATTCAAAACTTAAAAAAATAACATTAAAATGTGTGTGTTAGGAAATATATTTCATAAAAATAAGATATAAGTGATATTAATAAGAAAGAAATTAGAAATATGAATATTTAAAAAATAGCCAATTTGCAGTAAAATACGCTCTATTTTTATGAAAACAATTGTGCTTTTTAAAAATATTTCGATAAGCATAATTAAAGTGAATATAAAATAATGTACATAAAACTATGGAAACATAAAACATTCTCGAAAGATATTTTAGACTGGAATTATAAAAATAAAATAAATTTAACTTGTGGTAAACACTACTTGATTCTAGATAGTTCAAGCAATTGAAACACAAAAAATAACTTCGATGTTTGAAGATAAAGATTTAAGAAAATGAAAAATAATTTCAAGACGAAGGAACTTAACGCACTAGAAAGATAAAAGTAAAACTTAAGTTAATATTGTACGTTTCAATTAAACGATTAAAAAAATCTAAAATTCCAAGAAATTTTTCGGAAATTAGTTAAAAATTCTAAAGATTAACTACTTTCAAAGAACTAATTGGAATTCATGATAAAAATTACATTTTCCAACATGTTTATACTTAAGTTTTTTTTAATTACCTTTAATAGTTTTAAACTGACAAAATTGAGGACTATTTCGAAAAAAAATTACTTTTCAAAAAACTTACATTGAAAAAAAAATTCTTTTTATCTTATACGCATATTTTACCGCAATATGTAGATAAAAAAAAGTGTCAATTAAAAGGCTTTTCCAAAAGAACCTTGTTTATTAAATAAAAGTATTTGAATATTATCTTTGTGTCGAATACCTAATTAGAAAACTCAATTAATGCTTTAGTTGGTAAAACTTTATTTTGACTTTAAATAAACTATTAAGCATTTCAACTGGTCAATTTTTCAGGAATTTACCTGTATGAAATTTCAAATGAATTTCAATGAAAAATAAAATTTCAAAAATTGAAGTTCATTTCATTCTATTTTTACGTGCACAATCTTTCACATGTTTTACCACCTTTACATTATCTGCACCGTGCTTAAATCAAAAATGCATTCGAAGTAAATATATTTGTTTTTTAATTTTGTCCGCAAGCATCATAAATGGATCAACAAACTGATTTTTAGGCTATTTTTATTTAATATAATACTTGGAGGATATCAGTTTCATGAGCGTATTAATTCTTTTTAGGGTTTTTTTTTTTTACCTTCCTATTACCACAATAAAATTCCAGGAAAAAATTAAATAAGTTTTGATTTTATGAAATTAACATGTTGCATACTCCAAACACTTTGCTTTTGGGGACAATATGTGTCACTTAGAGCCTTTTCCTGAACAGTGTTACTATATAAAGTTTAACGAAAAATCTTTCTTACGATATTTACACATTACATTGATTTACCAAAAACGATCCGTTTAATAAACAAATGTGATCCATTTATTTTTCCCCCATATAGGAATAAAATTATAAACATTTATCATTAATGCAATTTTCAATCTTAAATTTTCATAGAAAGTTAATGGTATCATACGTACAATACTACATGCATTATGCTACTTTTCCTAGGTTTGCAAGTGTGATGAATTTTAAGGCGTAGTTGACATCCCCAATATAATTAAACAATTTTCCAAATAGAATGTCTCTGTGCCAACAGCTGGAAGCTAAAATTGCTAGAAATGTTCTACATAAATTAGTCGCAGAATTTCGAATGTCATGTGTCGAATGTGTCTTTTTAATGTAAAAATGAAATTATAGGGGATAGTGTTGTACCTTGGGACGCTTGTACCTTGGGACACTGACAATTTCTAAGAATCTATTGGCAATATTCATACATTGTTTATTTCTAATAGTAGCCTTAACCAACAGACATCATCATAATAAAATTTAACACTAGCATCATTGAATTGATGAATTGGTGACAAAAAATAATATTTCATTACCCCAAAGTAAATATTTTTCTCATTTTAATATAATTTTTTTACCTTTTTACTTTTACAAAATGTCAACTGCTTTTATTTTCTTCATAAAAGAGAAGATTTTAAAATATTTTGATTATGAGAAAATAATGATAATGCATTTAGATTGGCCACTATCTTGCCTTTATTTAAACCATGTAGTATGTTGTACCTTGGGACAGTAAAGCATATTGTATCATCATATAATGTTAAATAATTTGGACTTGCAATTTTGCTGTATAATTTAAATTTTTCTTGAATTATGAAGTTTTATTTGTGTATTTCCTTGAAAAAACAATAAAGTTTGTTTCCTGACACAAATTAGTTCAAGTCAAGTGTATGACTATTGAATGAATTGTAAAGCATGTCCCAAGGTACAACATCATATTGTACCTTGGGACAGTTTATCCTCTTTACTTTAAATGAGTGGCAATTTTTTTTTTAATTTCAAGCCCCCTGCCAGAATTTAAAAAAATATATTATAGAGGAATATATTTGTGTGTTGAAATGCTGCTTTTAAATTTTTATTTTGACTATAATTATCGATGAAAAAAATTAAAATGTAAAAATTGTCCCAAGGTACAACACTCTCCCCTACTTGTGAAATACAAAAGTTAAATATTGTAAAGCCAAAAATATTTGTTATTTCTAACAAGACAGCTTTCTTTTTTTTTTTCAATCATCCTAATTTTTTTTTATTAGTCGACATTAACGACGACTTTGTGAATACCATTAACACCTTCATTTTCGAATAAATAAGTTAAATTTAAATATTTTAAACATGGTTTTGCCGTGTTTCCGTGTACTTAATTTCTTTTTTAATAAATTTTCAAAACTACCGTCTTCTTTATCTTATTAGCTTAGTTGTTTAACATTATTTGACACATAAGTTGCTATCTGCCGTGTCGTACTAAGTAAAAGTTAACGTCTACAGATAGCTTGCAAAAAAGGTTTAGTTAAAATCATTCTTACATTGAATTAAAATCGAAGTAAACTTGCTTTAAAGGAGAAGGATTTTCGTACCACGCACATAAAATAAGCAAGTCTTCTAGTTTCAAAATTTTCATGTTCTAAGTGTTTGATATTTAACTCATTATGTAAAACTTGCAATTATTGACTTATTCAAAATTGTATTCAAACTTACATAGTGTAGTGCTAAAATTTTACTCTTACGCAATTTGCAAAAAAAGGATTTCTCTAAACGTGTACCATAATAACATTACGTTAAGAAAGATCGCTATAATGATAACGAGAATTATAAGTTTTTTAAATTACTTAATAAAAAATATAGCTTCAATATTAACAGCTTAAGTCATTTTGAATACATACAAACAAGCATGATTGCAATGACGTTTTCAACGCAACTGGGCAAGCATGCGAGATTTTCTACTTAACGTTGGGACCTTTAGTAAAAATGGTAGGTTGAAATACAGAAAAAATAAATCTGAATTACAGCCAAAATCATTCATTTACTAGCATAACAATTTTAACAGGAAAAACTTACAATGAAAAAACAAATATTTATACTTTTTTCAAATATTTTTTTTTAATTTAGCAGCTAATAATATCTTTATTAATCATTAATTATAGGGTTTTTTTTATCGACAGTTTTCATTTTTTCACATCACTAAGAAATTGTTTCCGCATTAGGCTCAATTTTATTAAAATAGTACGGGCAGGCGTTGCTGTCAATCTAGTGGTTTTTTTTTTTTTTGACGAGTCAACTTTTTTTGATAAAATGTAAGGCAATTTTTTGTGGAAATCATTTCAAACGATACAAAAAACAACTATTTGAAGTTTAAAAAGTATAAATTTTTCTGAATATAAAACTGAAGTATTTTTTTTCGCTTCTCCTTTACTACCAAGTATCAGACTTATTTAAGAAACTTACAATTTTCTGATTAATAACTAGATTAGTTTCTGAAGATAGTAGATTTAGGTAGAAATAACATTGCTCTAGAGTTATACTATTGGTGACGCTCTTCTTTTTGTATGTTTTATGTAACACTGCATATAACATGCTTTTGTACTGGGAATAAAAAAAATTAATACAGTATGAAAATTTTATGAATAATCGTCTCTATTTTTTTTTAATTCAAAATTTTCTTCAAGAAATATCTCAACAGCAACCCATAAAATAATTGCTCAACAAAAAAATAATCTCATCGATTAAATAAGAAAATAAATTCCAAATTACTAACATTAATGATATATTTAACCATCAAATTTAGTTCTTGACAGTTGCTATAGAAACATGACTCATGTATTTAAAATAGGGTAGCAGTTCTTGAGATATGGTAGAACCCAGATTTGCAACCAAAGCATTCGACTTAACCGCAGTAGCACGGGAACATCAAATGCAGATGGTCGCAGATAGCTTAAAGCTTGATTCCACGGTCCTCGTCCACGCTTAAAATGACAGCTTTTACAACATGATTGGTTAGTTTGAAAATTAACTCATTAACAGAAACAAGATTTGCAACCGAAGCATTCGACTTAACCGCAGTAGCACGGAAACATCAAATGCAGATGACCGCAGATAGCTTAAAGCTTGATTCCACGGTCCTCGTCCACGCTTAAAAAGACAGCTTTTACAACATGATTGGTTAGTTTGAAAATTAACTCATTAACAGAGCCAAGATTTGCAACCGCAGCATTCGACTTAACCGCAGTAGCACGGAAACATCAAATACAGATGGTCGCAGATACCTTAAGGCTTGATTTGACTGTCCTCGTTCGCGCGGACCACCACAGCGTTTACGACATGATTGGTTAGTTAGAAAACTAACTCACCAACCAATCTGCATTATATATGTTAGTGCCCGAGCACACACAGACCGTGAAATTAAGCCTTTACCTGGCATATTTTTAATACTCTTCTACTCTAAATAAATGGGTCATTTTTCATATAGCTATGAATAGGGATTGTTACGTTACCATTCAGTCTTAAACTATTTAAACCAGATATTGCATTAAAGTTTTTCAACTATTGAACAGTTTAATTTTTTATTAGGATGAAAAATTAATCACAATGAGAACAAGGCTGCTAAATATCATTTATCGAAATTTCGCCATCTATTTGGAATGGGGTAAAAGCTTGCTTTGCTCTAGTAAATTATTGTCAAACTAGGGCGTTAGGAAGAATTGTAACTGTTAATAACAATCATCTAGCATCAGACTTCACCGCAGTAGCACTGAAACATCTAGTGCAGATACAATCCCGTGCAGTCAGTCATCCCGTGCAATACATCCAGTGCAGTCAGTCGTCAATCCAGTTATAAAATTCCTTAAGTATGTAAATCCATTTTTCCCTGATTGTCTTTAAATGCTGCTTTTCTTAATTTAATTTTTAAATTTTATGAAAATGGTAGGCTGAATACAAAAAAAAAAAAAACTTAAAACATTTTAGGCACATATTACTTTAACTCAATTGTAATTTTTTTTTATAGTACATTAATTTTAGACATTATTTCTGGTTTCTTTGGAACATTTTATGTCAGCTTTCAGGTTTTTGTTTCAAAGAATTAAAAATATTTCAGCAAGCTGCTGAAAACACAAGTTTAATTTGTAGAGTAACTTGATTCTATTTAAAATTATTTTTAATGCTTAAAGATACTTAATCTACTCTATTCTAATTATATTTCATAAATAAATTAATATTGATGTTTAAAAATGGAGGGATATGATAATGGTTACGCTTAAATGGATAATTTAAGATGGAGCACTTTATTAAGGGTACATCCATTCTACGCCGTGCATATAAAGCTAGTTTAATTATAGTACTTAGTCGCACATTTTATTATATTTATAGCATTCTTTTTTAGTAAAGTTTATAAATTTATTCTATATTTAGAAACTGAATTTATATTTAAAGAAAAAAAATACTGAAAACAGTACTCTATTAACTTTTAAAATTTAATTGATATTTTATACTAATTAATAGTTTATTTTGCCTCAAAATTGCTACAGAAATTAGACATTAATTTTTCAATTATTTACAATAAATGAAGTTTGGCTCTAATTCAGTCACCTTTTCTATTTCCTAAACATAGTACAGATTTTTTAATTCATTCTTAAACACACACACTGATTGTCATCAATATTATTTTTGGTGTTCTTTGATACCACACATTAAGCAATTATATATTTACTTAAAAAAGCAAAATTTGTGAGGTTGAAGTTTTTAATTCGAGATACTGTGAACTATTTACATTGATCCTATGCTCTTTATGAAATAATTCCATAAAAATATTTTTGATCAGATTACGTCGAAGTTCGGGTTTTAGTTAAAATAATAGAATTTAATTGAAATAACTTAGCACCTTACTGTAAAAGGCAATTTTTGGCTCATAAACGTTAGAATTATTAACCATCGAGATTTACAAAGTCACTTAGCCATTCAAAATTCTGCTACTTATTTATGTAAAACATTACAAGCAATTTTAACTTTTCAGCTGTTGGAACAGAAACATTTTATTTTGAATATGGTTAAATCTTATTTGAGATGGCAACCATACTTTCAAAATTCATCACACTAGCAAACCTAAGTTAGTAACAATGATGGAAGTATTTTTGTAGGTGCGATAACATTAAATTAATTGACGATTTCAAAGCTTATCAAGTCCTTACTCAGCGAATGCTAATTTTTATAGTGATAATTACTATTACGAATTACTTTTTCACTGGTTTATGACCCGTTTGTGAATACCCGTAACAACTTCCTAAATGAATAAACATGTTATTTCACAAATTGTTGTTATAGTTTTTGCACTACCGATTTTGTCCTGTAACAAAATATTCAGTTAGATGTCTTCGTTTATCTTATATTTGTTTATTTAGATAAAGTCAAACAAAGGTGCCCATTTGTTGATATAACCATGATTCTATGCTATAAGCGAGCAAAGTAAAAAATTACGTCGATTTTGAATGCATTTGTACATTTAGGTAGTGATATAACTCGTTAAAGACGGTGTATGAAGATTACTGTACAATGTTAAATTTAATGTAGGTAAGACATTTAAATATTACATGTTCGTTTGAGGACATTAATAGCTAAAATGAGACAACACTTTTCTGTTATACATAAAAAAAATAAACACTTGATCAGTTGAAAGTTGTTTATCTAAAGATGCAACTGTGTGGATATAGTTTCAACAGTCGATACATTGTTTAAATTTTAAATCCTAAAGTTAAAAAAATTATCAACTGCAACATCTAGTTTTAATTTTTAACTAAATATTGCATCTTAACCATGCATAGATAATATTCAATAGAACGAAATCTCAGCTTGATGCTGGCATGGTGTTATTCTATTGGAATGGTGAATATTTCTACCATAGATATAGGTAGTGTAACTGCATAGATATTGGGTGCATGTTAAATTAGTAGAAGTTTGAAGTACTGACGATGACAATATCGCTGTTAATTTGCTTTGGATGTCTGCTCAGGTGTTATCTTTTCATTATCGCAAATCCTTCTTTAAAGATCTCTGGGGAGATTTTTAAACCAAAAAAAATATTTTTCTAGAATATATTTACATAAATATTACATAGCATCTTAAAAGCTATTAATCGTACATTTTTAAACATGCAAGCTTAATATTAAAGAGCATATTACTAATTATTTTTGTGCATAGAAAGGACCAAATATATAAATTAAGGATACTTAAATATTCACAATTACAAAGCGTTATCAGAGAGATGTGATACTTATGTAAAATGTTTTAGAAAATGAACACGTGTTTAAGGAATAAAAAATCTCAGCAATCCAATATTTACATATGCGATAAAAAAAGTGCAGTTAAGAATCGAATTCCCGGTACAAATTTCTAATTGCATGTCTAAAAAAAATAGATAGACTTTTGCAATGACGGATAATTTAGTTTGTAGAGAAATTCGAGGAAAAAAAAACAACTAATCTTCTTAAAAGTTAGCTTCAATTCCTTACGGTATACAATTCTAACACGCATAAACTCTACTTTTATATAAATAAGTCATTTTTGCAGATTACCTATAATGGAGGTTCTGTAATATTAGCAAACTTGCAACTTAATGCAGAATTTAGTAATTTTTATATTAGAAAATTAAATTATATTTGGTTTTAAAAAATATATCCACGTTTACTTCAGTTTTTAGTTTTTTATGGTTTCTACTACGATAATAAATGTATCATACAATGAAATAACGCCTGTTTTTGCGGTAGAAATATAAAATGTATCAGTACTAGGGTACAATCAGTGAGAATTACATTTATATGGCAGGCTTTAAAGCAGTAGCACGGAAACATCAACTGCAATCACAGTTAACATAATATAATTGTTTTTTATATCTATTCTGTGAATCGAAATTTTCTGCTGTGTTCCTAAAAGTTGGTTCGCTTTTTTTTTATTTCCTTTATATTTCAATTGCCAAAATTTAATACTATTTTGTTAAAAGCGTAATTGGTATTGGAAAAATAACTATCTAGATATTGCTTATGTGTTAGGTACTTTTCTTATTTTGAAAATATTTCTACTAAAGGGGTAATGTTTATGTAAATGCCGGTGCGAAAAAGTTGAAAAACGACAAAAAAATCAGGGCTAAATTTTTTTTAACATCAATTAGAAGCGAAAAAAACAATTGTCACCGCAATGGTGAAAATATTTATAGTTATCAATAATAGTAAACTCATGAAATTCACAACCGAATTTGCACTTCTTTCCGTGTCAGAAATATCCATTGGGTTGATTTCTTTTGCACAGAAACATCTATATACATAAAAGGCGACTTCTGTTTGTATAGGATGCGAAATCAGAACCACGCAAAAGATCGTCATGAAATTTGCCACAAAAATTCCTCTCATCTCCGGAACAAACATAGGCTGAGAAATTTTCGAATCAGACTATTTCTTCAATCGTTTTCAAAACGTTTTAAGGGAAAAAAATACACAACTTTTGCTTAAATCCGATTATTTTTTCCCTTTTGTGATGCCATTCAGCAGAAAAAATTAAATAAAACATATAACGGAAATAATTGAAATTGAAAATGCTTATTTTGTTCTGTTGCTAAATTCAAAATGTCAATAATAATTAATACGTTTCAAGTGACGTTATCCAACCAGTCTCCTTTCTACGATTTATCGTGTTTATTAAGTTGAATTCTGAATTTTTTAAATGCATTTTTAAGATAATACTGAACTATGTTGGCTTTTGAAGGCCATTGCACTGGAGCTGCATGTTAGTAATTTTATGCCTTATTTTTTTCGCCAAATACTTTGCCAAACTCGCCAAGTTATTACAAAAATCGTATTAAATGAGCACATTTTTTTATTAGCTGGTTGTGCGAAGGTCATCGCACGAGAGCTGAATGTGTGTGTTGGTAGCTATATATCTTTCCCTCGCCAAATTCGCAAAAAAGAACCAAATGAGCTAAAAACTTGATTTGTATGCATTTAAAATTTTTATTAATTTACGACGACTTTATCGGTGAATTTTAACTAAGAGTTTTTAAAATTTTGAATTTTTAAGGCAATATAAGTAGCAGGATTCCTTACTCATAACGAACGGTAACAGCAACATAAGCTTATTATTCTATAACGGATTAAGGGATAGATGAATTGAACTGACCTACATAAAAAATGCAAATCGTTTGCTGTTTGCTGGAGTCGCTTATTTTTAATTCTTACTGATTATTTTGTATTTAAATATGTATTCTTTTTAATTTGAGCTTCTTATCAAAGGTATTTTTGAAATTAATATTAATCCTTACTATATCCAAAATGGGTAATTAAATGGAAACTATTACTGGGTAATCTTCATATCTTATTTAACTCAAATGAAAGAAAAAAATAGTTAAATTGACTATTAAATTATTTTTTCACCTTTACCCGTGCAACGTCGGATATAACAGCTAGTTTAATATGAATAGCAAGCATACCAATAACAGACTTTAACCGCAGTAGTACGGGAAAAATCTGTTAATGACATGGTCACCAATACATTATGGACAATAGCAACCATACCAACAGACTTTAACCGCAGTAGCACGGAAACATCTGTTAATGACATGGTCACCAATAAATTATAGACAATAGCAAACATACCAACAGACTTTAACCGCAGTAGCACGGAAACATCTGTTAATGACATGGTCACCAATAAATTAAGGACAATAGCAACCATACCAACAGACTTTAACCGCAGTAGCACGGAAACATCTGTTAATGACATGGTCACCTATAAATTATGGACAATAGCAACCATACCAACAGACTTTAACCGCAGTAGCACGGAAACATCTGTTAATGACATGGTCACCAATAAATTATGGACAATAGCAACCATTCCAGACTTTAACCGCAGTAGCACGGAAACATCTGTTAAAGAGATGGTCACTAATAATGGACAATATTTCAAAGTGCGTTAGTTGTAGGCCAAATAAATGCGTGTTTTTTCGTATTCGTTTATACAGTCGCGTTTTATTTATATACTAGCTGTTGTACCCGACGTTGCACGGGTAGAGATGAAAAAATAATTTTCTAGTCAATTTAACTTTTTTTTTCTTTCATTTGAGTTACATTAGATATGAAGATTACCCAGTAATTTTTTTCAATTTAATTACCCATCTTGGATATAGTAATGATAACTATTAATTTCTCAAAAATACCTTTGATAAGAAGCTGAAATTAAAAAGAATCCATATTTAAGTAAAAAAATAATCAGTAAGAATTAAAAATAAGCTACTCCAGCAAACAGCAAACAATTTGCATTTTTATATAGGTCAGTTCAATTCATCTATCCCTTAATCCGTTATAGAATAATAAGCTTATATTGCTGTTACCGTTCGTTTTGAAGTACAGAACCCTGCTACTTATATTACCTTAAAAATTCAAAATTTTAAATACGCTATAAAATTCACCAATAAAGTCGTCGTAATTTAATAAAAAATTTAAATACATACAAATCATAAATTTTGTTAGCACATTTGGCTTTTTTTTGCGAATTTGGCGGGGGAATTATATGGCTACCAACACACCCATTCAGCTCTCGTGCGATGACCTCCGTACAACCAGCTAACAAAACAAATTCGCCTATTTGGTACGCTTTTTGTAATAACTTTGTGAGTTCGGCAAAGTATTTGGCGAAAAAAGTCATAAAAACCCTAATATGCAGCTCCAGTGCGATGGCCCTCAAAAGACAACATAATTCAGTATTATCTTAAAAATGCATAAAAAATTCATATTTCAAATTAAATAAACAGAATAAATCCTAGAAAAGGGACTGCTTGGATTACGTCACTTGAAATGTATTAATTATTTTTGAAATTATGAATTTAGCTACAGAACAAAATAAACATTTTCAATTTCAATTATTTTCGTTAAAAGTTTTATTTAATTTTTTGTTGAATATCATCACGAAAGGGAAAAAACGATCGGATTTGAGCGAAAGTTTTGTATTTTTTTTCCTTTAAAACGTTCGAAAACGACAGAAGGGATAGTCTGATTCTAACAATTCTTCGCCTATGTTTGTTCAGGAGATGAGATGAATTTTTGTGTCAAATTTCGTGACGATCTGTTGCGTGGTTCTTAAGCTTTCGCGTCCTCTACAAACAAACAGAATTCACCTTTTATGTATATAGATTATTATTTTGAAATCAAGAAGTATTGGTAATTGATCGAACATGAGTTATTACTTAAATAAGAATCCTTAAATTGAATTAACATATTTGAATTAATATTCAGAGAAATATTCATATGTAATATTTGAGTTATGTGCAAACTTGATCGTTAATATTATTTATTTTAGTTAAAATATGCTAAAACTTCAGATCAGACGTAAAGTTTTGGATAAAGGTTAACTGTCTGAAAGAATTAGTAAATTGAATGTACGTATAACTCAACGCCTCGGTTCTGCAGGTAGCAGTAGGGTATTTAGCTCTATTCTGGTGAAAAGCTGTACACTTCCCTTGGAAAATGTTTGCTTTATAGATTATATTTAAAAAAGTTGCGAAATGTAAACAATATTTTACTCTGACTTTTAAATAAATCAAGCGGTTCTCTTATCAGCTTTTATTTAGCTATAGTTTTTTGATGCATGACACTTGTATATGAAGAGTACACGGGAAGAACCGATTGATTTAATAGGCGGAAGCCCGCAATTGTCCGCTTGGCGAACATTGGCGGCAGAAAATCGGTTTATCTCTTTTTTCTTCGCTGGTCCAAGCGTCGGAATAGTCAATCGCCTGAATCTTGGTAGCTAGGAACCACAGAGATGGTAGTTAAAGTATTAGAGTGGAAGATCACTGGCTTCATTGGGGCTCTGAGCTCCTTGTACGTCCCGTCATGAGCATTGGAGGTCACGTGATCTGCCACTCCATTACTCTAACGATGATCTCTGTGGTAGGAACTGATTTCCTTACACAAGTTTATTCGATCACTCACTATCATCGCCAAAGTGGCCTACTAAGGAAACTTCTTTACAAAATCAATCGGTTTTTCCCGTGTACTCTTCATACGGCATATGTGGTTTAAGCTGTGGAAGAGGAGATAGAGGACAGTCCCATAATACCTTCTACTATTTTTTATTTAAAAAAAAAATAACGTGAAGCCAAAGAGAACCAATAAACTTCCCTTTAAAGCAATAAATGACTACAAATGTATACCCGACCTATCTGCATTTTTGACTAGCCTCTAACATAAGTCAGAAGTAAGAGGACGTCCCAAAAGGCAATCAATCCAAAAGAACGAATAATGAGCACGTAATAAATAAAAAAAATTAAAAATTCAGTCATTCATATGCAAAAAAAGCTCAAGTCAGTTTTCCAAATTTCAGAATTATGGTTTCGAATAGTGATCAAGTGACGAGACTCTGAACGCGACTCCAAAGCAAATTAAAAGCAATATCGTATGTCGCGTTTGGACTTCGACAGATTTAACATGCACTGAATGGTTTTGCAATTACACCCCTATTATATCAGATAGAAAATACAATATTGTATACCCATGAAAGATTCACCCTTCCCCATGGAATGACATTCACCGCTATTAAGCTTCGATTTCATCTCTGTTTTAAAGATGAATATTCCAAAAGATGAATATAGAGATAGAGATAAGCACCGAGATAAAGATATCAGCTCTCAGCCGGGGATGCATTGTGAATGAATTTTGATGGCAGATGTTAAGATGTTTCTGGAAAAGTCTTTGTGGAGATTTTCTCTGTCAAACTCCGTTTAAAAACACTTGTTTATTGGAGTGAAAAAAATAATTCATTTGTAAATTAGTCTGATTTTTTTTTTGTTTAATTAAAAAAAAAGCTAAAAATAAATATTTCCTTAAACACAGGATTAGTTTTTTTTAAATGCTGAACATCTTTTTTTACAATTCCTTACACTTGTTTTTTTAATCATTTTAATCATATTTTGTTCACTTTGTTACATGTAAAACCGTGTTCGTTTTCAAACATTTTGCTGAAGTTTTTCACAGTCTGTAACAATATCATTTACATTGTAGTGGTGTAAATTGCACCATAACCCATTCATTGGTTAAAGAAAATATCCAAAGAGAAGCCATTAACAAGCATCCTAGATTATTTGTTAGAACAAAAATTAAAAAAAAAGACTTTCAATATACATTTGCTGAATATAAGCTTTTTCATCGAGAACCCACCCATCTTATAGCTTGACCATGAATTTTCTTTCTTCAAATAAAAGCTTTTATGTCAATGTCGTTATTTAACAATCTTTTTGTAAAGATATTTATTTATAGATACAATGCTTTAAGACATTATGCAATGCAATATTTGTTATGCAAGATTTTGTATAGATACAATATTTAGGTAAAAAAATAAACCATACTTCTTTGGAGTGCACTGTCACTTTACTTTTTGTATAATATTCGTTTTAAGTTTATTCGGATTCAACAAATCTCACAAAATAAGCATTATTCTTTACGGCAAACAAAAATTGAACAAACGCCTATTTTTATAGCCCCTTTCAATACAACGCACCTCCCCCATACTGAATAGAAGTTTCAAATTTGTAACAAAACACAAAAGCAAAGGATTTCTATTTGCTTTGAAACCACTTTTTACTACGTTTCCGTTCTGAGCAATATTTTCCATCTTTTTTTATTGTATTGGGGACGAGTTCATTTCTCCTTTTTAACCACAGAATTGCAGAACTTTTTTATTTATATCCGCTGTTTGCTTTTCCTTCGTGGGAATGGTTGTTGAAGATGGGTGGGGTTTGCACTCGAAATGGTGAAAAACTCAATCTTTGATTTAAGGGTTTTAGTCCCAAGGGTTCGAAATTGGATGCTCCAATTTCGGTTTTCCTGTTAGGATGTTAAACGTAGAAGAGAGCTGTGTTTTGTGCCTGTTCTTTCATTTGGGTATTTAGTAAACTTCGAGACAATTTTTAACAAGGATTTCTTACATAAAAACGTAATCATGTTTTTCGTTATTTCTCCTAACTTCTCATAAAAAACGCCTTGATACTGGAGTGGATTGTAAAAAGGAAGTTTATTTTCAATAGCCATCGTAAATTTTTTTTAAAGTTTGAATATGTTGTTAGACTAAATTATTTCAACTTATAGCGCTTCATTGAACCTAAGGGGAAGGTTCAAACTTAAAGAATATGTAATGTAACGTAAAAAACTACATCAAATTCTACATAGTTCTAAGTTGCATACAACCTCTCATCACGAATATCTAACAAAAGTACTTACTATATAACCAAGTTTTCAATAATTGTTGGTAAATTTTGACTAAGTTGAGTCGATGATTGGTAGCTCCTGAATAAATGATTATAATTATATTTTGTCATTTTAAAATGACCAAATTGAAGTTTAAAGGGAAAAAATTATAAGAAAGACATAGACCGTTTATTTTCACCTTAACTCGATACAACATAACTAGTTAGCCGACTCAAACTGTGAATGTAGAAGGTTTACATAGATTCGTAATCATATTTGTATATAATGAGCATTATACAATACTGTAAACTTATACTCTACTATGAAGTCCAATATGCTAGTTGTGCAGTGACCCCTCAGTCATTAACATCAGAAGTGCGTTTGGTACTCAATCATCAACAACTCCAGCATTATGAAGTGTTAACCCTTTGTGGCAGTCAGTACGCACTATACTAGCCATCGTGATGGTTATATTACTTTAGCACAAACAGTATAGTATTGATGTAGACTATCATTATATATATATTACAAACGTATGCAAGAGGTGAAAGTTCCATATCCCCTTAACACCCGAGCAAAATGCTACATTATATTCTTAATCTAAACATTCTTTTCATACAAATAGTCCAAAAAGTATATTTTCTGGTTTTTTTTTTAATTTTTAATTTTAATAGTTACTTAGGGACACGCCTTAAACTCTGAAAATAAACATTAGTGTGCAATAAATGCAACAAAGGTGGTCGTATTACTTTTTGTAGTCAACAGATTATTTTAACATTGTTTTTAATGTAAAATACGTTTAAAATTTACTAAACGAATTTTTAAAACTTTATATCGTATTGACCTTCGTTTAACTTTATTTTTTATAGAAATAAATTACTGATACCTGTAATCAATGGATGTATACCGTGAATCTTTTTTATTAGACCAGTTCATTTTCGGAAGCTAATTAACGTGTTAATTGTTTGTGAAAAGGTTTTAAAAAATTTCTCCAAATGGTGACGCAAGGTCGCAATAGGATATAAGTACATACAAAATTTGTAAGGTACGACAGAAACAATTAATCACTGTTCTTGTGAAAAAGATACCAAACGCCTCTTTTTTGATACTATGCCAAACTCTATTCATGACTTGGAAGATTCTTTTTCAATAACGCCATCAAAGATGTATCTGTGGGGAATATTCGCCGGTGGCCTATTAGTTTACTGGAAAGGACCTATTCAGTTGAGAAAGACCAGGGCGAGAAATGTTAAGAAAAGAAGGTTTGAATGATATCATGCGCCCGTGGTATATTATATCTTTGATAACTTTATTCGGGATTGAGGGATTCTTACAAATATGAAAAATGGCGTTTGAATGCGATCTATGTGAAATGTACTATGTGTGGAGTTTGGCTGAATTGTTTAAAATATTTTAAATTTTTATTTGGGAAAGTAAAGTATTTGTTGAAACTCAAGGGATTGTCGCTTTAAAAGCAAATTGCTTTTCAAAAGGGTTCCTGTTTACCAAGTATTTTGTTTGTCAAATGGGATTTATACCGTTTGATTTGATATGGTTGGAGCATGGTTATATTTTTAGATATTATTTTGCATCAATTTAAATGTTATGGCAAGAAAATTTATTTAACTTTAAATGCAAATACATTTAACGCTCATAAAATATTTTGAAATTTGTTAATGTAAAAAATAAGTATCTCGAAAGTTCAAGACTCTCGATACCTAAGCAAAATTGACCACTGCACATATTTGAGGAATCTGTATTTCTTGCACTTTTTGTAGTGAGAACTTTGCTATTATTTTAAACTGCAACATCATGCAAAATAAAGTGTAAGAGATAATTTCAAGCATCTATATTAATCAACAAATGTGTATTATATAATATAACTTGTAAATAAAAATGTTTTACTTAATTGAATAAGTATTACTTATAGAATATCATTTGATTATTAATGTAATAATTAATAGTTATTCAGTTAAGTTACAAACTTTTATTAACAAATTATACAAAACATTAATGAAAATTTTCTTATTAAAAATATTTGTTCAAATAAAAACTAATCCTTTTAAAAAATAAGAAAATACATCAAAAGACTTGTCAAATTAGTTGTCTCAATGACAGCACCCCCCCCCCCCCCCCCAATGCAATTTAAACCATTTGTCAAATTTACAAAAGAAATATAATAAAAAAATAATTTTATACGGGAAATCAGAACAAAGAATGTTGGCGCTCATTTTTTCTTCCCTTCAAGTTTTCGAAAACGTCAGCAATAGTTAATAAAAACCATATCCCTTCACCTTAGTGGTCACAGTCAACAGCATCCAAGCGCCTTTTTGCGATAACTATAACTCCCATAAAGTTAAGAAAATAAAGATGCTGCCGAGCAAAAAGGCAATACTAAAACCGGTTTGCCAATTGAAGCCATCGATCGCCTTGTAGTAAGCCCAAACAAACTACTTGGCGCGATTCCAAAGTGAAGTTTCTATAGGCTAACTGTATCGACTTGGCGACTTTTTGGCTCTCTAATAAAATTATAATTACATTTTAATTTTTACCTAGTGAGGAGAATTACTACCATCTTGTGTAAATTCAGATCTCATGCTACAGTCTAAACAGCTAACAATCATTTATAATTTTAATCAACGCTTTTTAAAGAATAAAATTATTCGTTTTACATTAAACTAACGTTGATTGACCTGTTTGTTTGGGTTTACTAGGGTTATTTGGCGATTTTCTAACAGCTTCACTTTATTTCGCAGATAGCTTCTCCAACTTCTTCAAAACTCTATGATAACTCCACAAACAAACTCTAACATTTCTCCTCCACCCCCAAAAAAATAAGACACTTGCAAATAATGACGATAATAAAATAAAAAACGCTCAAAAGAACATGGAACGAAAATAATAAAAGAGGAAGGAAATCAAAAGTGAAGAGGGGTCCCCCATTCACTCAAAAAGACGGAGCTGCTTTTACAAAAAAGAACAAAAAAATGGAACAAAAGGTATCGAGTTAAGTTATTGCTGCGAAAATTTTTCGCTTTTCGACATCGTTAGGATCATTTCATTGATCTGAAAATAGAAATGACGCAGTTTTTTCTTCCTTCAAATGCTCAATAGTATTTTAGATTCGACCAAAGAATGTATTACCCACCATCACTTGGAGATTTATGACCATTGAATTCTTTTTCGATAGAGTCTTCGGATTTTTTTTTTAGAACGTCCTGACCTTTTTTTATGAGGCCACTCAAAGGATACTTAGTGCGGAGAAATTGAAGTTTAATTTCGAATTAACATTCTTTTACGATTGCTATAAAGGAAAACAAAAATGTCTTTAAATACAATGTTTCACAAATTGAGATTTTTTATTGTGTTTCTCAAACCTATGATTTATGTTGCAAAATGGTGATATGAATATCGTTTTTTAATTGCATGTAAATAAATGTATCAACTGCGGGCCCTTACTGATTTTTCCTCCATGAATTTTGAATACGAGGGACAAATTTCAGATTTAGAATTATTATTTACACTCATTCACGCTATGATACATACAGGAAGGAATTTTTATTTACGTTTGAAGAGCTTATTAAATTAACGTGTTAAGTGACATTAAACCCTTTAATCCCAATAGCAATTTGGCATCATAATTTCAGAAAAAAATATTCTGATCGTCTATGGCCATTTGATATAAAAAAGCACATAATACGATTCTTCAATTTTTTTCTGTTAGAAAATATTTTTATTAGTCCCAATAGACGTTAGCAGTATTATTTTCTTAAAATTATGATCAGATACATGAAGACGCCAAAGGCATCACTGGGACTGAAAGGGTTAAAAAATAGGATATTTTTTGTGTTGATGGACATAATATTATCTTTTTTATGATGATAACACGTTTTCTCTGTTTCATAAAAATTAATTGAAGGATTTTTTTTAACATTAGTACCGTTTTTAATGGATTTAAGAGCAAACAAAAAACTTAAAGCTCATTTTCACGTTTTCAACATTTTTGTCACTTAGCACGTTCTACGACTAAGGCTCTTCATTTATTATTTACACTTTGGTACACCTACCTTATTAATATAAGGGAAATATACACACTATTAGACAGAACACTTACCTAAGCTTTTTTATTAGGTGGATTTATTGTGATGCTTATCAAGAACAACAATGTAAAAAAAATATGGGTAATATTTGTGTTGCCTATAACTAGTCCAAGCTCTTTGTTACGATTAAGCATCTCACTTTTGTAAAGCAAGATGTACAGATGGGTATGTTATTAATTTAGCAATTTAAAGAATTTTTTTTAAAGAATTATGTCTTTCATTCTTCGTAGTAAATGAATATATCTTTATTTACTTATTTGCAAATAACCACCATTTAATAATAATTATAATTTTTAATCTTTAAATAACATTTTACCTAACAAAAATTAAACTAATAAATTGTAAGGGTAATTTGCGACGACTAAGAAATTCTTTAGTTAATTAGGCACGGAGATTACAAGACAAAATATCAGTTGGATACTTCAACAATATAAATGATGGAATTTAACAAAGTTGAATCAAAGTATTAATACATTCCATTTGAGAATTTGCTTACTCGCTTCATAATTTAAAAATTTTAGTTTTAAAAGAATGTACGAATATCATTTCTGTGGACCCATCTTTAACTATCAGTTATCAACAGCGTAATAAAATTACAACCATTTTTTCCTCTCCAGTTTAATCAGTTTTTAATAATCCAAAATCCACTGTGCAATCTATTTCTACGTAATTTTATATTAAAATTAATAATTCAATTGCTTCGGTACTGGCATTTTTAGAATGTTTGAAGTTTTTAGTTTATAATAGAATCGTTAGCGTTAAGAAACACTAAAATAAAATGGTGAAATTAATTGTACAAAGTTCCACCTATGTATAGCACTGGAGTTAAGGTGAAATATAACATAGTAACGAGTCAGATAAAAATACCTTCATGTGTCAAGAATATAAATTATTTTCAAAAACATTGCATTCTTCATAACTTAGTTATTCTGCAGAGAATGTTAATATATTTACATAATATTTAATTTAAAAAATACACTTACATTCTATAACGGGACACTAGTTTTTCTTTGATTAAGTCTATAATTAAATTAGTCAATTGACAGTTAC
Organism: Hylyphantes graminicola; assembly: GCA_023701765.1. NCBI lineage: Eukaryota > Metazoa > Arthropoda > Arachnida > Araneae > Linyphiidae > Hylyphantes > Hylyphantes graminicola. The sequence goes on along the minus strand of CM043114.1, from coordinate 34,376,801 downwards.
TTAGATTAATTCGAAAATTAGCATCGAACTGATTTTATTTCCATGTTATTGGTAGTATTTAATTAAATAATGTCACTTTATACATGTTTTGATATAATTAACTTTGCAACGAAAGACTTGATACCACTCTTGTAGCATTGAATACCTCTTTTCTACTATAATATAGAAAAATCTTAAATAAAAAAATATCTGAACACAGATCGATAAAAATTCAAAGAATAAACATCAGCATATTTTAAAGCAAAACGTGTATGTGTCAAAACAATTTTACATCCTTAACATATGTTCTTAACGTTCAAAAGACAAGGCGCGCTGCTCAAATAAACACTAATTTGATTAATGGTATCTTTTATGAAAAATAATTGAAATCCATGGTCTCATTAAATCTAGCTGCTTGTTCTAAGACAAGTTTTTAATGAAATTTCTTTGGTGTATAAAAATTGAAGCACCCTCTAAAAGATGCAAGACGTCCTTAACCTAAGGCTTTTTTTTTTTGCTTCTTTAATTTAAAATAATAGCAGTACTTTTTTTCGTTAGTTCATTTTTATGTTTTACTTTTGGTTGGACAATATAAAATTTAAGTGTTTTTCTTCCTGTAATTAACATAAACATGGGCGGTTAATTTTGTTTTCGTTGTGGACGAAATATGGCCTCACCGCAGTAAAGATGCCTTTTAATGGTTCGGTATTATTTTATGCAAAGTATTTTAATTAGTTTTATAAAAAAAAAAGAAAATGGAGGAATGAAATTAGATTTATGTTTATCCATCCGATACAAGTTCCATTACCCGAACTTAATTTCGCGATGCTAGTTTTAATGCGTGTTTATTTGTTTAGCTTGAGTTTTATTGTTTTCTTGTTTGGTAGGCAGTGTGACAGGAAATAATGGACTAGATATTTGGATATTTTGTTTCAAGAATTATTCAATATAAAAAAATATCTTGATGATTATATTTTAATCGAATTTTTATGGTGAAATGAATATCAATTTATGAAAACTATTAGCAAACTGGTTTTTGTTAGAGATTCAACGTTTTTTTTACAAAGTTTATTTTCAGAATTTTATCTCAATCAATATATGTATTGATTTTGATAAAAAAAAATACTAACAATAAAACACAAAAGGTCGATATTACTTTAAAACCATCTCGCAACCCACCTGAACTGTTTCTTTTCGGAAAAAAAAATTATATAAAACCAACATTATCCGGCAACAGTTAACCTTGTTGCGTTATTTTAAACTTACAACTATCACATTTAGAAATCTGTAGCACGTGAAATCTATTCTGAAACCATATCAACTAATATATAATTCTTAACGTAAATTTACAAATTTTCATAAAATATTAAACAGGTTAGTTTCATACTTATTTCTATTTAATATTCCACTCCCCTTGTTTTTACTTTTCAAACGTTGTAAGAATCTTTATTAAACTTAAGCAATATTTTCATGACAGTTTTTTTTTTTTAGAAAATCTGCTCAGAAAATCAAAATATAAAAAATGCTTTCAAGTAAAACTTGTTTGCATACATCAAATAATGCCCTGCATAGCATATAATGCCCTTCCACGTGTAGATGGGCAAAAAGTTCAGTGTTCTATAGAAACAAGCAAATAGCAAGCAGTCAACAATCAAATAGCAACATAGCAAACAGTCTCCTATAGAAATTCTTGCTGTAAACAGCAGACACGTCTACGGTTGCTTTTGTCAAAGAATGTTAAATCGATTTATCCATAGAAATCTCGACATAGTTTAAAATCGTTTCATCTCGTACTTTTACGTAATATATACGATAGGGGAAGAAAGGGACACGAAAATCACGTGCAAGGTGTTTTTTTCTCAGCAATCACATATTTTAAGCAAGAATTTGTCATTGAAATATATTATCTATTAAAAGTTGCTCTTTGGCTCAACTTGATTGAGATCAATCCATTTAAGAAAAGTTATGAACTTAAAGTTTGAACATTTTCTTCTTGGATTATGTAGCCTTCTTTTCGTACGCTGCCGGGGAAATTTTGAAGATAATCATTCTACACTCCTTGCCAACCTAAGTTGGGTAAATAGAAATATGCTATGGTTTCGTTTGGTTTGAATTATCGTCGCACTAGAGCTACACGAGGGCTATTGGCGACGGGCGTCGAATTTTAGAACCACAGTCAGGTGACGAGCCAACACCAGAATAGGCACCCAACGCAACCGTTAAGGGCGACATCGTACGCAGCGTTAGGACTTTGAAGGATATTTAACGTGCACTCCCTTACACGGGGTATTATTCGTCGGACATTTTTGGCTGCACGGGCCGTTTATAGGTCGGCAGGTATTTTGGCGATGCCCGGACCCGAACCTGGGACCTTCCGCATGCTAAGCGAGTGCTTAACCGACTGGGCTCCCCAGCCCCCAAATATGCTATGGAGAAGATCCTTCCGCGGATGTAAAGAGTTCCATAAACTATTTGTGAATACAGCCAGAAAACATGTTTGAAACATTAATTTCGTTTAAGGTGTGACAGATTTGAATATTATTTTAGAAAATTTGGCAATTTCATCAGAATGAAGTGTATTTTGGATAAATTGTACTCAGATCATTTTGTATGCAAATATATTACCTTACAATAGTTTCCGACTAACCGACCAACCTCGCTTTTCCCCCTGCCTCTTACTCTGTTTTTATACCCAAGTTAGGTTGGCACGGAGTGTAGAAACATTCTTTATTACAAAACTCGTATTATTTTCTAACATTACAATGCTCATATCGATGACGCCAATTATACTTTTTATAAAAGCCATTCATTCGTTAAATACCAATATTGGTACAGCAATCTCTCCTACGTGCACAATGCCTCATTCATCTCTGCACATCCCCTTCTAGAAACCAATACCCACGTGACCAGCAATCCATCAATAGAAGGCGTCCTTATCTCACCCCAACCCTGCACCCAAACATCACGTCATTCATACCAATTGCTGCGGGAATGGACGATGGTTAATATGTGAAAGAAACTAATAACTTGTAATTTTGATCTGCTCATCAGTTTTCAGGAAACATCCGATTATGTATGTACATTAATCCATATTTCTTTAATGGACTTAAAGGAGTAGTTTCTAGTGTGGTCATCTAGCAAAACCAGGAGATCAGCGTAAATATTTTTAAATATCATAATTAAAATTTAACAATTTAAAAAGCTTAAATAACTAACATTTGCCAATGCTTAAAAATCTTAATTGACAAAATTTATTATTTTCTTTGTACACATGACTTATATGGCTATTTACTTTTATGTATCGCAACAGAAAAGGTGCCCTGACAAATAACTAAAAAATTCAATCTCATTTAGAAAATACTGAAAATGAAACAAAATTTATTTTCAATAAATATTCCAATATTTATAATTCTTAATGTAACCTGCAATCCTTAAAACTTGTTCATTAAAAAATGCTGCAGAAGTGTACATGTTTGACGTGTTGAGCAGCAAAAGTTAAATACGAATGAACAGATCTCGATTGGTTAATTAATCTAGTGAGCGGAGCTTGCGGTGTCATACCACCAATGGAATCCAGAAATGAAAGCATGCCCTCTCAAAACAAACACTCCTAATTTAACTCAGTCTGACTGGAAAATGCACTTCTCCTTTTGGATTGGATCCTTTGTGTGTTAAACCTCCGACAGGATCACTCCAAACGAGTGATTTTAACTCAGTCTGAGTAAATATGCATGCCTTTACGGTGTCGAAAATGCACTTCTCCAACTGGAGTGGATTTCACTCTTTTGTTTTAAGAGTGTGCATGACTACGTCACATGAAACAAGCTAAGTATTAAATTTGATTAAAATAGGCAATCCTACAGCGATTCTTTCTCAAATAACTATATCTTGAAGAGCTTCTCTTCAAAAGTAGCATGTTCTGTAGGATTCTATGCTTTTAATCTGGATTGATGGGGAGGTGTCACGTGGGGCGGTTGAGTAGTGGTCAATGAGAGGGGGCCAAGTGATGAAATGAAGGTCAGGTGGACACTAAAAGTGGGATTGTTGGACCCAGAGAGGAATGCTTGGAATATATCCGGATGGTTATGCGAAATATTCATGATGTGCAAGGAACTCATGATTGTATAGGAAAATCGAAGTTTTTTTTCCATTGATAGTTTAATAGAATGATAAAGTAGGGTTCAAATGTGATGTACATTAAAGTCTCAAAAAGTTATTTCCGTGAAAAAAAATCGATAATTTCAAAGATTGTTTTAAATTATTTTAATCGGAACTTAAATGAAACTGCCTATTATGCTAAAGGTGAAATTTTAATTAACAATATTGCAATATAAAAGACCATTCTTAAAGCGATTGGATACAAATATAAAATTGTAGTCGAGAACATTTAGGACTTTGCATCGCTTCGATGTAACGCCGTTATTTAATTTATTATTCATTCACTGTTATTAGCTTTTCATTTATTTGATAGAAAGCAATTTTTAAATTCAATAAAAATAGTTATCGTATATAAATTCTAAAAAAAATGTTTTCACGCTTGTCGCTACCTTTGTTTCAATATTTTGATATGTAAATCTAATAACAGGAATTACCTAGCTTCATTACAAAGATGGAATTTACATTAAAATTCTGTAAGCTATATTTTAAAAAGTTGTAGTTATAAGGCTGAAAAAATTTAATTGAACGATAGTAATTAAATGTTTTGAAACCTTTTTAATCTCAAAAAGAATGCTCCACTTTTAAAATTGCATATTTATGGCACTCATAAATTTATATTTATGAATATAATGCATATTTAAATACATGCAAGTAATTATAATTCATAACGTTATAAATTAATGTTTAAGCAGCAAAAATACCATTCTGGTTTGTGTTCATAATAAGTTAATGAATTTATTAATTGATAAAATAATAAGTATAAGATAGTTGATAGTACATTATGTAAAAGAAAATTAAGTCTTTAACATATTTCTTTAAGTCGGAGAAAACTCAATAATTTATAGTTTAAAATGGATTTAAATTTAGGTACTAATAATAATGAATATTTAACAATGCATTTAATGATAACAATCAAATAGTACACTACACATTTTACAAATTCAATGTTATTTTTTAGGGAATAAATTTTAAAATAAAAGTAAATGAAAATTTTAGCATTCTGTATGTTAAGAAAGATAGCTGGCCAGTTTAAAAATTTATATAAAAACAAAAAGTGCCATTTTTTTTCATAGCCCTTCATAAAAGCTCGAATTACCACCAGAGTGTAAAAATGAGAAAAGTTTATTCAAGAAATTATTGTCAGAGCATACATATGTAATATAGAAATAGCAATAATTCTTGCAGACAAATAACACGGACCGCCGAATTTGGTAACTTTGGCCCTTTAATATCCAAGAAGAAAGTTAGTACAAGGTTTTCATACTTTGTTCAAATTTACCACAGTCAACGATATCCTGCAATCAAAGTGTCTCGTTTCAAAGCATTCTCCCGTACGTATTTCATTAGAAGTTTAAATTCGTAAATGAAACATCTGTGAAAAAGATGCATAGGTTTAGTTTAAATTATCATCGCACTAGAGCTGCACAAGGACTATTGGCGACGGGCGTCATATTTCAAAACCACAGTCAAGTGACGAGCCGACACCCGAGTAGACAGCCAAAGCAACCGTTAAGGGCGACATCGTACGCAGCGTTAGGACTTTGAAGGATATTTAAAGTGCACTCCCTTACACGAGGTATTATTCGTCGGGCATTTGTGGCTGCACCAGCCGTTTATAGGTCGGCAGTTATTGTGGCGATGCCAGGACCCAAACCTGGGACCTTTTCGCATGCTAGGCGAATGCAAAACCGACTGTACCCTCCACTGACAGATGCGTAGGAGTAAGAAATTCGTTTATCTGATCCAAGCATGAGTTTAAATTATGAACATTTGACAATCCAAGAAATATTCAAAGTTCTTTTTAATTTTTTTGAAATCACCAATTATTTGAAGGACTTTAAAAGAATCCGGAAACAATGATTTAGAATTGTCACTGAATTTAAATTAGATAATTATTTAAATTAATATTGAATTTTCCTTTCTAAAGTTTGCTAAGAACCAGTCTGTTCTGTCAAGCTGTTTTAGGAAGAGAGTAATCAAAAATGATTTATTCTGAATTCGCCCTTTCCTACAAAAGTCCGTTCAACAGAAGCCGCGGTGAAACAACTTTAATTAGCGTAATTGAGATAAATGAGGTTTCATTGTTTGAATAAAGATAAACTGATCTCGGAAAGTTGCTTATCTCTCTGGTCCTTAAAATAACATCCTATGCATAAAATTGAATAACCGGAAAACTATCAGGAAAGTTTTATATTTTGCTGGTTTTCAAGTTGTGTGCATTCAAATACAAATATTTCAATAATTATTATAGATGTATATTTCAAAAGTTTAAATGTGAAGTTCAAGCACAAAAATATCTAAACATTAAACTTATCCGATTTTAGGCCACATTCCGCTATCAATAAGAATTATTGTATCAATGCCTAAAATATTGAACTGAATAAAATACTTGCATACTTTAACATGATAGAGTAACTAATCACGCAAAGAGATAATTTTGCAATCAAATCCGCTCAGAGTTGAAATTTTTAACGTGTTTGTGAAAAATCCCTTTTTACAGTATACACTGCTCAAAACAATTACCCGTCCAGTTTCAACTTCTTATTTTTTTTTTATAAAAATCTAAAATTTATGAAATAGATTATTTATGCATCCAGATTGAAATGGTAAAAAACAGGAAAATAAATCCTATTTTTTAACTAAAATTTAAGGGGCAAAAAATTGGAATCGCAACTTTTGAATATATTATAACAATAGTTTTTTTCAAAATTTTAATTAAAAAAATATAAATCAAATTTTAGACTTCTAAGAATGCAAGCGTGAAGAATTTTGGGTCAATTTATTTCATAAGTTTTTGGGAGTGAATTTTATTTTAACACGTTTTTCATATTTTCATTCAATTAAAACAAACATTATTTCTTCAAAAGACATGATTCTTCCATCTAACGATAAATAAGTAAGAGTTCAACTTAGTGAGAGAAAAATCGGAAACTTATTATAAAAAAATGGAATCATTAGGGGTGAAATGGTTTGTACTATGCATTCCCCTAATTGTTTTGAGCAGTGTAATTCTGCACAGATAATTCGCAGTGATAAGTAAAAAGGAATTTATTTTTAGTTTGGGATACTTCAAAACGCTTTACCCACACCTGGGCAAAATATAATATGTCTTTATAAATATTAAACCAAGGGTAGGAGTAATCTGATCTAAAAAGTAAATTTGGTCAACAAAAAAATATCCTCTTCCTAGCTGTTATGTAGCTCCTGTGCTACGTATTCAATCAAATTTTTATAAATAAGAAAAGGAGAAAAATTGAAAACAAAATATTTTTTACACTAAAAAAATGGCCAAGATTTTAATCTCGAAAGGCTTTATTGTAAAAAATGTGGGTAAGTCCGTTCATGCTTAAAGTAGTAGAGTTAACGATACAACTTAAAAGATATTTAAAAGCTGAACAATGTTTCATGTCTTATTAGTATAAAGTATCCATAATAGTGAACCGGTCCAGATTTGCCATCATTCATTTCGCCAAACTTACTAACAACCTCACATGCATCACCGCAGCGAGCCCATCAATCCTTCAATGACTTTTCCACGCCAAGCTCCTCCAGAGCATGCAAAACAAACCCGACACTGTCGCCAATAAATAAACGTCAAGAAAACTAGCTTAAAACTTGGAGGTATTTACTTCTCCCTCGCATCATAAATCCGGTCTTATTACTCGGGACACGTCATTGGATCTAATAGGAATGATAAGCAAATAACAGAAGGATACTTTTTATTTATTATATTAAATAAAGAGAAAATTGTGGGGTTTTTGAAGTAGACGCAAATCATATAAAGGCATACAACTATCAAGCAAAGAGATTTTAAGAGAAAAAATCAGCTGTTTGAAAAGATGCCAATGTATAATATTGCAATATTAGACTTTGTTTTCTTACTTTAAAAGAGAAACGTATTCAATGAATTTTTTCGCCACAAGTTGAAGAAATAAATGTTTTTGTATGCAGTTAAATGCTAAAACGTAATATTTAATAAATTAGATATTGAGACATTTTTTGAGAACTTAGGCAGCAACGTTTTTGTATGCTTTATGTGATCTCGTGAATATATTTCTAAACACTAATCAACCTTAATCAAACATGATTTGTGCCTAACTACTTCATTCATTGACTGACTTCATATTTCCTAACTTTTCTATACATGTCGTATTTTCAGCATTTAAGCATTTCAAATACTTAACAAAATCTTAAATCTAACAAAGCAAACTCAAGTTAAGCCAACCATCTACACCAATAACCTTTTCAACTCAAATATATACAATTTACACATTCAGATAAAAATCAACATTAAGTGCTTAAAATTCAAAGTAAAACTCAAAGGAAAAGTCAAAGACACCATCAATTTCATTTTGAACTTAAGTACCGACCTTTGTCCTTCTCGAAATGAAAACAATCCGAGGATCAAGTGTTCCCAAAACGGAGCATCACCAAGATTCCGCTGAAGAAGACCCCCTCTCCTCATCCATCCCCAAATTTGCTGGGCTAAAGGAGGGGTGGACAATTTGTCAAAAAATAAGAGAAGACACGCTCAACAAAACGCATAGAGTTCAGAAGAAGATTTCGATGCTGCCTGGAAATGAACAATACAAAAACCGGATTGCCCAAGTGAAGCCATTGATCGATTTCCAGTAAGCCCAAAAAACTATCTACACTCCTTGCCAACCTAAGTTGGGTAAATAGAGATATTCTATGGAGAAGATCCTTCCGCACTTGTAAAGAGTTCCATAAATTATTTGTGAATCCACCCAGAAAACATGTTTAAAACATTTATTTCGTTTAAGGTCTAACAGATTTCAGTATTATTTGAGAAAATTTGGCAATTTTATCAGAATGAAGTGTATTTTGGTTGAATTGAATTCAGATCATTTTGTATGTAAATGTTACCTTACAAGATTTTTCAACTAATGGACCAACCGCGCTTTTCCCTCTACCTTTTTACTCTTTGTTTTTACCCAAGTTAGACTGGCACACGGAGTGTAGTCTAAAGTGGAGTTTGTACAGGCTTATTGCATGGACTTGGGGACTTTTATACTCCAATAAAACTATAATCGCAACGAAAAGAAGTGAAGGGAATTATTACCTTCTAATAAAAATTTAGATCTCGTGATGGAGCCCTACTACAGCGCACAAAGTCTTTACTTTTAATCAACGCCTTCTAACCCTCTAGTACATACTGTTGCCGATTGACAACAAGTAACATAATCCACTTCATTATATTAAATTAGAGCTCCCTTTTGGACATTTTTTTTCATCTATTACATTCCAATTTACTCCAATTTTGAAGTTTTAGTTACTAATTGTAATCATAGATGACAGTAGTAAAAGTGTATTCAAAATTAAAGAGTGAGGTTATTAACTGTTGTGAAATAACGGTTTTTGGCAGTATTCAAAGTATAATAAAATTAGTACTAAATACAAATAAATCGTTTTGAAAAATTATAGTTAGAATGGCTATTTTGAAATATATTTAGAGTTTTTAAGTCATTTTTTTTTTTCAAAATTGGAATTTTGTAGTTGGCTTTTGTCATATGGAAAAATATGTTAAAAAATTGAAATTATTTAAATTCTAATGTAGTTAAATTTTTTCAGTATTTTCCCCATAATGTAAGGGTATTAAATATACATATAAATTTTTTGGGATGAAAATAAAAATTCATGCATTAGAGGGTTACAGAATAAAATGGTTCGTTTTACATTGAACTAACGTTGAGTGAGTGGGGCTTACTAGGGCTGCTTGGCGACATTCGGACGGCTTCAATTAATTTCTTGCCAAGCATCTCCATCTTCCTAACTCTACGACAAAACGGCCTTGGAAAACTCTTCAAGAACACGCCATTGTTGTAGAAAAGCGCGCGAACCTTCCTCCGAAAAGCTGAGGCACAAAACCAAACTAAGATTAATTCCGGGCGTTCTGGATATGAAGATAAATGCCTTGTTGAGGGGGACGAGGGAAAGACCCTGTTGAGGACAAAGAGGGGGATTTTGAAGGTTTTGTAATGGATAAAAATGCCCGCTGTATAAGTGGGGGTTGAGACAAGGCGGAATCGAAATAGAGTATCATTTGTTTAATTTGATATGCAAAGGAGGATTTTGATAGGAGAAAAGGGGGCTTGGTTTCTCGCTTGAAGAATTTCGATCCCGGTTTGTGTTTGAACAATGAATTGGGGTTTTCGTATTTAAATAACGGACTTTTAAATTTAAGTTTGTTCTGTTTGATAGTTGAAACACATTTGTTTTGCGGAGTTGGAATTTTGAATGAGGTATGAGGTAGATGGAATTTGAGTTTTGTATTTACCTACAAGTGTATCAGCAATTTTGGGTTAGAAAATTCCATTTAAATAATTTAATGCTATCTTAAACATTTTTGAAACGTGGTCTCTAAGCCATACTGGCTTCCTTTATAGCCAGGGGTAATATATATTACAGATAATTAAAAAAGTGTAAAAAAAAGAAAAAAAAGATTAAAAGATTTAACGATTTTTGACTATTTAAATTAACTAAACAAAAAATCTGCAGTATATGTCTTAATAAATAAAAAAATAGTTCTGTTCAAAAATCACTTAGGTAAATTTATTTGATAATTCTATTTAAAAAAAAAAACATTTTTAATGAAGCGTAAATTTTACAAAAACGCAGAAAATTGTTCTGGATAATAGTATTAAAGCAAAAAGTATATTAATTTTATATCCAATAATTTCATTAAGAAACTGCAAATACGACCCCTATCTAAAAGCTTCATTTTAATTGACATTGCATCAGTCATTGTTAACAATAACAAAACTACAAACACAAAGCTCTAACTTAAATATTTAAATTGAAACAAACGTATATACGTTCTGAAAGCCACTTCGATTAATAAAACTCAAACCCAAATTCCCCCAGCAATCATTTAACAATCATTCCCGTTCTAAATGACACGCCGATGGATCCATGGCATTTTTTATACGAAAGGTAAACGACAAATAAACCCCCTTTTCGTCGTCTAATTACAATTCAGTTCATCCTACCGATCAGTTTATTGCCCACAAGTTCATCCCGCCCAGGGTTGCCGAATTCTCAAAAAAATAGCCAAATTTCGGCATGCAAATTTTCCAATAGAATTTTTACATGTCATTTACGATAAGACAATATGTGTTAATGCGGTACTTCCTATACATCACTTCAAGCATAGTTATTGAAATACCAGACTTGCCAACTGTGGCTCCAGTGCGACCGCAATTCAACCGATTAACATGTTAGCTACGGATTTTTCTTGGAAATATATAATTCTTTTCCTGTTTAAGGGCGCCAAGAGAAAGTTTGAGGTTTTCCCCTTTAACCCTTTCAGTCCCAGTGATGCCATTTGGCATCATCACTTTCAATATTTCTTTCAAAATTTTTATTTCCCGTTATGACATCCAAGCACACATCATTCGATTCTTCACACTTTGTTCTTTTTGACAATATTTTACATTAATCTCAATAGAAGTCAGAACTATCATTTTTTTTATTCAGAAAATAGCCAACAAGCGTTTCACCTGATTTTTGATAAGTTCACTTCAGTTCCACATATTTAAAACACGATTTAAACTATTTCGGTTAAAATAATTGCTAATTTTTTTTTTATAATATGGTCAGATACCCTAAAATATATAACTCGAAGTGTTTTAGGTAATATATATATATTTTCTTTTGTTGTTTTCCACAGTTAAAAAATTTTGGCATTATTTCAAAAACCATATAAAAAATTAAAATGAATTTTTTTCTTATGCAACTCGTATATTCGACCTAAAATAAGCTTATTTTGTGAATATCAGAAGTTTCTGTAGTTTAGTACATTTTTGGGACTGAAAGGGTTAAATATCCAAAATTTTTACCATATCTCGGACTTTCAGATTCAGAACTAATATAAAAATCAGGTATTATCGCATTTAAATCCAGAGAGTTGGTAGGCCTGAAATAAGGTTGATATTTTTTTCTTCAAAAATACAAATAAAGCACACATTCAAATGCAAAATGCTCATAATTATTAGAGTAAACAAAAAAATGGATCTTTTCTAAATCAGTCAAAACAATTTAGGCTTATTATTTAAATTAGCCAAAATTGCTAATGTTAGCCAAGTCTGGCAATACTGACTAGCCGATCATTTTGAAAAGGTTGGTATTTCTTGGAACCGACCAGAAAAAAATTGATTCTCTGCAAAAAGAACGATCTCTAGGATTTAGGGTCTGTGGTTTGAAGATTACGGTTATCGATGTTTACAGTGACAGGCCGCACGCTATCATTGAAATTACGGGCTATCGGTGGAAGACCACGGTGCTTTAGTTTATTTTTAGTTTAGAAAATATACTCAGTAATGGGACTTTTTTTTCTCCGATTTTATAGTGATGGGTAAATGATTGTACAAAGGGTATGAATGTGTTGGATGTTTTGTAACTTGCTGGAATCGGGATAGTTGTAAGGTTTGATTAGGTTTGAATATCGTCGCACTAGAGCTACACGGGAGCTATAGGCGACGGGCGTCGTATTTTCGAACCACAGTCAAGTGACGAGCCAAAACATGAATAGGCACACAACACAACCGCTAAGGGAGACATCGTACGCAGCATTAGGAAGGATATTTAACGTGCACTCCCTTACACGGATTATTATTCGCCGGACATTTTCGGTTGCACGGGCCGTTTATAGGTCGGCAGTTATTTTGGCGATACCCGGACCCGAACCAGGGACCTTCCGCATGCTAGGCGAGTGCCTAACTGACTGGGCTCTCCAGCCCCTTGTAAGGTTTGAAAATTTTGAAAGGTGAACGTTGTAAAAAATTAATTTGTTAAAAAAATTATTAAGTGAAAACAAATTACATCGGTCTTAATTTTACGCACGATCTGACCTTACTTGAAAAGCAAAAATGGGAATTTATACCTAACTGTGTATTAAAAATCATTGCTTAAAAAGTACCTTACGATGTATGCATAAAACATAAATTAATCCATCACCCGCATGCACCATGATGTCTAGAATAATGCATAATGTTTTTATGTACTTTTTAAAAGAAAGTTCAATGAGGCCGTAGCTTAATTTTAACGCTATTTTTCAACTTGTTGATTAGTTAATTAAAATTTTGACAAATCATTTAACTTTTAATCAAATTATGCATTAAATTACATTTGAATACAAAGGCTAAACCAAAACTATTATTTTTTACAAAACAATAAAATTTAGATGCTACCTTTATTAACAAAAGGGGTGTCTAAAAACTAAAAGTGCACTGCACTGTTAAAACAATTAAATCAGTTTTAAATTCGTTTTATATTTTAAAATATATATACAAGTCAAAATTGTTTAGAGATTTAAAACTTACACTGCTCACGACAATTAGGGGAGCGCATTGTTTAAACTCTTTCAACCCCAATGTTTCCATTTGGAATCATGAGCTTGCGATTTTTTTTTCTCACTAAGTTGAGCTTGCACTAATTTATCGTTAGATGGAAGAATCATGTCTTTTGAGGATGTAAGTATTGTTTGTTTTAATCAAATGATAATATGAAAACATAGTTAAATAAATTCACTACCAAAAAATGAAATAAATTGGCCCTAAATTCTAAATGCCTGCATTCTCAGGTGTTTAAAAATTGATTTTAGCTCTTTTTTTTGCAAATAAAAATTCGAAAAAATTGTTATAACTTATTCTTAATTTTTTATTCAAATTTCCCCCCTTTAATTTCAGTTTAAAAAATCAATATTTTTCCGTCTGTTTTTTACCATTTCATTGTGGATGCATAATGAACATATTTCACAAATTTTAGATTTTTAGAATGAAAAACAAAACGCTAAAACTGAAAGGTTTAACAAAAGTACGCAAAGTGCTCCCCTAATTGTTTAGAGCAGTGTATTTTGCTTGCAACATTAAAGTTAACGTCTCGGGGTAAAATTTTCTAACATTGTGAATTTAAAAAGTAAGTTTAGAAGTGTTCATTGTGCACATTATATTCATTGCAATTCCATTTTTAAGTTTAATGACTTTGACACTATTTTCCTATTAATGCATCATCAGTTCAATGACAAAACCAAATGTGCAATTTCTATGGATTTTTGAAAAGTGTTAGATTAACAGTTCTCAGTTGAATATCCCGGTTTTTGTCTATATATATATAATAAAAATAAAAAAATATTTTGATGCAAATGAAAGTGCATTGCTGTAAAATAATAACTAATATTTGAATATTTTTTATTTGAACCAAAACACATATACCACCCTTAAGCAGAAACCCATTTTAATTTTTGTCAGCGTTATTAAATGTAGTGTACATTAAAAAAAAAGTTTGCAAAATATATGAATTCATGTTGCTAACGCAGCCAAATTTTTTTAATATTTCATTAAAAACTATCCAGCAAAAAATTTCAAAATTAAAAAGGAAAAAAAATGTTTGTTAAACATGGGTTAGTCAAATAAATATTCCTCCCTGAATATAATTAAATTCAGGTTTTGAGCAAGAAAAATTAAATCTGAGAAATGTAAACAGAAAAATGAAACTTGTTTGTGGTGACATTTCGTTACTTAGTAAAATTAATGACATAAACTTTGAATTTGTGTGTGATCACCATGTGTGAACACTTTAAGCTTTGTTTAAAGAACTATTATAAACCATGTTTGCAGTGATAATTATTTATGACGAGTTACATTTCGAAAGAAAGTCAAATAAACAAATTAACGTCCAATGGTACAGTTTGCGGCCATTAATAATTTGAAAAGCTTAGTGGAAGAAAGTGCTAAGTGACATTTTTGGAAAAAAAATGATTTTTGTGTCAATTGACAAACAATCCCCTCCTTAGAAGATTACAAGAATCCAAATTTAATAAACATTGAGTTCAGTATTATTGTCTCTTAACCTTTGCCAGTGCCGTTCTTAACGTATCTGAGTGCAATCGAAAAACTTTAAGACTCATTTTCCCGTTTTCACTTTTTTGTCAGTTACCATGTTCTTAAACTAACTTTGCCATTTGTTCTGTCAGCTCTGCAGAGTACAATGCATTTTATTTTTGGAAGCTTACTTGAAAGTGAAAAATTGAGTAGCATTGTTTGTAAAATGTTTATGAGGGTGTAAGAATTGTTGAAGAATCTTAAATTATTACTAAACAAGCAAAAATATTTCTAACGCTAGTGAAACTGGTGTAACTAACGAAATTTTATACTTCTTTTGAATTTTAATCATCTGGTAACTTGCAGTTTTGTTGTTTGAAGTTGTAATCTGTATTAAAGAATAATATATTGAAAAATGTACCAGCTTGCTCAAAAGTTTAGTATGTTTTAGTATTAAAACCAGTAGGATTATAACAGACATGTCACTTACAGAGGTTGCACCTATTTATACTCAAAACGGAAAAAAATTTCAAACATAGCATATTCTACAACAATAGTAATTTACACTTTAAATTTCACAAGTTTCAGTTATCTTCGTTCAAAACAACAGAATTTAAGTTGAATTTTTTTATTATCAATGAAAGTTTGCCAAATTTATTATTATTTTGTATAACAAATATGTAATATTAATCGCTCTTAAATAGAGGAAAATCATTTATTCTCGACATGTATTAAAACAATGTATCATTATCAAAACCTAACTACACCTAGTAATTTTTACATACCATTTAAAAAAGTAGAGCAAAAAAAAACCGAATAAAAAAGAACAAATAGTATTAAAACGTCATCATTCACTAATAAATGAAAAAAATAACATTTGTTCTTTTAAAATAAAAAAAACTGTCTTTATCTAAACAGATACTGCTAACTAATAATATCATTCCTATAAATATTATAACTTCTTGCTAAATCGGCTTATCCCAAAAATAAATTTTCCTTCTATATTTATATTAATTAAATGGAGCTTCCCGTTTGACGATTGAATGGCAATGATGATTTCAAATACTTACAAAATTTACTTTTCTTATGCTTTGTAAATGGCTATTGAATTTCGAAGTTACTTCAATAAATGAAGAAATTCAAATCATATTTTCATCTCTGGGAAGTTCAATGATTCTAAGCATCTATGTGCTGAATTATTGAAATATTACACTTGTCCATAGAATTTTATAGTTTTTACTATGGTGCAGTGGATGACGGACAGAGCCTTTACTATAGCTTCTACTTTTTACATTGTAAAGGGTTTTTTTGTCTATTGTCTTTGTCT
This sequence comes from Hylyphantes graminicola, assembly GCA_023701765.1. Lineage (NCBI taxonomy): Eukaryota > Metazoa > Arthropoda > Arachnida > Araneae > Linyphiidae > Hylyphantes > Hylyphantes graminicola. The sequence goes on along the minus strand of CM043114.1, from coordinate 34,360,496 downwards.
ATTGTCTATTTGTCTATTATTGGCGGCTAAAGCCTTTGCAGACTCGGTATGTTCCCCACAACTGATAGTCATTTTTTATGGCACCATTGTTATAGACGTTATAATTTTTTATTGCGAAAAAATACTAATATCAGTGTAAAATAAAATTCTAAACTGAAAGATTTATCAACATCTAAAGCTTGCATAGGGTTAAAAAGCTTGCTTAAAAGTTAAACATTTAATATCCAAGAAAATTAATCTGAATTAAGTTTACAAAATACTGATAAAATAAATGATCCACATTTTTTGTACTTTGTTTTACTTCGTCAAAATCTATGCTGAAAAGACTCTCCAGACTAAATGGAATTAATAATAAAATTGTAAACAAATTTTTTTTCAACTTAAGTAAAATAACTTTTTTATTCGAAACTTAATCTACTATATCGAAAAATAATGTTAAAGTTATAATATCATTAAAAAAAATCCAAGTTCTTTAAAAATAATCATAAGGTTAGGTTTGAATTATAGTCGCACTAGAGCTACGCGAGGTCTATTGGCGATGGGCGTCATATTTTAGAACCAGTCAAGTGACGATCCGACACCTGAATAGGCACCCAACGCAGCCGTTAATGGCGACATCGTACGTCGTATCGTTACGACTTTGAAGGATATTGAACGTGCACTCCCTTACAAATTTTTTAAATAATTAGGCTGAAACCTTTTCAACAATTTTACATTACACGAGGTCGCAAAACTGAGTAAAAATTCAAGTTTTGTTAATGCACAAGTTTAAGGATTACAGTTGTTCGAATATTAGACAGATTATAAAGCAATTATAGGCTGAAAAAGCAACCAAATTATCGATACAAAATCACTTTCACTTGTAAACATCTTACGTTTTTTGTACCAAAAAAACTTTTTTGCATATTAAAATTTAGTATTACTTGTTTTAAATTAGCTTTATAAATTGAACTGAGAAGCTTTATACCTTAAAATAATTTAATTTTTATAACATGCATGTGTCTTAAGCAAATATTTTTGGCGGTTAAAAAAATCAAATAAATGAACATATTCCAATACCCTATTGAGTAACAATAGAGTAAACACGCGTTTACTTTAATTACTTCTAATTTTCTTTTTCTAATTTTCAAGCAGCTTTTTAAATCTATGTTTTAATATCAAACTACACAAGCTTAATTCTGCAAGAATAAATTAAAAATTTGAAGATAAAGTAAATTAAAATCATATTACCTATAAAGATTGTTTTATCACTTTATATGCAATTTAACTTATAGTATAATCTGAATATTAAAGTTAGTAATATCTTTCTACTTTTGAAAGTGGATGTTTCTCAGTCGATATTTGAGAAGATAAACCATAAGCTTATTTAATACAACGTTGGGTTAAATTTCCTTGATAAAACTTGTACTTATTTATAAAAAAATATAATTTTTTTTTTTAATAAAAACTATGTATAATTCATTCATTGCTCTGTTTGTAATAAACTTAAAATTATTTGGAGAGTTTTAAAATTTGTTCGACAAATACTTAGTAAAAGTTAATATTTCAAGTTTAATTTATTATGAAATAGAAAAATTTCAGTTTCAATGTGTAACATTCATAATTCTATACGAGATAAAGCCTTGAAGATAAATAGATGGTTGAGACAAATATAAAAGTATAATTTAACTACACAAAACATTTTTAATTATAAATTATTAAGAAACCGAAAAAAATCTATTTTAAATGGTTTTAATTAATGATTTTTCATAATTTTAAATTTTATAAATAAATTATTAATATGGCATTTTTAAAAAAATTAATTTTATTCCTAACTAAATATTTATTAAATAATTTATCTAAAAGAATAGCAGAAAGGATTATAGCTTAAATCTCCTTGCATTTCCATGTATGAAAACTTATAAATTTTTATATCTAATATCTAATAAATTTGACCGAACTATTTTAACGTTATAATTTAGAGAAACAATAATTTTTCTAGGTACTCCTTTTTTTATTATTAATATTTATTTTTTAAAGCCATTACGCTGATTATTTAAAATCAATGTTGACAAATTTAAGTTTTTAAAAATGTTAAAGATTCATGCACTTCGTTTTTTACAGGTTGAAAATTTCTGAATCACAAAAAGTCTGCAAGCTTATTTAACGAGTCGTGTTTTAAAATGCATTTTGTATTTTGAATTTAGAAAAACTACTAAAATATATTTTGATTAACTAATATAAAGATTTTAGGTTACGTCGAACATCAAAAAAACTTTAGGAATTTCAAATTATAATATATATCGAAGTTAAATACATTTTCCTTCATATAAAATTGTAATAGTCAATTTTTTTGTTGAGAAAAATCGATAATTTTTGAACCTTTTATATACGCTTCTAACCTTATAGTAACTAATGATTTTGTACATTATTATATTCTAATACTAGCTGAACTACCCGGTGTTGCACGGGTTGGAAAAAAATAAATACCAAATCGATCCAAGTATTTGTACCATACTACCATTTAATCTGTTTTTTTGGATAATAAACTTATGTTACTTTTCCCGTTCGTTATAAAGTACAGAATCCCGTTACTTATATGACCATAAAAATTCAAAATTTAAAAAATGCTATAAAATTAACGGATAATGTCATGGTAATTTCCCGAATGAAAACATTTTAGCTCATTTGGCATGTTTGAAAAATTTGGCGAGGAAAATATATAGCTACCAATAACACACCCTTTCAGCTTTGGCGCAATGACCATCGCGCAACCAACCAGCTAATAAAGAAAAAAGGTCATTTGGCGCGTTTTTTGTAATAATTTGGCGAGTTTATCAAAGTATTTGGCGAAAAAAGAAAGGCATAAAACCCTAATATGCATCTGTAGTGCGATGGCCTTCAAAAAACAACATAGTTCAGTATGAGCTTCAAAATAAATTATATGCATTTAAGATTTAAATATATCAACCTTTAGAAATCGCCAATGCAATTGCTATTTTCGCCAAAGGTTGCTGTAATACCAATTTGTCAGGGTTGGCGTAAAATTGCCGGCAACGATTCTTCAAATAAAAATAAATTAAAAATCAATTTTTAGCTTCATCGTAAATGATAAAAATATAAATTGTTTAGCTTATGACCTTGGCGATCAATCTTGGTTGCTATAATACCAATTTGTCAGGGTTGGCGTAAAATTGCCGGCAACGATTCTTCAAATAAAAATTAGTTAAATATCAATTTATAGCTTAATCGTAAATGATAAAAATATAAAATGTTTAGCTTATGTGACCTTGGCGATCAAGTTTATAAAAACCAACAATAACGTTAGGAATTATGTACAAAAATTGGTAGCACTTTTTGAGATCCGCTGTCGTTGGAGGAAAATTTCCAGTTTATATAGACGTCCATGATAATTATTTATTAAAATATCGAGTTAAAAATAAAATATTGCATTGATGCAGATTAAAGAATGATATAAAGCGAAAGTTTACTACTTAAAATGATAGTTAATCTTTGATAAATATGATGATAAATCTTTAAAATGAAAATAATAATATATTTGTAAGTTTTTAAGAATAAAGTATTTTCTTTTTTACATTTTAACTATTCTTGAAAAAGTTTATTTTAATTTCATTTGCTGAATGGCAACGCGAAAGAAAAATGTTCATCGGATTTGAGCCAAAGTGGTGCATTTTTTTCAGAAAATTCGAATTTTCTCTAAAAATAGAACACTTTGAGCTCTGAAATTTCTTATTTTGCAACTCAAGTATGAACTACGTATTTCTACCAAGTTACGAGTCAAACAAATGTCTAGTTTGTGAGTTTCGGAGAGACATACACACACACACACATACACACAAAACTTCATTTTTATTATTATAGATTGCTACACCAAAATATATTTCCACTTTCAATGCAAATTATTTACTGAGCGACCAGACAGATGTGAGAGAGAATACATGTTAGGTTAGGTTTTTTAATTATCGTCGCACTAGAGCTACACGAGGGCTATTGGCGACGGGCGTCGTATTTTAGAAATAGAGTCGGGTGACGAGCCAACACCTGAATAGGCGCCCAACGGAACCGTTAAGGGCGACAAGGTAAAAACAGACAGGAGTGAACTAACAAAACTGACTTTTTTTTGATAAGATAAAACTACCACGCAAACTGCATTTATTTTGCCCACGCTTCCTTTTTTTGCACATATTTAAATTAAGCTAGCTTTACTTAAAATAAAATGATAAACTTTTTTTCAAATTCTTTTTTGATTATAATGCCATAAGAAATCTTATTTTGAACATATTTTATTGAATGCGGACTAGCACTCGAACAAATAAAAACAAGCTGTAAACAAGAAATCTCATAACTTTTTCAAGTTCGATCTGGCATTAATATTTCACACCCACCTAAGAAAGCAGGAGTTTGACAATCAGTAAATCCTCACGAGATTTGAAACGGAAATCGGAGTTTTCGTATAAATGCTTAAGGCGAAATGGACCCAAGAGTTAAAATAGACTTAAAGCTTTACGTCAAGCAAAAAGGAAAAAAAAAGTACGTTGTAGACGATGTTAAATTAGTGGATTCTCTTTTTCACAGCCAATCATCTTGCTTCGTTTAGCCCGCCATCGGGAAAGACCAGGCTACGATAAATGGAGTTTTAGCACTTGAGTAGGCCTAACCGCCATTTTTTTTATCGGAAAAAGAACCTTCCGATAGTCTTCGATATTTTTATTTTCTTTGCGTCTTTTAACGCTCTCGGAACTGTTTCCATTTGGGTCAATTTGCGTCGTTGCATCATTTATTGCGAATTAGGAAGTTCTTTGGTTTTACGAGGCATAAATCCAGAAGGATTTGGACTTCTTTAGTACTTTTTTTGCCATTTTGTGCTTTTTTCTCTTTCAGATTGATGTATCATGTCACGTTTTCTGATGCAAAGGATTAGTATGCACTTTTCTTTGAAGACAGAGAAGAAATTTAAATTTACAGTGAATAAGTATTAAAAAAGCTTTAATTATGTATCGTGAGAGATTTTAAAACGAAGTTGAAAATCGGCATTCGGGAATTGGTTGATGGAACTCTCGATGAAACGCGTTTTAAAACATATTTTAATACAATATGAAAAAAAATCCATGCCTGAAAGCCGAAAAAACAAAAATTTAATAAAAATCGAAACTAAATGCAGAGAAAATTATTTTTAAAATTTTATGTTATAATACATGGTATAATTTTTTTTTTAATATTCCTAAAGATTTTTCCTCCCCCAATTATTATTTTTTTTTTTCGAATAATATTTCACTACATCTATTTAGCATCTCTGATGTGTAACTTTTTTTTACATTAAAAAAAATTTAAAGATATGCTTATTTTCTCTAGATGTTTAAGCAATCGTTGTTATTCTTTATGTCAATTTAAATATTTTATTTATTGTGAATTTGAAAGTCAATAGGTATGTGTTATTAATGAAGAACGAGTTTTATTCTTTTTGGGAAACTTATTTGGCTATTCAAAATATTACTCGTCTAATACGAAAGGTAAGAAAATGGTCTTTCTTTAGAGGAATACAAAAATTTATAAAAATTCGCATGTAGTAAGTCTTAAAGGACTAAATCATAAATTTTGCAATATTTAAACCCTTGGAGGAATGTTCAAAATCTTTTATTTTGAAAATATTTTCATTTAACAAGAAATTTAAAAAAAAATTTCAACTATCGACTGAACTGCATATTCGTTTGAAATTCAGTTTTTAAACTATTTGTTCTAATGAATCGTAAAGCACTTTACAATTTTATCTGCAGAAATTAATTTAATTTCCATGCAGCAATACATCCATTTTAATTTCTATACGTGTAGAATTTTAGAACTTGTAAATATTAAATACCTTGAAAAGAGAATTTAGAGTATATGAACTAAAAAATGCATCAGAATTTTAATTTAAAAGTAATGGAATAGCAATAGTATTTATTTTTTTCTTTAAAAAAATCAAATCCACTTCGAGAAACTGTTTAAATCCATTCACTACCGAACATAAATAGCATTTTAAAAAGAAAGAAACAATTTTCCTTTTTATATATATATTTTTTTACTTTGTTTAAAGGTTTCCTTAAAAGTCGAGTTCGCTTGCCTACCGAACCTTAAAAACCCCCACTCCCATGAAATTAATTCTCAGACGTAGCTCCCCGAAGATTTCTATGCTTAGGTAATCAAATTATTCCCCTAGCTAGTCCGTTTTTGTTCTAGAGTAACTTTTTTATTATTTTCTTTTATCTATATATAGAATGATTTCAAGTCTACACTCAAAGTAAAAGTGGGGGGAGGGGGACAAGATAGAATTGGCATAGGGAAAAATATTCCCTTTCCCTAAGCGCTAAAAATAGACTTAGGGAATTGCAGATAAGTAAAAGAAAACGAGTTAGTCGAACGAGAAAAAAATAAGAAAAAATGAGAATAGGAGATTGAAAAAGTCGAAATAATAAGAGCGAAAGTGCCTCAACTTCGAGCCATGATGTTGGCAGTAACAAAACTAATTCACTCAAATTGAATTGCTGTTTGGACTTTACCAGACAGAATCTTTAGTGGAGTAATCAGACCTAAGGCGTGTGGCGCCATCTAATGAAAATAGATTTAACTAAAATACAATTTTGTCAGACCATGTGAGACAAAGCTATTTTAAAACCCAATTTAAATAAAATTAATGAAACTATATGAAGAAAAACCAACAATTAAAAGTTTCAAAGGCCTTTGCTTTGATTATATAACATTTTGGACCAGTTTCCTGGTTTAGACTTTTTTTTTTAAAATTGGCCTATTTTATGGTTGTTTTATTAAACAAATTTTCGAACCTTAAATACCGATATCAGGTTACCAATAAAGAAACTATTTTAATATTAATCAACACCAAAATTATTCCCAATATGTTATTAACAAACAATCGTATTGCACGATATTTTTCTGATAATATTGATATTGCGATATCGAAAAGTGAGGGCGTGCTTCAAGGAACTCTCAATTTGCTTACAATATATTTTTTGTACGTAGCTTACAGAACAGTCATAAAACACAATGCAGGAAAAATATGAGAACCATACGATAGATTACCAACCTTAATAGCTGAAATTTCTTTAAATTTAATACCCAAATAAAGTTCACATAATTGCATTAAAAAAATATTTACAGTTTTGTTGCTTAAAATGTCGATGCTTTTTTCCATACAGTACTACATTGTTGCTAGACAATTAAAACAACATTACCTAAAAAATTGTTTACAATTGAAATTGGAATTCAAAAGCAAAAAATGCAACTGTTAAAGCCTTTTCCATTAAACACTAGAACCAAAAAAAAATGTATTTTTCCTAATTAATTAACCTATCTACTTTATCAAATCCATTTTCTTTCAATAGCGGTATTCTTTAGCGGAAAAAAATTCACTAGACATTGTATTTAATAGCATTTCCCATTAATTAACTTCAGAAAGTTATGCTGCTAATGTAAAGTAGAAAAGTAAAATTAAGCTAATGCACTTCTAATCGGAGTTTTTAAAAGATTACGATGAAAAAAAACTACTTAATCGTTTTATTTTCTGGTTTCAGACATTCGCACCAAATTTAATGAAATTTAGAAAATCGATTTGCTCAAGTTATTCCATTAACAAGTAGAATACATAATGAAATCTTTGTAGCTAATGAATCATTTCACGCCATTTTTTTTCTATTTGAAAGTCTTAATTGGAAAGGTATTTTATACCTTCTCGAAATTAAGGATCTTTAGAACGTTTTGTAGAACAACTTAGTTTAACATTTGAAAAAGATACAATACGGAATCGAAATGAAATCGAATTTATAATTAAGTAATCGCATTTTATATCGTTTTTGTTTATCTAAGCAAAACATTAAAATTTTAATTGGTATTTTAGTTAAGAATTTTTAACCTAATTAATCATCGGTTAGATTACTAAACTTCGATTCAAGGCAACTTGCTATTAGCATTTTAAGATCACAAGTAATTTGAGGATTCGGACTTACACGGGTTCGATTTTAAGAAATTCCCGTTTTAAATGAACAATCTATAAACATATTCTATTCCAAATTTAAAATGTTCAAAAACTAAACTCAATCGCGCGATCGGCTTATGAGATTCAAAGCTTGCCGTGCACTACATGTGTACTAGTTAGAGTAAACATTATCATTTCGTGATTAAAACTGGTACCGTAAAAAAATTATAAAAATCCCATCAATACTGCCTAAATTATTTAAACACAGTAGGATATTGGTTTAACGTAACTCTGGCTTCATGGAGTAATTTTACACTAAAGAGGAATTTATTTCATCAAATCAGTGGAAGTTCTACCTCTAGTTGAACTTTTTTTTATGGAATGACGTTACATTTGGTGTAAAGTTCTTCAGTAGAATCGAAGGGATGTTGGCTTCTACCGACGACTTAATGGAGGAAGATTACGAGCACGGTTTTACAGTGAGGTGAATGCATGCGTTGAAATGGAATATAGGTTAATTTCCAGAATCCGGTGCTTCTGTCGCCAAAGGATTTGGCGTATTTTGTAGCAAGCGATAAACAATTTTATTTGGTGATACGGCGAAAAATCTTTTCGTCCAATTGTCGGCGCTGGTTATACTTGCCCGGAATTGTGGGTAAGAAGCCCGGATGATGTGCGCGCACAATGGAATTATTTTGTTCTTAATTGATTTTTTCGTCCAACTAACGACGCTGTTGATACTTGCGAGCGATGAATTGTGGGTAAAGTTGCTCGCGCATCGTAATCGCGGTTACAGTTACTGTGAATATCTGGTTTTGGTTATTATATTTCGGTTATTTTTTTATTCTGAATATTTTGTCGATTCGAAGAGGGCCGGTCGGCTAGCTGCCGGGGGCCCCAAACAAAATGTTATGCTTTCAACAGACTCTTCAATACTGCCTGATGTTGGATACTGATGTTTTTTTTAGAGAAAAAAAATTGCCCGGGGCCCCAAACGGGTATGTAGGCTTTCAATGGGCCCTATAATACTGCCCGATGTTCGATACTGATGTTTTTTTAGAGAAAAAAAAATTGCCCGGGGCCCCAAACGGGTATGTAGGCTTTCAATGGGCCCTACAATACTGCCCGATGTTGGATACTGATGTTTTTTTAGAGAAAAAAAAATTGCCCGGATCCCCAAGCGGGTATTTAGGCTTTCAATGGACCCTACAATACTGCCCGATGTTGGATACTGATGTTTTTTTAGAGAAAAAAAAATTGCCCGGATCCCCAAGCGGGTATTTAGGCTTTCAATGGGCCCTACAATACTGCCCGATGTTGGATACTGATGTTTTTTTTAGAGAAAAAAAATTGCCCGGATCCCCAAGCGCGTATTTAGGCTTTCAATGGACCCTACAATACTGCCCGATGTTGGATACTGATGTTTTTTAGAGAAAAAAAAATTGCCCGGGGCCCCAAACGGGTATTTAGGCTTTCAATGGGCCCTACAGTACTGCCCGATGTTGGATACTGATGTTTTTTTAGAGAAAAAAAAATTGCCCGGGGCCCCAAACGGGTGCGTACTGGATTGCCACTCTAGCGTAGCTCTAAAGCGACGAAATTTAAAACGAAACTAAACTGAGTACGGGATAGCCACTTGTGTAGCTTTAGTACAGCGTTAATTCAAACCAAAGTGGATTGCCAATCGTGCAGCTCTATTGCGCCGTTAATTCCAACTAGACTGGATGTTTGTGTTCGACCCGGGAGAAAAAAATGACTTCTAACTCTCTCGTAGCTTTCCGCGATCCATTAACCTTAGAGATCAGTGAAAGAAACTAGGGTTGCATCGGCGTAAAGGAATCTGGCAATGTCAAAGTTCGCGAATTTCGCCAAGAATTTGTTGTTTTTCGACAAGCGCCAAGCTGCACCGAATTCTGGAAATTTACCGGAATATATTATAAAGGAGGTAACGGAAAGTGTTTTTTCCATCAAATTATTATTATGTACTTAATTTTCTTAACAATATAATTTCAAAATGAAGTAAAACGACATTAACATATATGAACCCACAAAATAAGAAATATAAACGCATAGCATAAATTTTTTTCTCCCTGAGCTTAACCGCATTCAATGCATTAGAAATGTATTTGGTAATAACTACATTTTAGTGCAAGTTACTATCCCTTAGGAGTCTTACATCGACTGCATATAACAAATGCTCAAAAGTTCGCATCACCCGAATCATTTTCAAGAAAAGTTTGTTTAATCATTTAAATGTATATAAAACCGTAATATATAACCACCCACTGTAAAAGCGTTATCATTATAAATTTTGTACTAATAGAAATTGAACAAAAATAGCCATGTTGATATGGTAGTCAGTCTAACGCTTAATCAACTTTAAAACCCAAGAAAATGCGCATCGACAACACGCCAACAAACCGAATAGCGAGTCCAAATCTAAGTTTTCCTAAGAAAGCAGGTGTTATCAACCCTCCGCTGATTATCTCACGGTAACATCCGCCACATTAAATTGTTGGGTTATTTAATAAGCAGTGGGTTGTCCGTAATTTGCAGTTTAGTGATATCAAAGTTCATAATAATACGAACACAAAAAGAACTCTTCGTGGCGAAATGGATTGCGATACAAAAACGTTTCTGGATAGGAACTCAACAATTATTGATGAAAGAAATAACTTTTTATTTTTAAATGTTCACGGGTAAAGACATGCGCAACAAATTCTGCAGGTCAATCAATGCTTAAAATCTCAACAACAAAAAAACTACTCGGAATATAATACTGATATTTAAAAAAAAAAACTTACCTTGATGCCAGGAAAGCACTTCTGCAACATATTTCCTTCTTTCTTGAAATTAGCTGACGAAAAGTCACTAGTTCACCAAAAGATGACACGTGGTATGGGGAAGTCTAGTTCCACAAAGTTTAATAGTTTAGTAACATTTAGTTCCACAAAATTCACTAGTTATTCAAATTGTAGTATCGTCAAGTTCGTTAGTTAAAGAAATTCAAGAGCGGCAAAATACCCCTTACCACAATTTGACAAATTCGAAGTCTAATTAGAACTTCCCACTAGCTGGCTGGGTAGTTCAACAAATAAACCGAGTCACACAATTCACAGCTTGCCTTAATATGATGTGACTAAAATTTTAATTCTTCAACGTAGACATTCCGTGTGGCTGCCAACATAATTCAAAAGCAAGCTGAATTAAACTTTTTCGCTAAGGTTTTTCAAAGATTCCTATACAACCGTTGTTCTCCTTTATTTCGATGATAATTGAAAGAAAAAACTTGAAATATAAACGTATACAATGTTTTAAGTGCCATATTTTGTTTAAACTTGATACACAAAATGAGTAACTCATGCTCTTCATACGTTGAATTGCTGACATGGACAATTTGCGATGAAGGCAAGGAAACGACACGTTGGTTGGTAGACATAATTACATTTTCAAGCTTGTGTGCTTGGTCAGAGACCGACACGTTGGTAATTTGGCAATTTAATCGTTTTTGGCTGTCTTTTTTTTAGCCTTCTTTAAGAGCTTTAACACAGCAAATTACGCATAGTAATTTAGAAACCTGGTGAAGTGACGAGGTTGACACCTGAGCGGGCACCCAACGGAACTTCTAGCGCCATCATACGCTAATGCCGTCGGGACTACTGACTTCACAGATTTTACGAACATGCCTATTCCAGCATACTAAGGTATATTAGTTGAGATGCATATTTCCTTCTATATGAAAACAGTAGGCAGTAGGCACGTTTACATGAGCCATCGAATCCATGAATTGACAAAATCCCCATTTGGGGAAAAAGAGGTCAAGCAGGATTTCTAACCCAAATGATTGTCTGTGGCCGAATCCATGGTATGGAGCATCAAATCCTTTTTCATTGGAGGGTTTGCGAAACCCCCCAATGAACCCTGCAATTCCGATTCTGTCTGGTAGAAAATCCTCAAGAGAGAAAAATTTGCAGAGTTTGCTTTTCAATCCATGGATTCGATGGCTCATGATACTCGAAGATCGTACCTAAGATAGAATCCACATAGTAATCTCAATAGGCATCTGACAAAAGAATATAATTAAATGTAATGATGTAGTGTAGTGTAATCACTTCCGGCTGCCTATTTCTAGCCTCCATTAGGAGCTTTAACACAGCCAATAACGCCTCGTAATTTAGAACCCTGGTCAAGTGATGAGGTCGACACCCGAGCGGGCACCCAACGGAACTTCGAGCAACATCGCACGCTGACGCTGTCGTGACTTTGGACTCCACAGATTTAACGAGCACGTCTGTCCCAGTTGTGATGATGTAATATGTGGATGTACAGTATAGCTATAAGCATCGACTTACACTGAGTGAGCGATTTGTTGGGTTTATTGTGGTTGCTTTGTGACTTACTGCCGACTTCATAATCGCACTAGAGCTATATTTGTTGTTGAAGCAAATTCGACCCCTGATGTTGGCAGGTGAATTTCTAGCAGGTTAGTAACATGTTAGCATGAATCAATAACGCGGCAACGCCGACCAGGTGGCGCAAGTTAGGGTGCTAGCCTTTGGAGCTTCTTGGTCCGGGCTCGATTCCCGATAAGGAATGGATGTTTGTGTTTGTCGAGTATATGCGGAGTAAGTGCTCGTTAAATCTGTTGGGTCCGATAGTCCTGAGGGAGGTCATTGCGCAGTTTCCCACGGGTACAGGTCCCTGGGGACTATTTCTTTCCCCTTCAGGGACATCTCTAAATTGTGGAGGTGTCGTGTGGCAGCATCTGGTGCCTTATACAACGAGCTTATAATAGGGGTAGAGCGGCTAATGGCAACCATACCGTGGAACCAACATGCAGAGAATTCTTCCTAGGGTCACGTGATTGCATCTCCTACTACGAGCAGGCTGTGTATGTATTTTGCTATGGCAATCGGTATAGGAAAGGTTCGTGATATTCGAAGCAGCTAAATTATTGCAAAAATGGTTGTTTCTTGTTGTGCTTTTAACTGCAACGAAGTTCATAAGAAAGGAGGAAGTATTATATATATAATTTTTCAAAGCTTGATTTGGCTCATTTTTCACAAAATTAGTTGAATGAAGTGAACAGTGTGTTCTTAAGTTTTCTTACACACAACACATTTGTATATATTTTTTTACAAATATGCATAAAAATATCCTAGCCGTTAATAAATTAAAGGGAAGTGTTTATCAAATGACCTACATAATCAGTAGGTCTAACGCAACATTAATCCAACCAAAAAAACATTCCAAAACAAACACAAAATGTTTTGAAATTCGGCGCTATTTTTTCAAAAAGCGCCAAACGGCATGATAACTTGCCAAATATACTTCCCTTTCTCATAGTCACGTGGTAAACCGCGTGACTGTATGAGAAATTATCTAGGTGCCACCGGCTCCGTAGTAGAAACCTTCCCTAGGCCGCTCTACCCCTATTATAAGCTCGTTGGCCTTATATAGGCATCATCCGCAGCAAAAGTGATACATCTTGGCTTGTGTTGCCGTCCTTAAATACAATAAAATACATAAAAAAGTTCCGAATTTTTGTGCAACTTTAATTCAACTCAATTCAACCCCGTCCAGAACGCATAGTGTCAGTTTGGCTTCGGACCTATTAACATTTCCGTTGTTGCAACTCGGTTTCGCGGTATCTCTGAAGACCCACCAAGTATATGCGGAGTACGTGCTAGTTAAATATGTTGGATCCGAAAGTCCTGTGGGCGGTAATTGCTCAGTTTTCCACGGGTGCAGGTCCCTGGAGACTATTTCCCTCACCTTCGGGGACATATCTAAATTGTGGAGGTGGCGTGCCATAGATGGCAGCATCTGTCACGTGTGTGTGCGTGAGTGTGTGTTTTGTCTGTCTTACTTGACGAAGGTTTACAAGAGGGTCTCTGACCAACACGCAATCCTGAAAATATATGTCAAGCAATCATCAATATTTCTTTTTCTTTTGAAATTATATTCAGGTGTTGGCTCGTCACCTGACTGTGGTTCTAAAATACTACGCCCGTCGCCAATAGCTCTGGTGTAGCCAGGGCCGGACTGGCTCCCTAACAAGGGCGCAGTTTTACCGGCCCTTCCCGGCTTCAAAGGGCGCCCCCCCCCCTTCCTGCATATTCTTAGCCAAACTTAAATTAATCTCGGCTCACATATAAAGTGTTTATCATTGTTCAAAAATAAATAAAATTATACCTATTTTAGGAAGAATTCATGCGACAAAATAAAACAAGAAGTAATGAATTAACTATAAAATAGCCTGCGGCTTTGGTAATTGTTACTTTAATACTCAAAAATATTCGGATCTACAAAAAGCACAAAGATATGTCTCTGATATCTAACTATTAAACTCATAAATGAACAAAAAGTACAAAGATGTCTCGGATATCGTAAATTTCAAGCAAAAAAATTCTAATCGGAAAGATACAATCAAGCAAAAAAAGTAAAAGGTTTCTGATGTCAAATGTGCACTTTTTATTTGGACGTTTGATACCGGGGAAACTTCAAAACACGTAACAAATCGAGGTCCAACCAGCAGAAACTTAGTCAAAACAGCAGCTGAATCGTAAGATATGGTGAGAAAGTATACTTCAAAATCGCAAACGATGCATATATTTTATCTAAATTTTCTTTGTGGAGTGTGAAAATAATTTTGACATTTGACATGTAGCGGTCTGAGTTGAAACTAATAAAGAGAACAACAGAAAGAAACGAACGCTAACCACGATAAAGATTATTAAATAATTAAATAATATTCGGCACCAAGAATTGATATTTTAAACAGCGACGTACAAGGGCGCTTTATGTGATAACGTAGCGTTAAAATGAAACAATTCAAATAATATTCAGCACAAGGGTTTTCAAGATTGAAAAACAATACCCACATTTAAAAGGTTTTAAAAAATGCCTTTTTTACTACCATTTAGTTTTATTGAGAATGTTGCACTAGAGATACTCTAGGACTATTGACAATGAGTCTCACATTTTAGGAACGCGGTCAAGTGGCGTGGCTGAAATCTAACCTGGCACCCAACGCAAACTTAGAGCCCACGGCGTCAGGGCTGTAGACCACACCATCTTTAGCGTGCGTCTCACATACAGGGCGCTTTTTTACTCAGAAAATTGAGAAAAAATTGCAAAAAGTTTAAAAACGGTGTGTGAAATTAAAGGCGCCCTAATACTCCTTGACGCTTGTTTTTTTTAGATCCCTCATTCAAAAAAAAAAAAAATCCGACGACAGGATGTGTATGAATAATTCATCATAAATACAATTCCGCACTGAGTACCAAAAGAAGTTTAAAACCACTCATGATTTCCGAGTGGTATCAAAGGCATCCCAATACTTCTTGGGTGTTTGGATTTTTTTTATATCCAGCACTCAAGATTAATAATATAATGGGAAATTTACGTGTTAGGAGGCCGTTTGGCGCTTGTATGGAAAGGAAGGCGCCTAAAAAAGATCTTTTTTTAAAAATATTTATCAAAATGTCCCATTTAAAATTTATAGTTACAATTGATTCTGTCGAGTGTGTTAAGGAGTCAAGCCATGGTGGTTACCTTTGAAAGTTCTATTTCGTCTAACCATCTAATTAATGTATCACGTAAGACCGAACATATACCACCTTAAAGCAATTCCATGCATATGAAACTGTAATCGTCATTTAACCGGCTCATCAGCACCCTGTATGGAAGTGAAGCAGAGGCTCCGAGTGAAGGCGCCTTTCTAGGTATCGGTGCTGCAATTTTTAGTTCTCCCGTGCCTTCCCTAAAGATATGAAGATCCCCTTTAGAAAATAAGTATCCGTGCACATCATTAAGTTGCGGAATACTTACGAGAAGATGGCTTCAAAAAAAAATTTGTCATTTTTTTTTTTATCTTTTTTTTGAGAAAGGCGCACCGGCCCGAGGGCCCATGGGCCGGCGGGCCAGTCCGGGCCTGGGTGTAGCTCTAGTGCGACGATAATTCAAACCTAACCTTTTGAAATTATGCCTCTTCTAAATAAGTATATATGAAGCCAGTCCCTAAAATGCAGACTATTTATTACTAAATACATCACAAATAAGTCACAATTAATTTATTTATTCATTCTTGAAGTTTTTAAATTATAGAATTGAACTTTTCATTCCTTCGGAAAATGCTGTTTTATTGCTTCATAAACTCTTGCACTAGAAATAACTTATGAAATCTCTAGCAGGTGACGCCACTGCAAATGTGTTCGCCTTGGAATTATCAAAACTGAGAATTAATTATAATGTTAAATTAACGAAAACATGAGCCATCCAAGATCCAAAATTAAAATAAAAAATTGGATTTCTTTGGCTTTTAAAATTAAGTTTGTTAAAAAATTTGATGTAATTTATTGAATTATTTTTATTTATCGGCATTTATCTTTTTTTTTTTTTTTCAAAAATTAATCTACTGGTATTCAGTTATCGTTGCCAAATTATTAACTATCAAATTATTACCAATTGCAATGAAATTGTTAGTCTATAATTTCTTTGTTTTCATTTATTTTTAAAACATTTGATTTTTCATCATTTTGAATCGTATCCTTTTGGAGGGCAGGAATGTTGGGGCTGGCGCTACGACTATCGTTTTAATTATTACTTTCTATTAACATACGTGAAATGTAATTTAAAAATTTCATAGTTTCTCGATAAAATATCTCAATTTTTATGCGAATAAAAACGTTCGCTAATGCTTTCGTAAACAAAACCTTTTATCGTCATAATATGTACTTTATCTTTAACTTTCATTCGCAATCTCATTTAATAATCTTTATAGTTTGCTAAATTAATTTGCAGGTAAAAAAAAAATTGTAAAATTTGGGCTCCAGTAATGAAAGCGAAACTTATCATAACATTTCTATTCTTTAAATTGTTTTGGAAGAACTATTTACAGTTTTCGAAAAAAAAAACGATTTTGACGTTTTTACGCAATTATGCATTAATTAATGTTGAAAAGTAAATTGAATGTGACCAGATTATTTATGCAAAAAGTTATAACTATTTCTGCATATTTCCTAATCCACATATAATAACTCTAACCCATTAAATGAACTATATAGTAATATATACCATGACATCATCATTCCAAAAGGATTTATATCACATAAAATAAATATTCCTTGAAGAGAGAGATAAATAGTTCGATTTGAATTTTAAATAACGTTTCTCAGTGGTTATATTCTTAGTAATTTAAATTTTAAGTACCTTCTAAATTAAATGTTTTAATGAAATTTGGACTACAGCCTTTCCGAATTTTGTACTACAACATGATATTATCTCCCTTATTTGTGAAACAAGTGGTTCGTTCTGTGAAAGTTGGTTGACGAACAGATAGATTTATAAACGTAGTGTGGTGACAAAAATTATATCGTTTGCAGTGATTAGTAGGGAAAGGTGTTATTCCTTTGACCACTTCACAAATTTTCAATTTCCTTTACTTAAATAATAATGTGCTTACTTTAATTCTATTATTTTATTAAAATCTGTATCGTATGGTTTATCATTCATAATTTTTTCATGGTTCTAGTTTTATTTTATTATATTTTTATTTATTTTTTAAATAAAAAATATGGTTCAAAAGTACAACATATAGTTGTACCTTTGACCATGGGTTGTTGTACCTTTGACCAGTTTAAATATCATTTGAATCTCAGGGAAATTTGAGTAGGGGAATTTGAAATATCAGGGAATATTTGCAAAAGGGGAAGAACACAAATTATGCTTGGTAAAAACTATTAAAAACACGTATTAAATTAAAATGACATGTCTTATTATTTACTTCAAATTGACATTCATGCCGAATTTTAATAGTTACAATGTATCCAAATAAAATATCTAAACTAGAAGCTTTTAACATTTAAAAGAGCTACACTGAGAAAAAAAAATCTGTAAACATACAGAAATTTTTTTTAGTAATGTTACAGAAATAACCAATTTTACAAAAAAAAGTTTTTGTAATTCTGAACAGAAATCTTCATTTCTGCAGTTACAATTTTTTTCTAGTATTTGCAATTTGTTTCAGCCAATCATTTTCTTCTACATGAAATGTCGCGCGCATCGCCACTAAAGTTTGGTTAGGTTAGGTTTGAATTATCGTCGCACTAGAGCTACACTAACTAAAGTCTGACCTCGATCGTGATTCAAGACCAATCGCTATTTTAAATTTATAACTTAGTTGATTGTTTCAAATGAATTTCACTTCTCATTTCCTGATTATTTGTGTGCCGACATGGTACAGTTGGGGGAGCGTTCGATCGGACATCTAAAGGTTCCCGGTTCGATCTCTGGTTTCGGCAGTCTGCTATTCCTCGGTAGTGTAGTGGTCAGTACCCCCGTCTGCTACGCGGGAGACCGGGGTTTGATACCACACCGGGAAAGCAGACATTTTGTTTTTTCTTTACAATTGCACGGAAAATGCAGTATCCATAAAATGTTATTGTATAGTTACAGAAACATTACTTGTGTGGGATACATAAAATAGTCCTGTAAATGTACATGATATAAACATGTAATGTTAACAAAACTATATTATGAGTTTTTACAGCACTATTTTTAGTCATCTTTTACTAGAAATTTTCTAGGAAAAGTTTTTTACATTTTTTTTTTTGTAATGGTTACAGATTTTTTTTTACAGTGTAGATAGCACAAACATACTTATTATCTAATCCCTTGCATGCACGATGCCTCAAATATGTATTTTAATGTTAATTAATTAAAATAATGCATGGTATAGTATAGGGTCACTTGCAGATATTTTTTTCACTTTCATCAATTATCATTTGCTGATTTGCAAAAAACTTTTCAAAAACTCGCACTTCTGAAACGAGTTTGACGATCCAAAGAATAATAAATTCAGTTTAAGTAGCCTATCTTCACAAAGGTTATGTATTTAAATAATGTAATGTCTGTTAATAAAATTATACAGGATTCAAGTATGGATCAGTGCAATTTATTAAAGGCAATGAACGAACATGTATTCGTTAGACAATGTATAAGAGCAAAAGTCAGATACAACACTGATTGATTACGATTAAATAAGGGGAAAGGATTAAAATTTTGACATAAGTAATTGACAAATTTCTCTTTGAAAAGGTAAATAAAAAATACTGTTTTTTGAAAATTTAATTGAAAAATTAAACAATTTACAAAAGTGTTCATAGATATGTAAGGCATGAGTTTAAGAAATAGAGTTGATAAATAGTCATGGACAGAGCAATTGAATTCCTAACTAGGCACTTTGTTTATTTTTTAACCAATCTAACTTTATTTGTACATAAATTAAACAAAAAATACATTATTATTATTTTGTAAGACACTTATGGACATTTATACGAACATACAGCATTGTATCTCACGATAACTATGGTATACAAACAAAGAAAAAAATTGTCGAAATGCATTTCAGAAATTTATTGGGGAAGTACATTTCATACAACAACATAGAACAAACCTGCCTCAAAATAAAAGAAATGAATGCTTAAAAGTGAAATATATGAGCTCATATTTAAATAGCCAATTCACTTTAATTCAATTCATTTTTCAAATCAAATGTGAAGTGATATTTTTCACTGAAGTTTATCAACGAATGTCAGAAAATATAAAATTTTGGTACTTTTCCATTTCATGGGCGCAAGCGGTAAACTCTCCAAAAATTTGCATCAGCCTCCAAAAAGAATATTTTAAACCTAACCTTTAAGGTAGGCGAATACCCAAAATTTCCCAAAATTCTAATTTTTTTACTATTGCTTTAATCTTTTCCAAATTTGGCATAGTGATTTCAAATATAATGAATAATACTATTTAGGCTTTTGTTTTTATTTAAAAATAATTTATTTATTTTAAACGGTGTTTTTCTACTAAAAAAGGGGTTTACGCCAACAAGTCTACCACATTGAATTTTCATCCTATGAACATTTATTATGTGTTAAATTCTTCGTTTTGAACTGATACATGCAATGACCCTCTAGAGTTACATACAAATTACAAGAAAAAAAGTTATTAAGAAAATTGTTATAAATTAACCACAAAAAAGGTGTTTTTTCGATTAACTTACACTTGTAATTTTTTAAAAAAAAACTTGTATACTTACACCAGATGTTAGAAGTTCATGGCACAGATATATATTGAAATAGCATCTGTGAAAAATTTCAGGTAAATTAATGTAAAACTTTTTATTCTAGAAGTGTTGGCGTAAACCCCTTTTTTTAGTTGAAAAACACCGTTTAAAATAAATCAATTATATTTAAATAAAAAAAATTGCCCAAAAAGCATTGTTCATTATATTTGAAATCACTATGCCAAATTTGGAAAAGATTAAAGTAAAATTTTAGAATTTTGGGTATTCGCCTACCTTAACTACTTTAACTCTAATAGTGTGTTTTGTTGCCGAAATATTCCGCTTGTCACTAAGGATTGCATTTGGCGAGATTTACCTAAGTTGTAGAATGCTTTATGATAGTAGGCATTTCGATTATCATCCCATTAATGTCCCTTTAACTGAATACTTGATATCAAAAAAGAAAATGAAAGAAAAGAAAATGCTAACATTTTACTATTATTCAATTAGAGATCAACAAGAGCAAATAGGCTAGACCTTGTACTTGGGCTTTTGTTGGCTCTGGTTTGTAGTAAAGTTTATGTAAAATTTACCTTAGTTTATATATTGCCATCGATGATTCTTAAAACAATGTTCCAGGTATGATCTAAAAAATATTTTGATGATACTATCGCTATTGATATCAAGCCACCAAATCTTTGTTACTTCATTTGGAGAACATTTTGTTGAAAAAACATTAAAATGCTTCATTCAAACAAACTCTTGATTGTTAAAAATTCTTGATTGTGAAACTTAACGATCAAAAGTTTAAGTCATTTTTAAAACACATTAATAAATTATACAACTTCACTATGAATGTTCCACACTATCATCCCGATCCTCTGGTCTGATGGCGATCTCGGAATGTTTGGAAAGTGCATTAATTAGTTGAAAATTGTCAAATCCTTGAAACCCTTGAATGGGTCCATCGATAATTATCTCAGTTGTGCCGTAATTGTCACCATTCCAGCCATCACCACCATAAGGCACCCTCCCAGTCTGATATCCCCCACCGCCTCGATAACTTTGCTGTCTTTCGCCAGGGAATAGACCACCTCGGATAACCTCAAAGTTGCCACTGCCAAGGACACCGTACGAGTATCTTCTGGCTTCGGAAGGATGGTAAAAACGATCTCCAGAACCTCCACCTCCATAATGTCGTCCTTCTGCCCTTCCTGGAGAAGAATACGGATTGTGGATTTGTGGCCTGTGTTGGAAGTTAGGAGTAATGATGGGAGCTTGACCATAGAATGGAATGTTCAGTTGGATGGTGCCGCCGTTGAAGTTCCCCGATATGGGGATAAATGCAGATCCTGAATCATGTTGGTCTTCTACTTGGGTATACTCATGATGATCCCGAGTATGATGGGAGGCTGCAGTAGCTTCATCATTTAGGATCGATCTCTTTCGTCTACTTTGAGCTTTATGACTTTGTTGTGGAGGATCGGGAGTTGGTTGCGTAAACGTAGGATTGGCAGCAAATGCTTGTGGTTGTTGGTGTTGTTGTTGATACTGTTGCATTGCAGAGTACATCGCTTGGTTGGAGATGGCACTTGGATTTGACATTTGTGGTATTCGATGATTCTGCATGAAAGCTTCTTGTTGCACAGGTGGTTGCGGTGTCATCTGATTCACATTGGACTGTCCGCCGAACATGCTTGCGTAGTTAAATGAGAACGGATCTAGTTGCTGTGTTTGAGGTAACTGTGTGGTCTGAGTTGGATCAAAATTAAACTGAGTACCTCCAAACATACCTTGGTAGGGATTCTGGAAGGCATTCTGAAAAGCTGCCATGTAGTCTACACTTAGGGGACTACCGTTCTCTGCTCCTTGCGTGCCATACTCCGGAACAGTTCCTTCACTTGCCTGGAAAGGTGGCAGCTGCCCTTGATGAGGACTTTCATCATCAAACTGCGCATTGCCCTGGACCCGTTCTCTTGAGACATTGAAGGCTTTCTTAAAATCATCCAAAGCGCGGTTTTGGCTCTGATATGCTTTAGAACGTCTCGATCCAGAATTTCTGGTCCTCCCGTTTTCTGCCTTTCTTTCACTATCAGAATCATCGTCTTCGTACCGAAGGAATCCAGCCCCGTTAAATGTCATCTCGACTGGCACGTCGTTCATGATTGAAACAGAAGGATTGTGGTACGACGAATGTAATCTGCTCTCCATCGGCTGTACATCCTCATTTCGGGAATAAGAAGTGGAAGGGTTTTTCATACTCCTCTTACTATCTGCAATCCTTCTTTGGAGATACTCACTCCGTTTTCTTCGATCTTTCTTGGCATTAGTGTTCACTTGAGACGAATTGTCACCTCGTGAAATGTTTGGTGAGTCGGTTGTGTAGAAACTGCTCAAGTCACCAGGGTATACGACACGAAACGGAAGAGGCTTTTTCGTTACAGGCTGAACAGAATGATTATCTTCGTCTTCGCGAGATTCTTGATATCCGACAGCATGGTAAGTTACTTGCCTTCTTTCTGAAATAGAAAAATAAATCAAATATAAGTATTTTCTTTTATAAGTGATTTAAAATTCGTTTTTATGATAAACTAACAAAGTTTAATTTCAAAATCAAATTTAATTTTTGTTTTATTTAACTTATAATAAAAATATTTTTTATTAGTGTAATGTTTTTTAAATGAAAACTAAAACGTATTGAGAGATAACATTTAGCAACACCTACATAATGATAAATTTAGGTCTGCAAATTTTAACTTTCCACACAACGCAAGGTAGCACTTTTTAAAAAATCTTCAAGTTACTGATCAACGAATTTAAACCTGTCAATCATCGTTAATGGATAAATTAAATACTCGGTCACATATAACTTCCTACATTCTGTTGGACACAAATGCTTGATAAAGAAAATAAATATATTTAAAACCCTGACAATATCAAACAAGTTTGTTTAAAAATATTTTTGATGATATGATTATTAAATGCCTGATACATTAATGATATAATTATTTGAATACAATGGAAAAAAGGTTTTTGTTTTAAATATTTCAAACGTAAATTATTTTCTTTACAAATAATTCAATAACTTTGTTAAAATATATTACACTGTACCCTGTACCTAAAAAAATCGAGAAACAACAAAAATATATTTCGATCTATACAAATGAACTCAATAGAAAATTACCATATTCATAAGGTAAAGCTTCCGTAGCTCTTATATTATAAATTACCCAAGTCCATTTTGTTTTTTAAAAAAGAGTAAAAAAAAAGGAATATTTAGACTATTTCAAAACAAACAAATATGTAAATATAAAAAAAGTGAACTTTAGCATGCGAATTTGGCCATACATCCAAACGTGACACAAACGTTTTTCCTCAATTTGCTTCATTCACGATGCAAACGGTTTGCTTTTTTATATACAACCTCCAAAATTACATAATGGCCGTCGAAAGAAAAAAAAATAACGTCATAAAATCGTCATTTAAGAGTTAAAAAAAAAGGGAAAGTGCATATTTTTTAAAGAACAAAAACCATCAACATGACGACGAGGAAGCGGACATATTTTGGTGGATGTTTAATTCGATGTTTTATTTTTATTTCCTCGTGCTTCTTCCTACAAAATTTTAAAAGAAACTAAACATAAAAAAATTGCCGCGCAATTCATATTCGAAAAGCGAAAACTACTTTCCCTTTTAAAACTGAATAAAAGAATCTCCAACTGTAATTTGCTCTTTGTTCGACCCATTTTTCATTCTGTTCTCCCAACCAAATGACATTTTTCATGGTTCGAATATATTTCATAACGACATCTTTCAAGTAAATAGAATATGGTAAAATGAATTTATAAGTGAATGTACTTTTTTTCTAAATTGTGTGATTAATTATAAATGAGTTGAACTGCGTTTTCGATATGCAAATTTCACCTCATTTATAAGAAGTAGAAAATACTCATATTTGATTCACTGCGAGAATAAAAAAATAAATTTATGTTAATTTGAATGCTAAATATGACAAATTTTAGTACACTTTTTTTAATTTGAGATAATAAAAAAAATCGAAAGCAAATTTGCACATGCTGAAGATGTCCGTCTGTCTGTACCTACTTCCAAAATCCGTTCTATCCTTCGGATCTTAAATATTTTTTTTCTGATAGAAAGGTATGACATCATGGCATCAGCATAAGAAACTAGTTATTTCCAATTATACTATTTGAAGAAAAAATTATTTCCGTCAGATGAATTTGTTAAAATTGTCGTCATAAAATGTAGTGCAACGTCATTATGTGACTTATGTATTGTTTGCTAAGAAAGTGGCTCGCCGTAGAATTTTTTGCATAAAAGGTACTGAGTTTTAAGTTACATTTCTCCATTGATTAAGGCAATTTTTTTTAAAAAAATTTGTTACTTCTTACTATATTTTTTTTATTCTGTTGCATGGTATTTAATGAAGAATGAGGATTTCAAGTCATTCAAGCAGTTAGTGATATCTTCAAACGTTGTAAATGTGGCAGGAACGTATGATATGAGTGATTGATGAACTCAAGTAAATTTACATAGCTATTGTTTGAACTGAAAATAAAATTTAGACTCAAAAAATAATAAATTGATTTTGATGAAATAATACTAATGAATAAAATTGGAAAAAATAAATAAAATAATTAAAGCCGTTTTACAGTCCTTTTAGAACTTTTTGTCATTTTTGTATCCATGAAAATATTTTTTAATGTACCGAAAAATTAAAAAAAAAAGTTTAAAATGTATTTACTAATAATATTTCCAAAATAAATACAAAGCGATTGATAGGTATTTAAAATGTAAATTTACCCCTTATAGTTATGCTTTATTGTTAATATTCTACAGAACAAGTACATGATTGTTAAATATTATGATCACACGTTATGATATTGTCAGTTGGTCGGTGTGTCATAGTTTTCTACTATCAGCTTTCTTATAATATCAATCATATTAGGTCAATGTGTTTGTTAAATTCAAGCTGAAACTAAGTAAGAGTTCAAAATTTTCAAAATTTACTATCCTTTTGGAGATACAAAACACTTTTCATAAAAGAAACTGAAATTTGGAGTCCTCTAAAATTTGGGGGGTTTATAGGCCTATGCCTAACTGGCCTTATGGAGGCTAAGGCTCCTGATGAGAAATACATCACTTTTCCGCGATGGTATGATCAGTCCACCTATTCTTAGAGCGCGTTTACTGAAGCATGAAACTTTTACGAGACGGAAACTATACTCACGACATTAAGGTTCACTTGGGTTTTTTTTGTTCCGCGTGTCAATCGCAAACATGATTAAATCATGTGACATAAAAGCTTTAAAAAAATCTCGTTTAAAATAAGATGTAAAATCGGTAGTTGTTCGTTTTAAGATGCCTACGGTCTGATGATTAGATTATGTCGTCTTGACTCTATTAGGGAGTGTTTGAATGCTGTATGTGTTATGGTGAGTGAGCAAAAAAAATACTTGTTATTAGTAAGTTATAGGTTTATTAATCAGTTTCCAAAGAGGAGAAATGTAAGAATTAAAGTAACACTAAATAGAAAAAAACAAATTTTTTGATTAAATACATTTTATGTTTCATCAAATTTTAATTAGTAACTGAGGTACATAAACCTGACGCATAAAACACTTTTTAAAAAGTTTGCTTGGTTTCATTAGTGAAGCTAGAAATTAATTTTAAAAAAAGCATTACAACACTAAATCATTTAAACATATCTAAAATACTTTATAAATTTTTTTAACTATTCTGTTGAGAGTCTCGTTAAACAGAAGGCGCACTTTAAAAAGCATATTTTCAAGATAAACATTTGAGAAACGCTCTTTTTTAATTTTATTTGAAAAAGTAGGTATTTGTCGTATTTTTTGGAATTACAAACAATTATATTGTTAATGCAAGCACAATAATAATTCATTAAATCTTTAAAGAAAATGACGATTTGTTTTATTTTGCGTTTGAAATTCCTATCGAATTTAATAAAGTTGATTTTCTCAATTATAAAGTTTAAAATATATGGGTTTATTATTTAAGCTATATTTCTTTTTCAAAAAATTTTAAAACTTCATAGGCCTTTTTGTTGCGACATTGACTTCCGGAGAAGGAATTGAAATTGAAATAATTTTTTCTTATAAAAGAGGATAAATTGACTTTAGTTTAGTTTTTTTTTCCAGTGAAAAACTAAAATATACTACCTCAAAATAAAACCGGGACAAAGAAATTAGGTGTCACATTTTAAATAGAAAATGATATATTAAAGAAAAAATAAGTTTGATGTTTGAAACATTTTACGTATGAACAATTGTGGGTAGGCAAATTACAGAATCTAGAATAATGACTTGTACCATTATTTTAAGCACTCAATTAATCTAACCTAAAAGAGTCGGTTAGTCACTCGCCGAGCATGCAAAAGGTCCCAGGTTCGGGCATCGCCAAAATAACTGCCGACCTATATACGGCCTAAATGCCAGAAATGTCCAACGAATAATGCCCCGTGCAAGGGAGTGCACGTTAAATATCCTCCAAAGTCCTAACGCTGCGTGCGGTGTCGCTCTTAACGGTTGCGTTGGGTGTCTATTCAGGTGTCGGCTCGGTTCTAAAATACGACGCTCGTCGCCAATAGCCCTCGTGTAGCTCTAGTGCGACGATAATTCAAAACTAACTTAACCTAAAAGAAAGAATAAAAAACTCTAATTATTTTAGTGGAAAAAACGGTAAGATTCAATGTTGTAATTACTGCAGTTAACCTCTCCACGGCACTGTAGACTTCCCTACTAAAAAGTACCTAGCCATAACAACTAATAGTTTAAATCAAAAATTACCCTAACTGTCAAATACTCAAATAACTTTACATTAATCTTTATTGCGAGTTATGAATCTATACACGGTATCATTAATGCATGATCACCCACGATTCCTTACATGACATTTGTCAACCCTAACGAATGCGCAACAGGAAGATTCCTTCTTCCATAATTAGGCTCCGATTCCGATATGCTTCGCACGAGCATTCAGTTAAATGGAGCACATCCAACGGTTGGAAAGATTTCTGCATCATTAAAAGACTGATTAATTTAATTCTTACTCAACTGTGGTTCTTTAGACCCTATTTTGAAAGAAATTGATGTAGGTTTAAAATCATTAAAGGAAAAAGTGTTGTAAATAAGACGAAAATTGTTAAGAGTGTTGTTAATTGTTGTTTTAACGTATCTAGCGGCGATGTTCAAATAATTCTTCCTATTTTTAGAATCTCTTTCAAACGAAGTATGGTAGGTACATATATGTTCCAGCTTGGGATAATTATTATTACGAGTGAATTAAACGAATATTTAGATCAAAAATCCATTGTGGCGGTGGAAGGGTTATTATTTTAAATAAACTATATTTTATTTCTTACGAACGATTCTCACGTACTAATGAAAATACATAGGTATTGAGAAATAATTGTTATTAATACTAGTGAGGTAAACGAATATTTGGATCAAAAATGCATTGTAGAGGTAACATATTTATTATTCAAAATAAACAATATTTTCTTTCTCGTTTCTGTTATGGAGTTTAATGCTAATGAAATTATTTTCATTAACTTTAATAGTAGAAACAGGTAACTAGAAATAAGCTTAAACAACAATTGATTATAAATGTGTATTATGTGTAGAATTTAGATTGGTCTCTTCATATAATTAGATCTTACACTTTTTCATTTCGACTTGATATTCAACACTGAACGAAAATTTGCAAACAATTAAAATTACTGTAATTATATCGAAGCTTCTTGTTACAAAATTTACCAAAGCACGAACTAACCAACAATAGAACAAGCCTCTCACGCACTCACTTCACTCAACGCTGTTACTATTTTTAATTTCATGTTACATTGACTTTCTAAACAGGACAATGCAATAATTTCCAACGCTAAAATCTTCTCAAACAATAAGAACGGCTGTTGAAAGTTGAAAATACTGAGTGTAACTTTTAATCAACAGCTTTGAAATTTTATTTGATTACTAAATACTTTAGTACTTATCAATAACAAATATGAAAAATACAAAATTTTAAATATGCTGATCGATTAATTTAAGAAATATTTTAATATTCTATATTTTGTTTTATTTACTGAGGACGTAGACATTTTTTATATTTGCCGAAACATGCTAAGTGCATTTAATAAATTTAGAAAATTTGATAAGTCATAGTAAAAGTATTAATCTAAAATCAACGATATAATGTAAAAAGCTTATTTTCATCAATAAATATATATTTTTAAGCCCTTATAGCAAAACATGTTATAAAAAACATCATGCATCATATGGTAGTTGATTAAATTCGAAAGTAAAAACGTGATATGATAACTGCGTATAAATGATTTATCATTTCCACTTATGGTAATGTAACGATAACATTTAGTGAAAAAGTAAAAAGGCAGTAGACACAAAAAAGAATTGAAAATATAAGTTACATAATATCAAAATGATTAAAAAGGCATTATTTGGAAGACGATTAAATTGGAAACTAAAAACGTGATATGATAACTTCGTATTAAATCATTTATCATTCTACTTATGGTAAAGTATCGATAACATTTCGTGATAAAGCAAAAAAGTAGTAGACACAAAAAGAAGGAAAATATAAGTTACATTATATCAAAAGGATTAAAAAAAGCATTATCTGTAAGTTGATTAAATTGGAAAGTAGAAACGCGATATGATAACTTCGTACTAAATGATTTATCATTTCCCTTATGGTAATGTATCGATAACATTTCGTGAAAAAGCAAAAAAGCACTAGACACAAAAAATAGGAGAAAATATAAGTTTCATTGTATCAAAAGGATTAAAAAAGCCGGTTGAAATCGCAGTTGTTTTCTCTTTATTTGACAAAATCATTTTGAATGCGAAAGTGAAGAGGGGGAAAAAAAGTTCTCCTAGGCGTTACCAGATCAGCACATGGATTCGACTGAACTTGAAGGAAGAAGCAGTCAAGGTTGAAAAGTTATGTTCACCCCATTTCTGACAGCTGAGAATGTTCCAATTTTTTTCCCTTTCCAGGATTGTTAGCAAGAAACAAAGAGCTTAAGGTAACAATGCTTCTGGATACAGAGAACGAGAGCTAAAAAGTTTTAAATAGTTCACTTCACCATTCAATGCTTGTTTTGAGTGCTCAATAGTTTGACAGTATAACAATATTGGGTGTTGGAACGTTTTTTAACTGGATGTTGGTATAGAGTGATATAAAACCTTTCTATTGCATGGATGGGTAAACTGTTTAAATATCCTTTTGATTTGTATTTACTTTGTAAGTGTAAAACATAAAATTTCGAGGTCATTTATATTTTTAAGTTGGCTAGGTAATATATAGAAATATGATGGATGTATGTGTACAATAGCATTTATAGTCGAATATAAGAAGATACTATCTCAAAAGAGATTATGATTTACGTATTTATATCTTCATAATACACCCACATCATAAGCTTAGAATACCAAGAAAATTAAGAAACCAGGACAATACATTGTAAGAATTTTTTTAAAGGAAATATATCATAATAGACAAAATTCAAAAGTCCTAGAAAAGAAATTTTTTTCAAAAAGACTAGTAAAGGTTACACACTTGTTTATTAGAAACTAGCAGTATGGTCCCGCCTTACTGGGAACCCGTTAACTTCGCATTGCTTCCTTTTAGAGGCATACTTACCTTGTGAAAATACACTCAAAATTAAAACAAAATTAAATTCGTGTTGGCGCATGCGCACCTAAAAGAGCAAACACTAATAGAGGATGAAGCAGCCCTAGGGCGAGCGCATATCTCAATCAAACTAATAGAGGATGAAGCAGCCCTAGGGCGAGCGAATATCTCAATCAAACTAATAGAGGATGAAGCAGCCCTAGGGCGAGCGCATATCTCAATCAAACTAATAGCTGATGGCGTCAAGCCCCCGTTTCGGCCCGGACCATGTATTTTCAAGCCCTGTTATGGTCCCGCAATCCCACGTGGATGACGTTTTTTTTTAAAACTAATTATATTAATTAAAAATTTCAATCCAATATGAAAAATCTAAGCCTCAGGTGCACACGTAGGTATTAAAAGGAATCTATATTAAAAATTTCGAATTTTTTAGAGCAGTCTAAGAAGGTCTTTTGCGATCCACAGACATACACACAGACAGACTCTTTCTTTTATTATTATAGATAAACTTAGAAAATATTTTCTGTATGTATGACGTATATTTTTTTAAATTCCTTTATTCTTTGTAAAAATATTGCGTAAGTTATTCTAATCAATATATTAATTTATATATAATCATATTCCCTCACTAAAAACAGTTTTTGAATGTATAGCAACCTTAATAAATAAATTTTTTAAATTGGTTATCATTCGTAAAGATTTTTTGAACAAATATTTAACTACTGTATATAATAATAGTTGTAATAAATTCTTCAATCAAAGTAAAAATAATAAAACATAATTTTTTTAATGTTACTGTAATAAAAATCTCACATTGAACTTCTGAAAATCTGATCAATATTTAAATTAAATTCTGATCGATTTTGACATTTTGTGATAACTATACCATGACCCATTGACCATGTATTTCTGACCTACATTTATTAAAAAATTGTGGGTAAGCACACTTCACATACAATCATTTAAGCTTATTTTAAACTCTTAGTTTATAGTGGAGTTTAAATATTTTTCTTTAACCTTGATAAAATATAACTGGTTCTAGGTTAATTAATACTTCTAAATCAAATTGATATTCAGTTAGAGAAATTCAATAAAGTAGTTTTAGGTTAATTAGTTATTATTAATTATCTTTGCATTTTGATATTTTTATGTGCAAGTTAATAAAATAAAAACTAAATTTTAAATATTTTCTTCATTAAACATTATAACAATTTCAAAGATTTTTATTGATAGTTAACTTAAAGCATGAAAAACTGTTTTTTTTCTTTTAAATAATTGTATTCCCCCTCTCAAACCAATACTGCCTGTCGTATTTTTTTACAAACAATATATATTTCATATTAATTCATATTAGGAAATATTCATATTAGGAAAATATTCTAAAATTTAAAAAAATCGAGAAATAAACAAAAAAAATACCATGTATTTATAATGTCGTGTTCCGTCCTGTCGGCCTCAGTGCCTGTCGGGATTTAACAAATTGTAATATCTATTCGCAACATGTAATACTGATACTTTAAATTGAATTATAAATGTTAAATGATAAAATATTCACAAAAATATTAATAATTGTAATGTGCAAATTAATGAATTATGTCACACCATTTGAGTACATAAAAACTTGTAGACGATATATAACTACACAAACCAAGTTCGTAATTCCTAAAAAATATTTTTTAAGTGTTTTTTAAACATTCAACATCCCCCTACTACAAACTGTTCAGTTCATTACCCTTTCCATTTCCGCCACTTTCTTCTAAAAATTGATTTTTTTATCCATTTTGGCAACAGATAACGTGACCAGCAAAGGTCAGATGCTCAACCTAAACTCCTGCCATCTGCCATTTGGTTCACGACCTCTTTTTTACTTCGCTATTATATAAAAATAGTCGTTAGAAAATATAGCGTATGTTACAGAAAAGTGACTTTTCTCTCATTGAATTAGCATTATAACAGCGCCACTTTTCTACGATCTGAGCTATATTTCAACAAAGGAATCTTTATACGGAACACTTAATATTTCCGCTAAGGGAATTTAGAACAGAACGAAGCTGTTTGATGCCATGCTTCAGTAGTTATCAATGAAACTATGTTCTCAGTTGGACTGCTTTGTGTATTTTTTTACTTCCTCCAATTAATAACTTGATGTTATGTTTTAATTATTTAAAAAAACATTATTAGAACTGTTTAAGTAGTAGTTCCTCTGAAGCAGAAGAAAAATTGTTTTAATTCGATCTTACGAATGCTTGCTGAATTTTTTTAACATTGCCATTTAAAACTTTATCTACTGACGATACTTATAAGTATAACTAGGGACTAGGGAACAGAACGAATGTTTACTTTTAATTGCTCGTTTAGAGAAAATTTGTTTAAGGTGCAACTTTTTTATTGAATTGTATGGTTTTATAACATTAAAGTCAACTAAAATAAATTAGTTCTTGTAAAAATGAAATTTAGTTACCTGCACCAAATCGTCATGCTCTGATAATACTTTTAAGTCGTAATGTAGCTGTTATAAAAAAACAGATATTATTTTTCTATTTGAGGGAATTATAGTTGTTTTATATTTTTATGTTGGTTTAAAGCTTAGGAAAATAAAACTTCTTTAGAATTAAGGAATCAGGCAAGATTATTGTAAGCAGATTCTCTGCAGCATCCAATAATCCACTGTGTTTTGTGTGTCAAGGATTGTATTAAAGTAAGAAGACGGTTTTCAAAAATCGTATGTAACTTCGAATTAAACTGCATAATCTTTAAAAATATTTGCTATAAAAATAATTAATTGGTTAGTCTAAAAATAATAGTATTTGAATAGATTTTTATCCATGGATCTTTATATTTGGTCTCCTTTTATAGTTATGTTTTTAACAAAAGGTATGACTCCATATTTTGTAAATAAAAATGCTACTTGAGAACAAATTTCAAATAAAAACCTCACTACTTAAGATTTGAAGTAAAGAATATCGATTCATAACTATTTTAGTTAACACTTCTGATATTTATATATATTTTTATTCCAAATACTTTCAAAACAAAATATAAAACCATTCTTCTTTTGATTATAAAAACGAATTGGTGCAATAAATATAGAACAAGAAGTTCTAACAGAAATGAAATAGTCAACTTTCGCATTCTATGTAAATGGGAAGACCGTCGACACACGGGTTAACCGATGTCTGTCCAGAGAGACGAACTAATGGTATAGAAGATACATATTTGATGTTATACCAAAAAACAGCAATTTTTAAAATCAAATGGATAGTACCGATTTTAAAAGGGTGGAACGGAAAGACGGACATCTTTACGATGCCAATACATACTTTCCATTTTTTCTTTCTTTCGGATTTAAAAATTTAATGTTGGCTAAAATTTTGAATCTGAAATTTTTTAGAAATTTGATGGCCTTAAATTAACCTCATAATAATTAATGAAATAATATAGGCCTGATTTAAATATATAAGCCGACAAAAAATAATGTTTAATCCTTCAGTACAATGCAAAAACATGATACAGATTAAAGTTTATTAAACACCCAACCTATGACAAAAATAGGTGGCTGAAAATTCAATTCCAAGGTTAATGAAAAGTTCGATTTCCTTATATTAAGGGGGCGATACGTGTAACTACCTGAATTTTGATTGTTTTTCAGAGACGTTATTAAAAGGGAAGAAACACATGATAAGTTTTAAAATTCAGTTTCCCTACTAAAAATGATCCATAGAGATCAATACAAAAATCTATTGACATAAGTGCAGCTTTATTGATGTCTATTTATTTCTACGGATGTCACTATTGTTATCAGTAGAAGCTATTGATATCAGTAACCTACTGATAATATTTCTTATTGATATCAATAGAGCTCTATAACACCAGTAAAGAAAATATCAGTAAGCTACTGATTTTCAAATGACATCAATAGGCCTGCACTGATATATATATAGATAGATCAGTAGAGATTTGTATGGATATTAATAGAGATCAATAGAGATTTGTATAGATATCAATAAAGATTTCTATTGATACCAGTTGGCTATTTCCACATACAAATTTGCTATTGATCTCTACTGACCATTTTTAGTAGGGATGTTGATACATTATGCATTAAAGTAAAAAAAAAAAGATTTTTTTAGTTCATTCAAAATGACCGCCGTAGTAACTAATGAGACCCTCGCGGATAGAAGTATCAATCAGTGATAATTCTAGCTGCTCCAAAAATGGATCTAAAATTAAAGTTTTTGATTTGAAAATGTTCAAAAGTCTTGCATATTCTTGTTAAACAATAAAAATTAAAAAAAAATTGAAAATTTGTAAGTCGATAAGCCTCATAATCAAAAAATTCAACTTTTTTTACCCTTTTTTCAAAGGTTTTTGGATAAAAAAACCTGTAAATTAAATTTTTTTGATCATTTTTTAAATTTAACTAGAAGATAATACTATAGAGAAGACGTATACCAAATTTTATAAGGATCTAATGAGAACTTTTTCAGTTATCTTGCCCACCAAATTTTTTTAAAAAAATAGTTTTGAGATGAACCTGCCTAAAGTTTTAACAAAACTCTCAAGCGCCGAGTGGAGGTGAAGCATTTAAATGAAATTTTAATCAATAAATAATGCGAATTTCTTTCTAAAAATGTGCCGGAATATTTTCGAGATGTTTTTTTTAAACTATTTCTGAATTTTTGTTAAAAAATCGATCTTTACATATCGTCCCCCTAAAACAGATTTTTTTCCCTAATGGGGCTAATAACTCTGCATATTCCCCAGAATTGAGAGCCATTTCTTTGTGGCACCATCTAGGCGACTCTCGCTACCAATTTTGACGCTCAGATTACAATGAATCTGAGCTCTCTGTGGATGTTAAAGTATGCCGAGATTTAATTTTTGCCGAGAGAATCCAAGCCAAATGGATACTCCAGGGATCTTTTACATGCCACATAATCATATGACATGCACGCCCAGGATTTTCCCATCCAGAAAATCCAACGACTCAGCCGGGGCTCGATCTTAAACAGATAATAATTAATTAAATAATGCAAGTTTGACTTTAATCTGTAAAAAAAAAACGAAAATTGATATTGTTTTCTTCATTACAATGTAAAAACATGATTGATGAAGTTCATTGTAGCACCCAACCTACGACAATAGGAAGCTATACAAATGATAGGGTGGGACATTCTAAGCAAATATTGTAAAAAATGTTTACCATTACTTTTAAGGACCTTGAAATACAATAGAAATATTTGTCTGATGGACCGCCTAAGTTACATCTCCCTTTTTGTTATTAAAATTAATATTTTCTCGACATCAGAATTCTATGTCCTTTTCCTAACTGTTTTTCTAGACCTTGTTGATCTTTGGAACAACCGCCCTTGCATTGAAATTTCCCACATTTATATTTCATTTTTCCTTCTTGAGCATAATTGTTCGGAAGTTATGCCTAAATGACCTTTAGAACATCTTTTTGTGCAATTAGAATTCCACATTTCTATTTTAGTTCTCTTTCTTGGGTCTATAACTGTTTGAAAGTAAGGCTTTCGATGTCTTTTAAAACATTCATTTTCTTAATTACAATTCCACATTACTATATCGTTTTGTTTTCTTGTGGCTAATTTCTGAACGATTTCGTTAAGAGTTTAAAAGATTTTAATTTTCAAAATGTCTTCATTTCTACTCCATTTTACCTTTGTGTGGCTAGAACTGTTCGAAGGTCGTTTAGAACATTCCTAATTCGTTCGTTAGAACATTCCCATGTATTTTAGAACATTCCTAAGTGCAATAAAAATGCCACATTTCTTTTTTCATTTTACCTTTTCATCGCTAAATTTTACTAAGATTACGAAAGATTTATTCTTTTAGAATTCTTACAATTATATTTCATTTTACTTTCTGGGGACTAGTATTGTTCGAAAGTAAGACTTCGATGTCCTTTGGATCTCCGCCTGTGCAATTGGAACTACACATTTATAATTTAAATTTTTCTTCTTTTAAGCTAAAGTTTCTTTTTTGAGCTAATTGTTCGAAAGTAAGTCCTGGATGTCCTTTGAAAAATCAGCTTGTGACATCCCAGCGGGGACAGCATGAAAAATGCCGCTGGGATTTTGAAAGCCTCCATCATTCAAAACCGATTTCGGAAGAAGATGAAGAAGATCCCGCAAAAGAAGAAACAATGTCAACTTCCTCCTTCCTTCCTGTCACGGATTCTGGGTCAGCCCAGCGCCTCTTCTTCTATCGGGATGTTAAACAGTTAACAATGCAATATCTTTAACTTAATATTTATAATAATTGCAACTTCATCAATTTCTGCAACAATTTTCACAATTAAGTTTCTCTAAGCGTTTTCTTTTTCATTTCGGTAATTATTGTGTGCGACCCTCTCTGTTGCGCAGATCCGCATTCGTCGTCTCATTTAATATTGTATCTTCTAGGATTCACACTAAATACATTTAGACGAAAATATAAAAAAAAAACATTATTTAGGTGATGAAAATGTTAGGAGTGGGGAGAGAGAGACAATAGACATAGCAAAAGCTATTACCTCATCAGTTATATTTAACACAACTTGATAGCTATAGCTAGCCATTATTAAATTTTCAATAATGGCCAAATGTCATCAATAAACCAAACACTGTATCATAGCTGTTTTCCAAAATGGAAACATTTCTTATCAGTTGTGCTGTAAAATACAGGGAAACGTTAATTAAAAGGAGTGATGGGATTTTGAGGTCTAAATATGTTTTTATATCACCAAAACTAAACGAAATCCAACCAAATCCAACTCAGTACACGCTCTCATTATCTAAATGAAAAGTTTCCTAACTGCAACAAAATAACGCTGAACGTTCTGAATATACACATTCTTTATATGAGTTTCAATTTCTACACTAATTATTTATGAAGACATTATGGGTTAAACATACAAAGTTTATGTTTTATAGTAGAGATAAAGTTATAACGATTTATTAAATTTTACAATTTATTTCTTATTGTAAATATTTCAAATCTCTTAGTTGAGGATTAGTGTGTTATTTAGGGAAATTTATGAAATGGTTTCGCTCTTTTTTTTTTGTATGTTAAAAGGAAAATCCACGAAGATAGAAAATCCCAATTCCCAAAGAATACTAATATCAACAAATTCAGATAACAATAATCTAAAGAAACTATTTTTAAAAGAAATCACTTTTACTTGAAGAGCGAGAAATAAATCTCCAAATAGCAACTCTGCCCATTTGACCTTAGTGACTCCTTAATCGTTGGAGACTTTCACTTGTGCAACTTTTCCTCGCGGACCTTCAGGGCAGAGAAAGTCGTGGGTCGTAAAATGCGGGAAAGATTAGGGTGGAGGTGAAAGTGATTTCTTGAATTGTCAAAGATTTTCTTGAAATGTCAGATTTGGTCTTAGATTCTTTCTTGTTTGGTGGAGTTTTTCTGATTTGAAAAATGTCCTGAATGTCAGTTAAGATGATGAGAGTGCACGTTTAGATTCTCTATCTCTCTCTTGGATGCTTCAAAGGGGGTTATTTATGTTTAAATCAGGTTATACTAATTAATATGACAGTCAGATTTTTTATTATTATAATAAGCACTTATCATAAACATCAAAAATCAAATAAAAAAATTTACAAACGTCGTACAGGTGGGAAGAAATATTTTCTTAACCAACACATCAAAATTGTTATTTGATGTGACACATAAGAATAGTAATTATGACCTAATATAATTTTCTTCTTTTGCCATTATACTTTATAATGCTCAGGAAATTTATTTTCTCCAGAGGAAGTTTTCCAATTAGTTTCATTTTTAAGATGATTTATTACCTAACTAAAGAAAATCTTTATTTTTATTGTAAAAATTGTGAAAGATAGTTTCGAGTTACATACTAAAGAAACATCTTGATTTGTGATGTGAAAGGTAGTTTCGAGTTATATAGTATTAGTTACAGTTAATTTACAGCATGGATAACAAGAACATTTTAATATAAAAAAATGCATTAATTGAAAGCTTATTTATAATATAGCAATTTGTATTTCTTTAAAAAAGAGAGACCATCATCATCACATATTATAAAATAGGTTTAATCTAATACCTTGAAGTATGAAATATTCTTTGTACTATGTCAAATTTTTGAAGTTAAACTTGTACTAATTTGTGAATCATATACATCATCATCTTAGTTTATTATTAATATTTCATTAGCTTACATTCTAATTTTAAGATACTCGAAATAAATACATTCCAAGTTATCAACTTTTCATATTGTTTTTGATGAATCGGTTGTTAAATCTAAGTATACAAGGTATCATACTATTCTTTTGACAATTTTACATTTTAAGAATATAACCCAGTTGCAAACATTCCACTTTAAGCGCATGACTTAAATTCAATAGAAGGCTTTTAAGTCACAACATAACACTCTTTTGTTACTATATAAAGCATTGCAACATTAAACACTAAGCAGACCATGATAAGAATACTCTATTAAAATGTCGACTTTTTAAACAAATGGCTAAGAAATAAGAGTTTACATTACAAAACAGTAGTTTAAGTAATGTTTGAAAAGATGTAAAACTTGGCTAATGGTAAAAAAACAACAGAACTGAGCGTATTGAGTTAGGTGCTAAAATGTAAATTGTAATATATTAGAAAAAAAATTGTCATATCGCTTATTAGTATCGTAAAAAAATGGTGATTTGTGGTAAACGTCTTTAAATAAACTAATTTTTAAAAAAAATCCTAATGAGATATAAAATATAGTAAAGGGGAAAGTAAAATATACTAAAAACAATGTTATTGAAAAAACTCATAAAGCTTTTAGAACAATTTTCAATTGAAGTTAAACAAAAGTATTCGCATTAAGTTTCGCACCTGTAGAGGTTTTTTACACACATTTAAAGAAGATTTGATTTAAGATCAGAGCAGAAGCACGCACAAGTCAACTAAATATTTCTCTTAATTTAAAGCATGTTAAATTTATTCCTTGTTTTATACATTATTTTTGTAACGATATAAATAAATAAGTTTCACGGATTTGGAACAGGGTCAAAATGTAACTTTATAGCTCTTCTCAAGATTAAGAGTAACTTTTATCAATTTTTTTAAATCGTTAAATTTAAACGAACGTTGATTTGAAAACTTGGATTTTTTTATGTGATTCTATTTAAGTTATTGGTATTAGGGAAGTTGAAATTGTGAAGCTAAATAAAATTATTAATTTTATAATAATTCGGTTAAATATTTTAACACATTAACTTATAAGAGTTAGTTGGGTTAGAGAGAGTTTGGGTTGTATATCGTCCCATATCGACACTTGGGCTATTAGTGACAAGTCGTAATTTATAACCATCTTCTTTTTCTTCTTTTAATTTGGGTTTGTCCAATAATTCATAACCACAGTCAAGAGACGAGCCGATAGCTGAGCAGTAATCTATAAGAATTTTGCAGTTGGTGGTTTGTGAAATATTAGCAATTTGGATTTTGATTACAACATTTTAGTAACACAACAATTCGTACTTAAAAGTAAGTAGCGTTTATTTACATATCTAATGAAATAACTCTTATTTTGATACATGTATTCATTATTTTTTATACGGAACTCTAACTATATTAAGATACAATGTATTATTTTTCGATGCCTAGACACAATTAAAGTTAGCTTTATCATGTAGAGTAACCTTATAAAAAGAATAAGGAAATTTTAGATGTCATCTTAATCAGATTAAAAATGATGTGAAAATTAGTATCTCGCTACAGATCTCACAAAAGATTTGCGTGCTAGACTTTTCAAACGCATAGGAAATGTATTCTTTTTAAGGCGCTTCCTTTACTTTGATTGAATGATATTGAAAAGCTGACACAAGGTGGCATGCAATGTATCCTTAACATGAGGTGCCTGAACTATTTCAATTCGCACAGCCATCAGAGTGGAACAAACTTAACGCGGCTCATTGGATAACAAAGAATATACTTTTTTAAAGATAATTTTTGTAGATTGTACATAAAACCAATGAAATAGATTTTTAAAAAAAAATAGTTTCGAACTTATACTTACATCGTTAATTAATGACAAGAAAATGCATTTTATTTTGAATTCTCCCCTTTCTATTTTACTTAGACTTATACAAGCATGATAGAAAATATTTTTAAAAGATATATGTGTCATTTTTTTCGATCATTATTGCGGTAATAAAGATTTTAATCAAACACATTATAAATTTATTCTACTATTTTTTTGTATTGCTTTTAAAAAGCATAAATTTATTACTACTATTTTACGTACAAAAATTGCTTTTAAACTGCTGAATTAATTTTTTAATGTGGGGGGGAGCTCAAAAAATAATTTCAGGGTACACAAGAAATATATTTGGCACCTTGTTTCCACCATAAAAATTGTAAATGACAAGCTTGTATTAAATTATTTTTACGAGTAATTGATACATCTCTCATGTTATTTTATCAACAGTCTTTTATCTAACTATCTAGTGTCCCTGCTACTATATATAAATTAAATATGAATGCTAATCCGAAAAACTTAAAAACTAAATTAACGTAGCGATATCACAATATTGAAAAGAGTGCATGTTCAATTTCAACCCTTGCTAAAAAAAAGCTTGTTGTCTGCATATATCTATTTTAAAATGTCTACCTAATTTTATTTTTTTTATATTTTTAAATGTTTTTTTTTCTTTAAAAGTTCAATCGCAAAGTGTCACGTTCAAATATGTCGCTTTTAAAAAATTAAAAACTTCAATTAAATTGTAAAAAAAAATACGTGCCTAGAAATTAAAATAATAAAATTTAAAATAATAAAAAGTAAAATAAATAAAAAGTGATTCCCCAAATTATATAAATAAAAAATATTTAAGCTCTAGGAATTATATAAAACTCAGCTCTCAGCCCGCCGAGTCCACTCACCCCTTCTATGTGTTTCCGCCAATTCCACCGCCTCCAGCACAGCCAATACCGCCAACAAAGCCACCCACCGGACAAGCATCCTGTCACTCACAATCAACAAACAAGGAATGAAAACACACTGACAGCAAAAGACCATGTGCTGCT
Organism: Hylyphantes graminicola; assembly: GCA_023701765.1. Classification (NCBI taxonomy): domain Eukaryota; kingdom Metazoa; phylum Arthropoda; class Arachnida; order Araneae; family Linyphiidae; genus Hylyphantes; species Hylyphantes graminicola. The sequence goes on along the minus strand of CM043114.1, from coordinate 34,319,721 downwards.
TGGAAAATAAGGAAAATAAAGCCAACGCAAGAAACCACGTAGAACCGAAAAAGACGCCAAAACGTGCTTCGGACAGTGAACCGGATCGAGGAAGACTGGAAAACTCGCCAATATGTCTGGATTTGGCCTACTTTTTTGGGAGAGGCCTCTGGAAAGGTTAGTCTGCCGAGACACACCGGCAATTTGATTTAAATATAAAGTGTCTTATTATGTTGTGTTAAGTTCTATTGTTGATCATGACATGTTAATTAGGGAGGTTTAATTCTGTAATTTTTTAGATTCAACAAGAGTTCTTGTCCTTGACAAGAATATGTAATTACGTTTATTAATTGGACTAGAAGTTAATATATCAACAATTTACTACGCAAATAGGTATTTTGAAGTCATATTGATGTAAAGTATCAATGTTTATTTGGTCGTTCTGAAATTAGTAAAAAAAATAATGTCGTGGGTGCTCAAGGGAATCAAGCGGAAAATAATATTTCGATTTAATTTCACACAAAAATATTTTATTTATACAATTTTTAAGTGGTTTTCGCCCATGAAAGCGGTCCGTTTTTAAATGGTCTTCGGATCTGTGCTTCCAGTATTTGGACACATACAGGTAGCACAACAATTTTGGCCAATGTCGCACGATTATCGGAAAAACTTGGAGAATATTGGATGAAATCGATCATTTTCTACCGATTTTTACCAGATTTCCCCGTTCTTTGAGGATTCATACCGGAAATTACGAAAAGTGCAATACTTAATATTACTACAATCTTATAGTATTTTGCAAGTGCAAAAGGCAAATCTTATGTTTCGCAATATTTTTCAATCAAGAATTTTGAATTGTATATTTTTTTTCTATTAGTATTCAAACCAATATTGCACCCCGATATTTCCCAGCGCCGTTAAAACGTAGTCCATTATGCCTTCGGCGATGGGTATTAGCCGAGATAGGCCAATACTGCTGTGCTACCTGGGCAGGCTAGCTTTTAAAGTCCAGGCGAACCCAGACGGTTACCGGAATGCTACAACGGCAGCTCAGCACTCTAAAAAATGAATGCTCAAGAACGACGAAATTTTCCTTAATTTTGACGATTCCGTTACTGGCAAATGCTCCTAGTTTTCGTTTCCTTAAAGTGAGGAAATTTGAATCGTCATTTTTATGAGTATTTCAATGTCGTCTAATCTTAAGAAATATTTCGCCATTTTTGAGCATGTGAGTACAACAATGAAATTCAGTTTCCCCAGAATCAAGATACAGAATCGTCAAATCACGATCGTGAAAGTGAGGATTCGCGTTTACTCAAAAGTCACGTGATAGTTTGACGAAATAATCCTCAAAATTAGCGAAATGAGGCTTGAGGATTCATGAATCGTTAAAAATGAAAGTGTTATTTCTGAGAGTGAAGATTCCGACCCTTTACGACGAATACCGAATGATCGCAGTTCTCCAAACCAAACTGCCTCTATGTTAATACAATGGAAAAATAATTTTATTACCCAGAGATCTCCAGCTGTATTGAATATTTTGCCAACTAGCTTTTTTTTATAAGATAAGAAGCCGATTTAACAGGCTTCTATAATCGCATATTTTGAAATTGGATATAATACAGGGTGGTTATAAAATAACGCTCGCTATTCGGAGTGGTCTAGCTTTAATGAATAATCCAAATGCAAAAAACTTTGAGACACTTACTATTCAAGAAGGGGGGGGGGTAAAGAATGGAATAATAAAAAGCGAACTCGTCTCTTGACCAGGATTCTAAATTACGAGGCGTAATTAGATGTGTTGACCGTAATTAGCCATAATTGGCTACGTCTCGTAATTTAGAACCTTGGTCAATAGACGAGTTCTTTTTTATGATTCCATTCTTTTTCGTAGAAAGTCTCTTGACCAGGGTTATAAATTACGAGGCATAATCAGCTGTGTTGGCCGTAATTGGTCAAAATTTACGACATCTCGTAAAAGAACCCTGGTCAAGAGACGAGTATGTTTTTTATGATTATTCTTTTTTATGATTATTTTTTAGAATTCTATCTTTTTTATGATTCCATTATTTTCCCCCCTTCTTGATTAGTAAGTGTCTCAATTTTTGATGCATTTGGATTATTCATTCAAGCAACAGACCACTCCGAATAGCGAGCGTTATTTTATAATCACCCTGTATTTATTTTATTTTTATTTTTTAATACAAACTTTTACAACAAAATATTTGAATACTTCAAAAAGTTGGATTATCGAGCCCTGTAAGACAGGAATACTTAGAATGTAAAAAACCATCTGTAAAAACATTCAATACACCCGGAGAGATAATTTTTCACTTGGATTTAACCATAGATATCTTACTAAAAGTATTAGAGTGGAGGTCACGTGACCTACCTATGATAACGACGGAACGAGCATGGGGGCCGCCATCTTAGAGTTCGGGACCAACTTTCTTAAGTGGAAAGTGCTTAGAAAAAAATTAATTTAATTCTAAAATATTAAAAAAAGTACCATAAAAATACAGCTGCATTTTGGAAAATTTTTGGTGACTTTAAAAGAACTTGAAACGCTTTTCTAGTATTTTTATTGTATTTATTTTGTAATTTTAGAGTTAAATTTTATTTTTCACGTATTCTTCTTCTTAATGTGACGGCTGTGGCTGCAAGTTGCCAGTGTCGCCATCACATAAAGAAAAAGAATGCTAGGCAAAAAATAAAATTTAATTCTTAAATTACAAAACAAATATTATAAAAATACTAGAAAAGCGTTTCAAGTTCTTTTAAAGTCACTAAAAATATTCCAAAATGCAGCTTGTATTTTTATGGTATTTTTTTTTAATATTTTAGAATTAAATTTATTTTTCTCTGAGCACTTTCCACTTAAAAAAGTTGGTCCCGAACTCTAAGATGGCGGCCCCCATGCTCGTCCCGTCGTTAGGATAGATAGGTCACGTGACCTCCACTCTAATACTTTTATTAAGATATCTATTTATTTAACACATATGCACTTTGGTTTGGAGACCCATGGTTATTCGGTCTCATTTACCCTTTTAATCAGTATGGCGTTCAACGTCAAGTGACAATAACTCTAAATTGTGATTGGTCGTACTCTTTGCAGTTGAGTTGTGTGCTGTGTATAATCTAAACGTTAAGAAAACATTTTACGCTTTCGAATTTTGCACATCAATTTCTTAAATATTAGTTTAATTTATAATTTGTTATGGAAAGCACATTTAAACATAAAATAAAGCAATGTTAATCCTCTAATGCATACTGTTACCATATGGCAACAAGTAACACAATGCACTTTATACTGTTAAAGTAGAGCTCCCTCTTGACAAATCTGTGTTTTTTCTTTCATCTATTACATTCCTTTTTGAAGTTTTAGTTACTAATAATCCTCATATAGATGACAGTAGTAAAAGTGTATTCAAAATTAAAGAGTGAAGTTATTAACTGTCGTGAAATGACGTCTTTGGCAGTATTCAAAGTATAATAGTATTAGTATTAAATACAAATAAAAATTGGTTTGAAAAAATTATTTCAAGAGGGTTATTTAAAATTATATATAGTAGTTTTCTATTCATTTTTATCAAAATTGGAATTTTGTAGTTGGTTTTTGCCACATGGCAAAAATTTACTAAATTGAAATCATTTAAATTCCAATCTAGTTAATTTTTTTCAATACTTTTCCCATAATATGAGTATTAAAGATACAAATATATTTTTTCAGGATGAAAAAAAAATCATGCATTGGGGTTAAGCTTACGCAGAATGATAGGTTGATAATATTTAGATACCCTTACATAATGTTGTCCTTACATAATGAGAAGGAAGATATTTACGTTCAGGTCCATATGATGAGCAAATATTTTTTTTAAATATATTTCAAATAAACTGTTTAAATATTTATTACCTTAAAAATATGTAGATTTCCCGATTCGATACGAACCGTCCTATTTCTATCTAAAAAGGTTTATTTTTACCTTTGCACCACTTTGTGAAAAGAACATTTCACAACACGTCAAAATTCTGTTTAATAATTATGAACTTTTGTCTAGATTATACACAACATCACTTTAATTGTTTATATGGATAACTTGTATACTATCGAAAATTCTTACAACTCTAAAAATGAATATATTTGTACAAGTTTTTTTTTAATGCAATGAATCTTAATTTATTTGGTCAAGGTTTAAAATATTTATGGTTGTTTAAACTTACATATGAAAAACATACGCAAAATATAAGAAATAAAAAAATATGTAAATTGTATAAAGTGTAAATTGCTTAAAAGTTATAATAAACACACACACAATAACATAAAAATAACTTCAAGTTATGTTCATTCATTAAACTAATTAAAATTAAACAGGAAATAAATCAATCTAGTGAGAAAAAAATTAAGAAACCCCTTCTCGAAGATTATTTTTTCAAATTTCTAAGTCCTAAAACCATACGAAGGTAGACATTTACTGTACGGTAACTATTGGCGAACTTTCTAAATTCGCACCAAATGTCCATATTCTGGCGACTTTCCAGAACAAAAACCCAATCAAAATGAGCAATAAAATGATAGCCTTTATTGGATAGTAAACAGTATTTTTTTGATTTTTAGGAAGTTTTATTTATTTTTTTGCTTAAATTGTGAATTTGCTTTATATAACTACCGTTTCACTAGGTCTTCAACTTATAGGGTGAAAGCTTAAATAATCGAAGACACAGGTATGTTAACTTTATGACATAAAAAATTAATTTTTCTTCAAAAAGTTGTTTTAGACATTTTTCATTAAAAAAATCACAGAAAATGTAAATTGTTTTGAGGTCATTTTTTAAACGCTCCATAGTTTCGACAGTTCACTGTAGGTTTATTGCAAAAGACACAAAATATTGGAAACAATATTTATTTGTATTAATTTTCTTAGGTAAAAGTAAATTGTTTTCCTTGTCAATAATAATAGTCATTAATTCTTAGAGGCTAAAAGGAATAGGTTAGCTTATTAAAAAAATTATCATGGCAAAGGTATGTCAATAGGGAGGAGACATAATCAAAACACAACTGGAAATAAAATAACGCAAATATTTTTGATGCTTCAGTATTTCGTTAGGATCGGAAAGAAAGATTTAGCGAACGAAATGCATAAAAAATAAATTATAAGTTAAAAACTGTGCCCGTTGCGGTAACATGAATAGTTTAAATTATAGTTATGTTGACAGTGATTGAATAGGAACCTAAAATATCGAGTCAATTACATTTGTTTACAAAGGTTTTTTATTATAGAATACCACAAAAAAAATTTACAGAACGACATTATTGAACTATGTATTTACGATATTATTGATTTTCTTATGATAAGCTACAGTTGATTGAACTTTTTACTATAATAATAAACTTGCTGACATTTTTTTAGCCTGATGATGATATTTTTAAGTTTATTGAAGAAATTGTTGAACTTGTTGGTGAAATTATTAAGCTTTTTGGCGACAAACGGGGCATTTTCTCGTCCACGACATCCGAAACCACTTCGTGACACAAATCTGATGGAAACTATGTCCGCATTTCAACGATTTTGTGGCTTTAACACGGGGATATGTGTTAAGACAAATTGGACACAAAAAAGCATCGTCGATTTTAAATGCAGACTGCTGGTCTGTTTTTGTAGAATTTTGGCAGGCAGCAGTTTTCGACTTGTTGACACTTTTTGTCGGTTTTACAATTTCTTTGGACTTTTTGGGTTGGCCTTTACTGGTAGTGACAACTTTCTTGCCATTTAATTTGCCATTTTTCGCCATATTGGATCGATAAAGTTGCTAGGACGGTCGCATAACCAGTCTTGTCCACTTGAATTTTCTTTTTCAATCCAGGTAAAATATGCAATCTGCAGAATAAATAGTTGAGTTGGAAACGGAAAAAAGTAAAAAATGCTACTACACATTATTGAAGTTTTCGAAATTTTTCAGAAAAAAACCGTTAAAAATACATTAAAATTTTCGACTGTACCCGTTTTCAATTTACGTATTCAAAATTAAATGCAATTTATTGGATATCATTTAAAAGTCATATTTACTTTACGTACTATCCTAATCAGAAGTTTTCTTGAAACAAGTTTTAGAAAATACTGCCTAAATTTACTACATTTAGGATAAATACAAAAAAGGATTTAATTATTTTTTTGACATTAAATAAATATAAAATTACTTACTGTTAAAAAATGTGACAAAAAGTAAAACAATTTCTAAATTTTTCAATTTTGTTGACCATATATATACAGATAGTCCGGGAATTTCGAAAGTTAGGGATAATTTTTTAACCGTCGAATCCTCGAATTTAATTTCAAATATGATTGCCCCCCCCCAAAAAAAAAGTCACGTTCGCCGCGTTCGTTTTTAAGATTTGTGTTTTTCTAAAGTATATATTAAAATATATTTAATAGCTCGGACTTTTAAATATGTGACAAATCAAATATCCGAAGTACTATAATTTTTCCTGTCTTATTAATTTAATTGGCTTTATGAATTCAAGATTCGGTACTGATTTGCTGTAACGGCTGGTCTATATATTGACGACTTTGGAGATTTCAAAAATTTAATGAAGGATGAATATGCCGAATAGCGTTGTATGCGATTCGAAGATGAATGTTTACCACACATTTGTGAACTTCAATTGTTTGGAAACGCAACGCAAATTACTAAATCGAGACAGGTTATTATATCATAGCTATTCTTCTTCCAACTATCATTTACACATCTCCTTCGATTTAATTGTCTCCTGTTCCCACGTGGCATTGATTCGCTAATCGAGTGAAAGAAAGAATTTAGGGATATGGTAGGTTGGAACATATATTTTCCGACTCGTGTACTCGATCATAGAATCCCTTATAAACCCTCGGCAAATACAGGGTGAGGAAAACAAAAGTGGCCCCGATCTAGAGATAGGAATATGCTGAAATGCTTGGCGAGAAAAACTCTTGAAGCCGCCTGAAACCTGTTTTTGCATTGGTTGGACCGGATTAGCTTCACGAGTTACTCATAGACTAGTGGCGAGTTCAGATCTTGGTTCTTATTGTATGAAGACGTCCCATAATGCACATTTTGTGCTTTGCAATCAATTTAGAATGTTTTTTATTATCAAAAACAAAAAGGTCCGATTTTCTAGGATAAAAAACGCCCAAATAACCACTAGAGGGAATTTTTCTTGATCAGCTCTACAAACCGTGTTTTATTTCATTTCAACTAAGCTTCTCAAAATAGCTTAGTTGAAGGCAAATAAGTCACCAAGCGTTTGTTTGGGCTTAATATTGAAGCGATCGATAGCTTCAGTTAGCAAAGCTGTTTTTGTATTGGTTTTTGACTTGGCAACATTTCTGTCATATTCTTATCTCCAATTCGGGGCCACTTTTGTTTGCCTCACCCTGTAAGACAGACACAGACAGAATTTTTTACTGACACCGAGGGAGAAACAGAAACTAAAGCCATGACAAATACATGAACCGAGCCGCACCCGATAAAGTGAGCAGACCGTTAATGTAATCCATTACGCCACCCGGGATGCAAGCAAGTACTCATACTCAAGACATGATACATTCCCATTAAAAAATAGTAATAATAACATTGGCTAGAGTTTATTTAGTTTTCTTCACAGTTCTATTGCTAGTGAGAATCACGGGTCTCCAAATACTTTTTCGTTTAGTTTGTAGATGGCAGCACACAAATATATATTTTCAAAAAAAAAAAAAAAAAATATATATATTTTGAAGATTGCATTATTATTTGAAGATTGCACTCCTGAATAGTTAAAAAATAAGCACCTTCAAAATGAATTGTTTCACGAAAGTTAAATAATTGAAATGGAAATTAATAGCAAATTGATTCTTTGCAATAGTTGGTAATCCACTTTCTATATATGTATTTTAAAATCATTCTGCAGTCGTTTAGAAATTAAGGTCGACTACAATATTGAGTCACAAATGGAAAATTTACAATAATAATCACAAGTTTTGCAGTAAATTTTGCTTTTGTTCTCGGAACGAGAAGGAGCCATATCTTAAACTCGTGCTAGCAATAAGCCTTTAATTTTTTGCAGCTGCGATGTAGAGGACGCCACTGTATTGATTGTTGTCAAAATATTTTTATATATTGTTTTTTTTTTTTTTAATTTCTTTTTCTTACAATTTTCGTCAGGTATTTATGTACTTTAATATGAAAATGAACTGAACTTCAAGTAATTTGGTGAGTTTTACTCCACTTTAATAATTCAATCTAAATATTTAAATTCTTAAAAGCAGCTGTTGAATAATAGTGTTATTTTATTTACCAATAAACAATAAAAATCGTACCATAGTTTTTAAGCGGATAGTAACCTTGGATAGTGTGTTGCTTTTTTTTATAACTCGTATGTTTCTATGACGCTTCTTTTATTGTTATTGTCAGGATTAAGTATTTTATTTATTATTCAAGTAAATAAAAATCGGTAATTTCTTGCCCCTGATTTCACCCATTAAGTTTTCTACATTTTTTGTATGATTTCCACCATAACAGGTGTTATGGATTCATTGAAACACAAACCAATGTTTTTTTTTTTTTTTTTGACATTATTTTTCGTCAAAGACAATTTTAGGAAATTGTCTTTTTTTAATTAAACTTTAGAAACCGATATTGTAGTTAATTACTAAAAGTTTGAATTGAACCGACATTTTTTTTTCAAACTTTGCAAAAAAATTTTTAAACATTAACCTTGCCTTTAAATTGAAAAATACTCATCCACGGGTAAATATCTGTAATTTCCTACAGCAAAATACTTTATACATATATTCTTTGCATATGATCATATTTTCAACCCAATGTGTGTCAATTATAATTGATGTTGATGTCTTAAGCTGACGGCTCAAAAATCCGCATGTCCTCTGCGGTCAGCAGGACAACTAATTACTCGATCCCCATGTCCTCGTGGATGGCCTTTTCCCTGTTAGTGTTTGTGGTAGTACATTTTGAATTTTTTTTATCTTGCAAGAGTCTAGATCTCACTTTTGTTGTTGTTTCTAATGCCACTCGGGGTAGAAATTTACTGTACGATAACCATTAGCGAACTTTCCGAAATCGCGCCAGAAGTCCGTATTCTGGCGACTTTCGCCGTCATGCTCTCTTCACAACGATGACGTTTTCTGGCAACCCTATCTAACCATTATGCGTTTCGGTCAGGTCAGACAGGTTGTCACCAAAAACTATTTATCGCCAAATCGGAAAATTGCGCCAATGGTTACCGTACAGTAAAGGTGAACCGCCACTCGGTAACCGAGCCCGGAGTAGAGGACTGCCCTATTTAAGCCGAAGAGGGCGGCTTCCTTTCTTCATTGAGCGCCACAAGGGAGGAAGTCCGACTGTTGTCCATCAGCATGACACATCCCTTTTACAGGAAGGTCCCTTTCACACATCCATTTTCACTCGCATATCGGAATTTTGATCCAGATTGAAAGGTGATAACCCCCTGATCTGGCACCCAGAGATATTAATTTGGTATGGGAACATGGAGGACTTTGTGACCACGACATATTTAACGTGACCCAGCCACCATTGGTCAATACGGCGGTCTTAAGCCGAGTACAAGCGTCGTCCCAGCGACCATCAGAATTGCCAGTGCCGCCGAGGACAGAACCCACAACCCTTCCAATGCGAGCACGACGCTTCACTTGACTGAGCTACCGTGGCTCTAGATCTCACTTCTAAAATGACCTTTAAGTCTAGAATACCTGTTGATTCCTTTATCAGACCAAACATGTGCATGCTCACATAATCAGTAAACAAGAAATTTGCTCAGTGCATGTGCTTTTGGACTTGTAACAAGGAAGGAATTAACAATTATGTATAACCCGCATCATGCACTGGTCTTAAACCAGAACCTGGAAAATCCCTTCCTTATCACATTTCCTGTGCAGAAACCTCTGTAAATCATTACCTTGAATGTGGAACTGGCAAACACCCAATTTGATTCATTAAAAAATGTAGTAACCTAGGGTATAAATTGACATTTAAGCTGACTTGAACTTTGTCATTTTAATTCTAATATTCATAAGATTAATACAAGGTTACAATCATAGTAACCTAGTATTTCTTTTATTAATGTATTCGGTAGATATCCTAATAGCTACTGTACATTGTGCATTTTATATAAATGAAATAATAAAATACAACAAAATTATATTTTTATTTATTTAGAAGCTATTTTTATATACAATTTAAGTTTGGCGGGTTAGTTTCAAAGGAGGATGGGTGTTATGTGATATGAACAATCTCTATTTTTTTTTTAAAACTGAAAAGGTATATCTTTGCAATCAATAAAAGAAAAGTTGATGCATATTGTTTAGTTTAACAGACTTAAAAAAATATATATATAAAACAACTGCTTTCCTTTCAAGCATTCTAAGAAATTTAATCTATGCCCTTCCAAATAATTTGGAAGAACCATTTTATAAACAAGGTCAAAAACTATTTGCAATGCTGAGGTCCAAGTTCAATGCCACTGCTTACGACTTGTTTGCAAATTATGCAGGTGCAGAATTACTGCTTAAATGAAATCTGTTAAATTGAGTGGCCAATAAAAACTTAGACAATTTATTGCATATTTCTTTAGTGACTAACATTGGTTGGGGAACTTAATTTTCTTCAGGTTTTCTTTGGGCTAAGGAATAAAATCACAATTTCAAACTTTGATTTGAATCCCAGTCGATTAAGCACTCGCTTAGCATGCAGAAGGTCCCAGGTTCGGGTCCTGGCATCGCCAAAATAACTGCTAACCTATAAACGGCCCATGCAGCCAAAAATGTCCAACGAATAATACCCTGTGTAAGGGAGTGCACGTTAAATATCCTTCAAAGTCCTAACGCTGGGTACGATGTCGCCCTTAACGGTTGCGTTGTTGGGTGCCTATTCAAGTGTTGGCTCGTCGCCTGACGTTGGTTCTAAAATATGACGCCCGTCACCAATAGCCCTCGTGTAGCTCTAGTGCGACGATAATTCAAACCTAACCAAATAATTATTTGAATTGGAAAATGTAAATGCATTTATCTCAGCAGCAGTAAAGCAATTTCCTTTTGCAAGTTTTGGGTCTATTCTTTATACTAAAGTACATTAAAAACATATTTATGTGATAAACATGTGGCATTTGTTTCATCGTGATTGCAGGCAGATAAAGAATTTAATAAATTAATTTGTATCTGAATACATGGATGAATAGTTTTTAATTTTTAATAATACTTATACTTAATATATATATATATATATATATATATATACTGATATTTAATTAATTGTGATTCTTTTATTACTTTGGAATTTAATTTGAGTTTCACACCAAATATTATGCAAAATAAAAAATTTATATATTTTAACTGTAATTTATTTTTTTCTATCATTGCACTTTAAATAATTAATCAATGCCACTTCAAATATTATTTTGATACAGTGTTATTTCTTTTATACAAAAGTAGAAACCAAAATATATATAGTTTCTTATTTCAAAATACAATTTGTATTAAATCTATAAGTTTTTAAATTTTGGAGATTCTAAATTTTGATTTTTTAAAAATATTTTTTGTAATAATATAATAATATGAATATTGAAGTAAATTTTGTGCATTGATTTGATTTAATTATCAAAAGAATTTATTAAATTAAAGAACAAATATTCTGAAAACTAACGCAAGTTTTATCTGGCCTTACTTTAGCCAAAGAATTTCTTTTAAAAATCATATTTGAATTCCTTTGAATTTTAAGTGTTAAAAACATTGTATTTGAAAAATTCAATTAGATCCAAATAGTAAAAAATCATTTTTCCCCGCCCTATTCAATTCCAAAATAAGTATTAAAAAAATGTTAGTACTATGAAAATTATATATATATATATATATATATATAATATATATATATATATATATATATATATATATATATATATTTAACCCATTAATGATAGCAAGAAAATTTGACTCACGGAAATGAGGTTTCTTCTATGAGCAATGAGTTTATTTAAATGAACAAAATTAAGACAAATAAAGAGCATAGAGTCCTGAATTATTTATGTATGACAGTTGAAGTATATATACAAAAACTTAAGTTTATATTTTTATTCAGAAAAGTGGTTGTTAATGGTATTCACTCTTCATCAATTATGTTAACACATTCGCTGCCACAATATCATCGATAGAAGCTTCATCGATAGAGGCTGATGAAGTAGAAGAACATCCTGTTTTTTAAAACCTGTTCGTTACAATGGAAATGTAACTATTTCGATCAAGTACAAATCTTAGTTCGAAGTCGTAAAACTGCAAGGTTAGGTTGAATTAACTAAAGATACACGACAGCTAGTCGTAAAGATACGAGGAATTGTTCCTCGCAAAAGATACACTTCGCAATAACACATAAACTGCATAAGCTTTGAAATCTACGTATGAAAATTTAGCAGTCAATCTGGGATTACCAGGCGGTTGGTTGGTAGGACATATATATTTTCAGACTTGTGTGCTTGGTCAGAGACCAGCATTACTAGGTGTCAATTAAATATCACACAAAAGGATAGATGAAAGATCTAGATCGTGTAATTTGTGAAAGGATTAGACCATCATGCTCACAAAGTTTTCAAACGAACTTGAACTCATAAGAACGGTGGGCAAAATTGTACTATGAATTTCATCAGAATGTGCTGTTATCGGTGAATCGAAACCCCGCGACTCCCTAGGGAGTCAGTGGCATCCAACGTGTTAATCAAAAAGTCATCGATAATGAATTAAGACAATAAGAATCTATTGATTTCGAAAAATATCATGTTCTTTTTTCTCGAGATACTCCATATTGTAGGTTACGAATTACTAGTATATAAGTAGAGGTATAACTACAGTTTTATGCTCAAAAGGAGCGATTGCCGCGTGTTGGCAAGAGGTAGAGCCCCGGTATCTTTTAAAGGAAAATAAGTGAAGATTATCTTTATTAAAAACTTAATTAATTTGCTTATTGAGTTCCAGATTTTAGGTTTTCCATTACATTCAATGAACAGCCACTACTATAAAATTCCAATGCCGTTTTTTTTAATCTTTCCTTTGGCGCAATAAAAAAGCGATAAGTTTTAATTACAAAATATTAGAAATAATTAACGGAAGTCCTGCAGTTAATTTACGCGTGGGCTGCTCAGAAGCTCGGCTGTAAGTGATGAAAGCTTTTTAGACGTAGAGTATTTATTTCGCAATAAGTTTCGAACTTTTTTCTTGACCCGTTTTGTAATTGAAACCTATTTTGTGATACAAGTGTGTATCTGTATGACGTTGCGTGAACGTTTTCAGAGATTAAAGAAAAAACGATCAACCGAAAATTAATTTATATATAGCTATTTTTTTAAACAAACTTTCTCCATGAACATCGATAATTGTTCGATAATATTTTTTATTGAAAATATGGGAATGAAGTCAGTGAATTTTCTAAGATTTTTTCACTGGGCGACATTGCGTGTAAAAAGTTTTTTCTTTTTTTTTTATGGGGGGGGGGGGGGCGTCATTTCAAGATAAACCCCTAGTGAGTGCAACTTGATGTCTTTGATTGCGAAAAAATCATTTTTAATTCGTAAATAGGAAAAAAAAAATAGATACTGAGCGAATCCTGGTTACGGTTGTGACACAGGTCACCTTTGTCAGGTGATTAAAGTCTACTTTGTCATATGAAAACAGTAACAAACATTTTTTGGGGTTAGCATTCATCTATAGGTACAATATGGAACATTCACTTATTGACATTTAATATTTTACTTATTACCAAAAAATTAATTTATTGTTGTTACGGTTGTGACACAATTGGTGACAATTTTTTTTCCGCTCGATGATCATTTCACGTTTTGTGCCCCTTTAAGAAAAATACCAAAATGAAAAAAATATAATTGTTACAACAGATATAGAGTTAACTATTTAGAGTTGAATTTTTTAAATTTTCCCTGTTGGTCCCTTAGAAAAAAATATATTAAAAATTTGTTACGGTTGTGACAGGGTGTTACGGGTGTGACATTGTACAGAAATTAATAGAAATTCAGCATTTATCGTACAGTTTATGCAAACCAAAAGCAAGAAACTTTCAAGCAAGATAAAAACAAAATGAATTGGCATTATTTTTATTACATACAACGTATATAGCTAAATCCATACTTCAATGATTAATGATATAGTAAATTAAAATGTTATGGAAGCACTAAATTAAGAAACTTGTTATTCTTGAAATACAATTTTCCACGAATTTCTTTCGGGTTAGGCAACGAGCATCTAATCTGTTCGATTCCAACATCAGTGTCAAAATCATCATTAGCTGGAAAAACATAATAAGGCAACTTCCCATCTTTTTTTCTTAAGTACTGAATGCAAATTTTACCATCTTGCACGGAATTACAGTACCCAAGATAATACAAGGGTTTGATCAAGTCTACCAACTTATTGTCCACTGACTTGGATTTGTATTCCACAACTACGTATTTTTCCATACACTCTTCAATAGTCATAATTTCTTGATCAGTAGTCATCATGTCTTCGTCTTCACATTGAACTTTTTCCTGTTTGTCCTGTTCAGATTCCTTAAGGGTGATCTCTGTTAGCGTGCTACTAAAGGTTGATCCGACTTTCAAAACACCATGCTTTCCTGGTACAGGGACAACATGGTGTATGGAATGTGTGTTTGGAATGGCATTTACACTTTCCCACCTTTCATCCAAACTGTTCACACAATTTTCAATATCAGATTGTGGAATGAAAAGGACAGATATTGCCTTTGTCACAGAGCGAGCACAAACTACAAACTCTTCAGCATTACGAACTGTCCACTTTCTTGTTAAGACTGCTGTAGCAACTGCTCGCTTAACCTTACCGCCGATGCCATCAACAGCTCCCTTTCCATGGGATGTGGCAAAGAATGACCAAATACAGTCTAAACCAAAATCGCTTTTAAAATATGACAAGTTCATCAAGTTATACTTGTTCTTGAACTGGGCTGATGAACCATCTGAAAATATATGAACTTTCTGAATATCTGGGTACTGGGATTTCAGGGATTCAGTAATTACTTTTAAGAAGGTCCAAACAGCATATTTGCCATGAACCATATCATCTGAAGCAATTATGTAAGACTGACACTTTTTGGATGCCATCCATACAACAGTAGTAAAGAGTGTAATTTGATCATTTGACCAATGGGCAGCTTGTATTTCATCCTGAGTAAGTACAGCATAGTTCTCCGCAAAGTCCAATTGTATTATAGCCTCATCATCTCCTATTTTCTCACGGCTCTGTTGAAAATATTGATCTTGTAATTTTTGAGTGTATGAATGTGCCAGGTATTTGGGAAATGCATCTGTAATTTCTGACACTAAAGTAGCCACATCATCACCCTCATTATTTCCATCTACAATTTTATCCCTTCCTTCAACTTTTTTCCAAGCTTTCCAAAATACTTCAACAGCACGTTCATCTTCATCTAGAGCACCAAGCAAAACTTCACCTACTTTATCTTCACAGGCACCACAGTTACTTAGCATGCAGTCTTCATTATATTGACTGCAGACAGACAAATCACGTAATTCTGCAGCTTTGATCTTTAGGTTTGGCACTGCTTTCAACATGAAATCCATGTTTGCGTGATATTTACAGACACACACATTGTGAGGCATCTTTGATGAAGGCAAGACATGTCTAGGCCGCAACTCGAAAAACTTGGTTCTGCTAACATTTGTTTCTGGATACTCTTCGCAGAAAATAGCACGAGCTTCATCTATGGTTGTAAACATATGCCGGCGTTGCATATGAACTCTCTTTCCATTTTTATCTAAAATGGATATATAATCTCGCTTCCCTGGCGCTTGACGACTGATGTCGTCTCTTTCGTAAAATTCTGATACAAGCAGAT
This sequence comes from Hylyphantes graminicola, assembly GCA_023701765.1. NCBI lineage: Eukaryota > Metazoa > Arthropoda > Arachnida > Araneae > Linyphiidae > Hylyphantes > Hylyphantes graminicola. The sequence continues at coordinate 34,303,824 of CM043114.1, read as the reverse complement.
GATCTGTTGGGGATTTTTCTGAATTTTTTGGCTCTGCTGGAACTAATTCTGAACAGATGTTCAAATTGGTTGCAAGGTAACGCACAATGGCTTCTTTTTTTCTTGGACTTTCAGGTAAGTTTTTACGAACTCGTACTAGGGCTTTCTTAAATGTTGCTGAAACACGGTAGCTTCCAATGGGACTGACAGCACAAGAACCTGGACTTTGATGACTTATAGGTAAGTCTTTCTTAAGTTTTTTCTTCTCTCGACACTTTCGTTGTCTCTCATTTTGTCGGAGACGTTTAAGTTTGATTGCTTTATGGACTTTTGATGAATTTGTTGTCATAGCATGTTTTTCCTTGACTCTTCTACACTGGCTTCTTTCTTTCTCCTGAATTAGATATGCAGCATATTTTTCTGGATCTTCCTTCAAACGTTCTCGATAACGTCGGACTCTTTCTGCAGAGCTTGCCATGCTTAAAATGCAAATTCTGTAATTTATAAGATATTTTAATTAGTAAACTGTAATAACATGTGTTTAATTTTACTAAGTATACTGTTGAATTAAGAAATTAAACCAATTTAAAAATAAACTTGTTTAAATTTATTCTTAAAATATAATTTATAACCACTAGATAACGCAATTATTTTAGCTTTAAAAATTAATATAATACACTTTAATACACAATACACTTTAGTAGCGTAGTTATATTGTGTAAACAACAGCAACAAAAATAACATGTCACAACCGAAACATTTTGTGTCACAACCGAAACATTTTTGTGTCACAACCGTAACCCTAATTATAAATAGTAATAACTGGAAAAATTATCAGTTTTGTTTATATTATGTTTGCACACATGGCCACTATTACTTTTGATTGTATTACACATGTTACAAAACAATACTGAGTACAGAATATGTTTTATTCTAATTGAAAGGTTACTTTTTGTTACGGTTGTGACATGTTAATTAGTTTTACTAAAATGAATATTATTTACCTTGAAACTTGAGGCTTTGCAATTCTTTTGATAAAAAATACACCATTTATGTTCCTATTAACTTAGAACATCAAGTTAGCCATTTTGGATTGCATCACTTGGAGAAAAACATATTGCCAGATATGTATCTAACATGATAATTTATAAATGTTGAGAACAAGCATCACAGATATGGCCATAAGTAGTACCATTTCTTAATATAATTTATTTATTTTGTTAGAATATGGAAGTAGAGATTCCATACTTTAATTTGATGTAAGACATGTGCATATTAAAAAATAAAAAAAATTGGTTTGGTTTTCACCACTTCTCAGGATTTGCTCTACTGCATAAGCTTCAAATGCACTCTAAGCATTATTTAAAATACCATAAGTAAAGAAATAAATAGTTGTATAAATGAGAGAGAAAATGTATTAACTAAATATTTATTGCATTTAAACTTTCTATTTATACCATTTCTAGCCAGAATGTAAGCTTCGAAAAGACTCTCTTCCCCCATCCCTTCACTGGGTTTTCTACGAAAAGGGGGAACATCGCTTGTCTAATCCTAGCACGCTTGAGGTTTACAATCAAAACCGTTAGTATTTCCCCATGTAGGGTGGGGGAAAAAACAAAACAGCTATGAATCATCCTGTTTCCAAGAAAACCGTACTCGTGGATCGGGGAGGAAATGCTTCCCAAGCTTACATTCTAAATAGACCAACTATAACAATATCCTCTATAGCTTGAATAGTACTTCTATTTCATAAATTTTCTTAAAAATAAAAATAAAACAAAGAAATAAACATATTAAAATCTGTTACTTTTACTATTTTACAATATTATCTAAATTATCCTGAATAACATTTCTACAATATATTTTCTTGAAGAATAAAACTCCTTAAAAAAATTAAAATTTGACGATAACAAAACTAAGGATGGGAATAGTTTGTATAAATGAGAGAAAAAAAATGTACAATTCATAAATGTACTTATATTTTCGTGAGGAATGATTGCAAATTTTTACTTGTGGATCCCTGAAAAAACTCATTAAATTCGATTATAGAATATACAAAAATATTATATACAGTTTTCTTTTGCAAAAAACTTTTTGACGAAGTTCCTGTCGCGATATAATTGTGATTCAGGCTCTTTGTACCGTTCTTTTTTTTTTTGGGGGGGGGGGGGGGTTGGCCAGCGTAAAATTTTAATTAGCCTTTTTACTTATTTTTTGAAAGTAAGTTTGATGATTGAAATTAATTAATTTGCAAAATTATGCAACAAAATTTATTTTTTCAAATTACGGGTCTAAGGACATATACAGTAGATGACATTAATGAATGTACAGAAGTGTAATGTTTAATTTTTACACTAAGATTTAATTTTTACACCTTTTTTTAAAAAAATATCTTTATTTTGATGTTGCAATAATAACAGATGTAAATGAAGTGCTGCATAACTATGTTTCAAACAATATTTTTCCAAAGCAAATGTTTACAAAAATGGGTGGTTATTTAAGTAAGTAATAAATAAATTTCATTTAAATTGCCTAAACTAAGATTTTTTGTTAATTTAGCGGAACAATATGAACAATACATGTTCCGAATTAAGGCATTGTCTCTGAAAATCCAGATTCCGAATTATTTATAAATGAATTTTCTTAATATTTTGTTGCTTATGAGTTAATAAATTAACCCTGATTGATTAAAATAACATTTGCATGTTTGTTTTTTACATTCAAGAGTTAAACATGAAGTTCTAAATGAACTAAAATGAAACTATAAAAACTTGAATTTCAATGCTAATCCAATGGGATATTCGTCGACAAATAGTAGTTTTATGTCCATCATATCGTACAGACAGACGGAAAAATGTATGAAAGTTGTGTCTCTGAGGTCATACCTTTCTAACAACAATGGAATTTTTAAGATCGGATGTATAGGACCGATTTTGGAAAGGGGGTACGGACGGACATCAACCTCATGTTAATACCTACTTTTTTAATTTTTTTAATTCTTTCGAATTAAAAAAAAGACAAAGTAGGCTAAAAATAGAGTGAAACTAGGGTCTTTTTTTTTGAAGTTATTTAACCATATTTGTTTTATTACATATTAAATAGTTCCAATAGGAACTAATTGGTCTTATGATACCTGCCGTTACAAACACTAAAAAAACTCAATCTTAGATTTATGTGCATTTGAAACAATCCGACCCTAGGTACACAAATCGTCCCGATATTTATTTTATTGTTTACAATTGACAATGAATATTTTAAATTATATAAAGAAATAAAAAACGAATTCATATGGCAATAAATTATTTGTGGAATAATATCTTAAATAAAATGTCGGGTTTAATTTTTTAACGAATTCAAGTATTTGGATGTAATAGTAAGTTAGAGTAGTGCGTGAAACACTAATAAATATTTTTGTAGAAACTACATGAGTCTAGCAAATAAAAAAAATATTAGGGGTAAGTGGTGTACCTTGGACGTATGTGTACCTCGAACCTATGCTGATTCTAGCTCGATTAGCTTAGATATTGAAACAACACCACATGCAGTTTAAGTATTTGCTACCAGGGATCTCAGTGAAGTTCTATCTGTTTGTTTAAAAGATCAATTTATTAAAGAGGTTTCGAAAAACTAAATTCACAGTTCAAAAGTAATTTTTTGTCAGATTCTTTAGTGTATTTTTTTACTCAAACATGTAGTGTTTATTCAGAAACGATGGTTATGCAATATAAAGCAAAGTTTTAGCTATAAAACAGTGTGCTTGAAATTAAGTTAAGTCTAACCTTAACTTGGTGAGTAACTATTTTGTTTTAAATATCCAAGTGGTGTACCTCGAACCTAATACAAGTGGTGTACCTTGGACTGGTCCAAGGTACACTACTACGAGTCTTATGCGCTTCAGATTGTTGAAAACCCTTTTTAAAATTCAAGTAAATTCTTTCCTTTGAAAAATTAAGTATTTTAGGCATGCAACCCTGATTTGTAAAATCTAGAAAAATGGAAATTTGTAAGAAATTTTGATATGATGTGATAAAGATTTTTTTTTTGTAGTTAATTATTTAGATTTATGGAAGGCTTTAAAATTTTAACCATATTGATATAATATAGAAAATAATTATTGCATGCTCATCTAAAAAGATATTTTTTATAATAAATATCTAAGCAGAACATCCTTTTTACGTTTAGGCCTAGTTGAATAAACATAGGGGGAAATATTTGAGTTGTTTTTTTTTTTTCAAATTTAGGACAGAAAGATAACCGAATGTTTTTCTATGGCATGAAATAACAGTTTAATTTTATGCTGCATTTAAATGAATACACCCGAGAAAGATTGCATTGCAGCTGAAAAAGCCAAAAGGGCACTAAAAAAACTAAGGCAATAAAACCCCTTACTGAGCCAATTGACCTAACATAACCAATTACTACAATCTTGGCTAGAAATAAGAATAGGTTGTAAAATGTATTTTTGAATTTTATGTGGCTAATAAATATTGGTTTTCGGACTGTAAATCGAGTCTCTCTACCTGTTAATAATTGGTCCAAGGTACACTACCGGTTGGACCAAGGTACACCGCCCGTGGTGTACCTTGGTCCTAATTACAATTTTCTGTATTTATTTTTTTAATAGTTGAAATCATTTAAATAACATGTTAAAATAAATATATGTTGTATATAACAACATAAAGTATTCAGTAAAAATATTTTTATTCACTTTTTGCAAGTAATTAAGAAAATAAAAATTGAAAAGTCAAAATAGGTCCAAGGTAACCCACCTTCCCCTAAAATCTACATTCTTCTTCAAGCTTTATTGTTGCAATATAATTGTTTCTTAAAATCATATGTAATTTTACCTATTATTCGAAGCAACTACATTTAAAAATTTCACATATCTTCCCCTTCTTCATCCTCAAACGTTTATACCACTTTTAAACACCAAAACTAGAAAAAAAATACATAAAAACGTACCTTAAAACAGAACTATCCAACATCAGTAGTCGAAATTTAAGTTAGAATAAGTTCGGAGCAAAATTTTGTGTGTTTACTTTAGAAGCCAATGTTGTACAATGACATCTAAGATCTACTGACCACCCACCCTCAGTTGGCCAAGTTCCCAAGCTTTTCCAGGGACTTTTACGATGTTTCTCAGATCAGAAACTTTTACCAAAGATAGTAGCTATGATACCCCTTCCTAGAAAATCCCTTTTACTTTTGTACCAAGCCAATTAAAAACCTTATCTTCTAACGCAATAAATTCTCCTCTATCGGGGAGGATGTACCACTGATCTGAACTGGATCTCCACTGGGATGTACAGGGCCTGCCACATGAACTAACACCATGATAGCGCCCACACTAAAGGGGTAGGGGGGAAAAAACTTTTGTATGGGGGAAACATCTTGGTTGCTGAAAGGTTTTTGTGTTTAGTCACTCACACAGGCTCACAGGGTTGTAATGAAAGAGCAATATCTGATAAACAACAACTGGCTACAACTTGCCCATTTTTTCCAAATGCTTTTTTTAGACACAATTTATGAAATCACAGATGGGATTTTTGGGAAATTTACTTTTTTTTTCAATGTCGCCCAGTGATTTGATTTTCATATTACTAGGCGACATTTTCCTTTCACTGGGCGACATTAGTGTCGCCCAGTCACTATGTTAAAAAATTCACTGAATGAAGTGAAAGAAATTTTGATAATAAAGAATTCCATTCCTAAACATTTCCTACTTATCAAATTAATCCTAAAATCGAAAAAAAAAACAACAATTAAAACCTTGATTTCGTCCACCTTCAATTCCTTCGGTTTAGTTTAGTTTGAATTATCGTTGCACTAGAGCTACACATGGGCTATTGGCGACGGGCGTCGTAATTTAGAACCACAGTCAGCAATTCTTTCGGAATCGATTTTTTAAAAAGTACAATGCAACGATCCATAAATTTTTCTTTGGTTACCTATTTCCTATATGAATAAATTTATTTCAAACAATTATGCATGGTAGATATCTTATTGGGGCTCTGATGAAAATTGTGTCTGACTCTGATATAATAAAAATAAGACAAACATAGCTCATGTATAAGATGCATACTGCATAGTCAAATAAAGAACACATTCATACAAGTAGTTTGAAGTTAAAAATTATTAAATGGTTTGAACTAATTATTTCATAATGAGAATTGCGTATTAAAATTGATTGGAAAATATATTTATGAAATAAAAGGAGTACTTGTTTAATGAAAAAAAAAATGACTAAATAACAAGAAGGCATTAAAAAAAAGTATCTCAATAAAGTTTCAATGCTACAATGGTAGTAATTGAATTGGCTTTGCAGCGGGATATTTGTTTATTACCTATTTAAGTAAATACTGTAATATTTGATGCCGAGATAGCCCTTTAAACCAAACATTTTATTCTGTTCTCTATATTCAATCTTGCAAATGTACTAAATAAAAAAATAAGGATAGCCAATGTTCATTAAGGTTGGAGTCAATTTTACTCTGCTCTTATTCTTTTATTAGGGTGCTGTCATGGGCGACCTTAAGTGTATAGCACCTTTGTTTTATAAAGTCATATTGTTCTTTTCTTGATGCCTTAATTAACCTCTAGTTGCCCTTCCGCGGTCTGTGATATCCAAAACAATACGCCAACTTCAACATCTTTTATCTTAGACGATTAATGCGTCTCCACAAGTCAAGTCATGAAAGCCCATTGAGAACAACAAACGTACTCGGTTTCTCGCATTCTATTACGTTCCTGTTTTCGAAAACCGAAACGAAATGAATGTATGTGTACTGACAGCGTGTAGGTAACAATCGTGGGCGTAGAATCTAGTTTGATCGGTTGTATTTCCTGAGTTGTTTAGAGAGGAAGCGGCCCACGTGTTGGCGCTGTCATTGTACCACCAACAGGTGCTGTAAACTTTCACAGGTGCTTTAGATGGGTAAGTTACATTTTAATGTTTAATTAAACGGGATGTGGTGATAATGCGTCGTCAGGGGGTATATTTTAACGATCGGAATGACTTTTTGTGATCTCGGATACGAGCGAAGGAAAGACAAGAAAGCCAGATAAGGTGTGGGAATGACAATTGAGGGTAAACATAATTTGGTCGTCGAGTTAGCGCTTGTTTGCTCAGCGATTATTGCTTGCGTTGTGTAATCGCGGCAAAAAAGCGGGCGAAAAGATAGTTCTTGGTGAACATTGACTAAGAAACGTAATTTTTTTAGAGTGTATTTTAAACTATTTTTATCTTATATTTTCCCTAATAAAACGGTCCTTTAGTCTTATTGTGTGATTGTAAAAGTATAAAATAGCAATTTTTGAAGAAACGAAAATGCAGCTGAAAATTATTAAATTATAAGAATAACTTATTTGAATACTTTTTATTTCTGTTTAATTGAAATTTTTTTAAATTTTCTGATGTTGTTTTTTTAATTACGTCTCCGCCATTTTATTGTATAAACTCTTGCAAAAAAGTATATAATTTAAACTTAATCGGCAGAACTATGCTTAGATTTATTAAGAATTAGTTAAATGAATTATTTCTTTAATTTAAGTATTGATTTAAATGAAAGTTATAGTTTTCTTTTGATTAGGACATATTTATTTTTTGTTGTTTAAAATGATATTTAATTTTGTATCATAGATTAAAAATATAAAAATAAGATTTTCTGGATTTCTAAAAATAACATCAAAAATTAATTTATTTTTATGTAATTTGTGAGCACATTTTATTTTAAAATAAGATAATCACTAACACTCGACCTCCAACATTCTTCTCTTCTAAGAAAACTTCTATTTCGCAATGTGAAGAATAACAAAAAAAAAAACTATTAATAAAGTTATTTAAATTCCTGAACATAACTTGTTACTATGACATAAATATTAAATATAGATATAAATATTAAAATGTGGTTTGTATGCTCTTGAATTATTCATGAGTATGCTCAGATGAAAGTTTTAATTTATAAATCAGTGTAGAAGAACTTGAATCAGACGGAACGGTCGTTCCGCCCGCCAATCTCAAAATGACGCCAAGGGCAAACGGCAGTTATGTATATATACAGGAAATATTTCGCTATGTTAACAGCGAAATCGATTTTATTTTTTACCAGCCAAACTAAACTTCCTAGAGCAACTTAAAAAATACAGTATAGAGGTTTCGTGGATTACTTTAAATTTAAAAAAAAAATGGTTATTCTAGAATAAAAAACAGCGGAGAAAAAAATTATGGAAATTTTCGAAAATGAAATCTTTCGAGCAGTTTTAGTCACATTTTGACCTAATTTTTGCTGAGACCTACAGCTATTACTAGACCATGAGTCTCGAAGCGGTTTTTATTAAACGATTAAGAATGCCCCAATTCACATTCTGCGTAAGTTTGAAGTTTCAAAAATACTTCTTTCTATTTTTAATTAATTAAAATCTGTATTACCTTTGGCGGTATGGTTGCACGATAAACAAGCCATCCTAGCGGCCATGTATCTCCTAAAACGCGCAAAGGTTTGCTATATTTTCGGCGAAGAGCAGTTTGTAGCGCCGTTAACTATTGGAGGGATTATAACAGCTTGTAAAATATATGATTAACCAAATATCTAAATAAACAGATTGAAAAAAAATGTCTAATTAATAAACGAAATGCATCATTTAAACTTTTTAGCATTTTTATTAGAAACTTATGATTAACGCGAGTAGGGTGGATGTTTTATCTATGAATGTAAACAATCGTATTTGCTTATTTAGTTGCCATATTCAGTTACTAATACAATTCAAGAAATTAATATATATTTTTTTTAAATAAAAAGTAAGAAATATTTTTTCGCCTAAAACTTATTGAGGAATATTTAATTACATTAAAGTAATCTTTGTTTATTTTTTTATGAAAACAATAATATCTTTTGTGAAAAAAATATTTTTTTTTGTCTAAAATTTATTGAGGAATATTTTATTATCCTAAAGTAATATTTTACAGTGATTTTTTTTACAATGTGATATTACTAAATGTTAGGTTACGGTTATGTGTTATAATGCTAAGAACTGTTCTTGGTTATTGTTCTTCTTTGAATAGGCTTTATATTTTTTTAGTTTTAATAAAAGAAAATTGAAATTAAATATGCCTTCAAAGGTGTATGAAACAAGGTATAACAGACGGTTGCGGTAGGTACACAAAAAATTAAAACTGCGATGTAAGCTCGAAATGTGTTGAAAACAATGTATCGGAAAAAAAAACGTCATCTAAGCGGCTCAGTGGCCAATAAGTTAAACGCTTCCCCCTCGTAAGCCCAAGATCGCGGGTTCGAGCCCCGGCTGAGTCGTCGGATTTTCTGGAATGGAAAATTCTGGGCGCGCATGTCATATGCTTATGTGGCATGTAAGAGATCCCTGGAGGGCCCATTTGGCCTGGGTTCTCTTGAAAAATTAAATCTCGGCACTCAACATCCACAGAGAGCTCAGATTCATTGTAACCTGTGCGTCAAAATTGGTAGCGAGAGTCGCCTAGATGGTGCCACAAAAAATGGCTCTCAGTTCTGGGGAATATGCCGAGTCTGCAAAGGCTTGTACGCCTATCTTGCAGCCCCATTAGAGAAAAAAAACGTCATCTAGAAATTTATTTCTAGATGACGATGACGTTTTAATTTAATTTCATCGATGTTCAGTTCACTTTCACCATTTACAATATTGATGCTGAACCATTTTAGCTTCCCTTAAGCATTGTTCATGGTGGTTATACAACTTTCCAAAAAAAATTGAAATTATGTATTCTATTTTGTAGACATATTGCCTTTGTATCCTTTGAACTTATTCATAAAACATGTTGGTAATCCACCCTACCTTAGAAAGAATCTCATAAAATAAATTTAAAAAAAAAAAAACTATTGATATCCACCAAAAAAACTTTGTAAAAGTAAACAAACGCCAATCTCTAAAAAAAAAAGGTATTTTATAAAAAAAAGTCATTATGAAAGTTGTGGCTAAAAAAGCCGTGATATAAAATTGAATGCCAATCTCTTGTGTAAAACTTCCTGGTCATAATAAATAGTATAATTTAAGTTTTGCTGCCATAAAAAAAATTGCACTGTTTGAGGTTGGTGCCCATCTTAATCCCCCTAAAAAATCAAATCACGCAAGTGAACTTGAATTACTAAATCAAAATAACGAAGGATACTTTTAAAAAAAACTTTAAAACAAATGTATGATCTCAATACATTTATATAAAGGTATAGAGGGTGGTTAAGATGGGGGGGGGGGGGGGCACCAACCTCAAACAGTGCAATTTTTTTTATGGCAGCAAAACTCAAATTATACTATTTATTATGACCAGGAAGTTTTACACAAGAGATTGGCATTCATTTTATATCACGGCTTTTTTAGCCACAACTTTCATAATGACTTTTTTTTATAAAATACCTTTTTTTTTTTAGAGATTGGCGTTTGTTTACTTTTACAAAGTTTTTTTGGTGGATAATAATTACTGTAGTTTAAATGACCGACTGATTTCATTTACCTCGTAAGTAATCAATTTTTGTTTTAATGCAGTTCTTATAACAGGTAGCATTTAGAGTTTAGATGATTAAACTGTGGCATGAGTTGACATTTAATTATGTCTTCCATTAAGGGGGAATTACTTGCAGGTCTATCTATTCTATGATCCCATTTTTTTTAATTGCTTCGAATACTTTTTGTAAAATTATTTATTAATTTTTTTTAAATAATCGCATCAATTCAAAGCCCCTCAAATATTGACATTAGGTATGTTTTTAAGATGTAAATTATATGGTATATAATATATACCATATAAACTAAATCTTTAATACATACAAGGGTCAGCATTACAAAATGTGCCAATATACAGATGTGATGAGGCGTTACAGATCTGACGACGAATTTAAATTTGATCAATCATATTTTATTTCAAAAATTTGGGTAAACCATGCAATAATGTTTTAAGCACAAGTTAATGAAAAATAAATAAAGGAATTGCGTGTGCGTTATACAGTAAAAATTCAAATGTTTTCAGATTTTACCGATCTTGCTAATTTTTTCTCATGCTACTAAAAAATAATAAAATAAAAATATATAAATTTCTTATACTATTATTCACGCTGACTTCTTGAGGTCCATTCTTACCCGGCTTTCCACCGGGAATTTGAAGCATAGAAAGAACTTTGTATAAACAGTTTGGGGCCAGGGGAGCCCAGTTGGGGTTGGGCATTCATCTAGCATGCGGAAGGTCCGGGCAGATCATCGCCAAAGTAAAGCCGACCTACACTCTTAAAACAAAGGAGTGAAATCCACTCCTGTAGGAGAAGTGCATTTTCGTTTTCGACACTTTAAAGGAGTGAATATTAGTTCGGACTGAGTTAAAATCACTCGTTTGGAGTGATCTTGTCGCAGATTCAACATACAAAGGATCCACTCCTGTAGAAGAAGAGCATTTTCGACTCTGAATAAGTGAAAATTAACTCAGACTGAGTTAAAATTGCTCGTTTGTTTTAAGAGTGTATAAACGGCCTCGTGCAGCCTAAAATGCCCCGACGAATAATACCCCCTGTAAGGGAGTGCACGTTAAATATCCTTCAATGTCGTAACGCTGCGTACGATGTCACCCTCAACGGTTGCGTTGGGTTCCTACTCAGGTGTTGGCTCGTCACTTGAATGTGGTTCTAAAATACAACACCCGTCACCAATAGCCCTCGTGTAGCTCTAGTGCGACGATAATTCAAACTTGTATACAGTTTACTGGGACTATTCATTTGGCGTAATTCTCTTCCGAAAATGATGTTTTATCTAACTCGAGACAGGTTTCATAGTACAAGTTTACTACATATTTACCGATCATGACAGTATAAAATGAATAAGTTATATTTACAAAATATCCATTTTTAACAACTGCAAAACCTTTCTCAGTAGGAAATAAACACAAAATTCAATTTTATTAGGGAAAAAAGTTGTTACTATGTAAGAAAAGGGAAGAATGTCGGCCGTCCAGCGTTTGCAGCCATTTACGGTCTTGGTCGCGGAAGATTTTCGGCAATTTGGCCGAAGAGACTCAATCGGGCCGCAGCATTGTAGCTGCGCTGCGCGGTTTATGCTACCTATTAACTTATATAACCATGAATAATGTGTACTTGTACATATTGTTTTGTTTCTTTTACTGAATTAGACACTATATACCAATATCTTTTTTTTAATGTTAAAATATAACTATTTACTTTACAATTTTAATATGTTTTGTTAATACATTAAAAAAAATAAACAGTAAATATTATTTGAAACTACAGGGTATGGTGGGGCAAATTAGGTAAAAACAAACAGCATATTTTGCATTCACACCTCCAATGCAATAAAAATATCAAATTAACCGGTGTAAAAAAAAAATAGGATTTGCAAATTAACTTTTCTTATAACAATTTAAAGTAAAATTTCTCTGAAAAAAAGTTTATGATATTGGCAAAAATTATATATATAATGGCAAAAAAAAATAACTGCACTGGCTTAAACTGTATAAAACTGGCTTTTCTGTAAATTTATATTGCTTATTATTTCTCTTGTACTTCTATTTATGTTTCCTCTCTTTTCCTAAACATTTAGTAAATTTATATTGCTTATTATTTCTCTTGTACTTCTATTTATGTTTCCTCTCTTTTCCTAAACATGGTTCGAGATTAATACTTATATACCTTAAATACTAATACATGTTTTTAAAATTGGATTCGATTTAAAATAAAAAATGTTTTCTTTTCTATTGATTTAACTAATTCCATAAAACATGTTTCCAAATTTTCAATTGCACGCAGACAAATAAATAAAACTGTTATGTTTTATGCAATTGTCTCTATGACATTTCTCTATTCTAATTTATACCAAATCTTTCTAGGACCATCTTAAACAATGCTGGAAAAGCAAACGAATCCCGAAACTAAGATGTCCCCATCAAACAAGTGCTCATGCTGCCCCTATGGGTTCCACATTGACCGAGATTTTGTCCGCTACTGTGACACATTATACAACTCTGCTCAGCTTGACAAACTCAGACTTAACAAGCGAGAAAGACGAAAGGAAAAGAAAACTGTGGAATCTTACTTGGGACTTGGAAGCTTGACTTCTCCAACCCAGGACACTTCACAACAAAAGCTATATAAAGTTTGTTACATTTAATTACTTACTTTTTTTAATTTTTCTAAAACAATGAATTACAGAATTTGAAACTATGAACTTTGGAAATTTTAATGTAATTTTTATATTTTTCTCTAAATAACAAGTTAGAAGTTTTTAGTTGTGTATATGTATACATTAAACATAGGAATGTCTCAACTAAAAGCTACAATGAATAATGTTTATTTGCAATTAAAGTTTATTCAATGAAATAAAAGAAAATTATGCTAAATGGTCCCTAGATTTTTTTTTCGGAAAGCAGGGCTTTGTACCGAAATTTCTGTGTATTTTTTCATTTTGCTTATAACTGCCTCTGCAATTTTAAGTATTTTTTATTCCATTTATACTATCTATTTTTATTCAGATCGAATAGCACAGTCATAAGTAGAGTATATATTGTTCTCCACACTTAGTTAAGCTGGCTTTAATATTAACCAGAGCACTCGCACATGCTATTGACAACATACTGCAAGAATTATACATTTTTTTAAGGGTATCCCTTCTGTAGACAAATTTAAGACCATAAGTTGATAAAGTTATCTTCTAATCAGTAATGGTTCATGATAGATGCATAAGAAAACTTTTTGCAAAATAAATTCCCTATATTGTAGAGCACCCCATGAGAGTGCTCACAGGTTAAGACTGTGATTTATGAATCTACACAATTTAACGCTATATGTAGTATGTTATGAAATAATTTCTTTCAATTGAATCCTTATGTAAAGATGTATTACTTACTGCTGTACGAGCTCTTTGATAAAATTAGAAAAATATGCATTTTGTCTGTCACATTAAACTATGATTTTACTTTTCAGGTACTTCAAGATGTGGAGGCTTTTCCCAAAAAATCTGCCACATTACCTTACACACCCACCACAATGTCCTACAGTTCATCAACACTACCTCACAACTTTGCAAACGATGGCTACGAGAATGCCATGCAAGATTTTGAGGACACATGGCAGAAGAGTTTGAGAAGGAGTTCCAGCAGCAGTGAAATAATACTCGCGAAAAGAAATGGAGTGAAGCCCCTGTTTTACAAGTCAACTGCTGCAGCCGCAGAAGACCAAAAGCTATCGCCTACTCTTGATGGTCATGTTCGTTCTCGTAATAGTTCTACCAGTTCGGTTTCCTCACAGTCTACTGTATTTTCTACTACTAGTTTGCCGGTTACATCTGAAGTGAGTGTTTTCATAATATTTTCATTTTGTTGAGTGATTACTGTGTACTTTTCTAATCATATCATTAGTCGTATCATCAGTTTTATTTGATTAATTAATTATAATTGTTTTTTTTTAACTTATGGTGCTGTTAATGTCTTAAATAGTGCTGTTATTTTATAAATTGTTGAAGTATTATAAACTTTCAATCTGATACTTTTTGCAATTTGAAGTTTTGGTTTAAAAATTTAAAAATTATCTTTGATACCAAGGATTTATTTTATCCTTATTTTGCATTAGGCACTCATGTACATGGAATTAACCCTCTAGTGCATACTGTTTCCATATGGCAACAAATAACATAATCCACTTTATTTTAGTAACCCCTTCTGACCGAGCTATCACAATCGATCGTTTATTTGTATAAAATATGACTTTTTTTATGGAGTTGCTGGCATTGATGCTGTTGAACGCATTTTTTTCCGATAAAACTCCAAATTTTGTCTCATAATTTTAAATCAGCACCATCTGACTGTTGTTCTAAAGGGTTAATAAACAAATAAGTTTCAAAAGGTGTTACAAAAAGTTATAATATAAGAAAAATTGTCATGTTTAAAATGTTAATTTTTTATTTTTTCAAATTCTCCTTATAGTTTAATGTTTAAGTTAGTTCCTATTTAATCCTCAAGTTAAACTCGTTTTTTTATTTCGTATTTTTAGCAGAAACCATAAACCACAATGGTAGTATCCTCAAATTGTCATGTGTGCTCTTAAAAATAAAGCTTATCCCCTGTTAACTGCAATATATTTTCTGATTTACTTCAGTCCATCTTGAATGAGTTTAATGTTCATTACATTTAGCTAATCATGAGGAATGTAATTTCTTGTGTTTATGTCTTCTAATATATTTTTTGTGATTATGAATGTTTATTAAACCTTATTTAATTTTTTTAGCTTTACCATGACCAACATTCTTTCAATATGATGACGACATCTATGGACAGCTCCGTACTCAAATCTCATGTTTTCTCCCCAAACCGTTCTTCAGTAGTAAATAAAACCATTCTTACCAACATAAGAGAACAAATGGCGACTAGTTTGGAACGAATGAAAGAACTTGAGGAACAAGTTAAAACTATCCCAGTTTTAGAAGTATATTTGCCTTTTGTTGTATATTTTAACCATTTGTGTTTTGAATAATTATAATTTTTTTAACTAAATATTTATATTATTACTTTTAAATTTGTTAGATTTAACCATTGGAAATTAATTATTATATTTAGTAATAACTAGATTGTTAATTGCTTATTATTAGCAGACCTCCCAAGTTTTATCTTCTGTTATAACTATATTAATATCCATGAGCTTCATTTAAAAAAATTAATGGAACAAGTATTATACGAATTAAAAAGTTGGTTTTTGCCATGTGTTTAGGTACTTATCAGTTATAGATACTTTATTCTCATGATATCCTACACACAAAAAATGGCAATGAAGCAATTAAAAATTGTGCTGAGAATTGAAGAGCTTAGTGGAAGAACGTGCTATGTGACATTTTTGAAAAAAGTTATATTTTTGTGTCAATAAACATATTACTAATATCTGTAACGATAACCATAAAGTTAAAGTTTTGTATCTTTTTTACTGTTTGCAAGTTACAGTTTTCAACAGATCTAAAAACAAACTGAAAGCTTTAAAGTTCGTTTTCTCGTTTTTATCTTTTTGTCACTTAGCATGTTCTTCCACTAAGCTTTTCAATTTAAGCAATTAACAACATTTTGAAGTTGGCAAGTGTAGTTAAGTCAATTATTTATTTGTTGGGAGTCGCTTTCGTTTCCATTTTTGTAAATAAAGTGCATGTTTCATCAACTTAAAATGTTACAAACCAGGAATGAGTGCATTATGGAAAAACATTGCTGACATTGGTCCTTTGACTGAAAATAACTTGTATTTTCTCAAATTTATTTCTCTTCTAATGGGTGTAGACTATTTTCTAACATTTCTTTAATTGTTTTTGCTATAGGTTAAACTTTTTGCCTTAGCAGAAGAGAAGAAGTCTTTACTTAATCAACTCAAAGAAAAGAACTCCACTGTTGAAAAAACACCAGAAAATCAACACATCCTTGAGTCCCAACTAAAAAGATTAGAAAATGAAGGCATTATGTCCCCAACATTCACAAGGAAATGCCTATCAGCCCGACCACGAGGAACTGATTTATCATCTCCAAGTATTGTTGCTTCAAGTTCAGATAAAACTATTTTTAAATCAAACATTGTCCAAAAAGAAACATATGCTAGTGTTAGGTTTTCTGATTCAAAAAGTAAGCCAAACGAGACTCCTAAAGTGATGAAAAACACTGGCACTTCTTGTTCTGTGCTCACAAGAGATGTTGGAGTTAGTTATGTACCAAATAAGTTGAAATCTGTTGGTGTTGGCAGTGATATAACATTCCAGGACTTAATCAAATCCTACACAAACAAAAAGGGATATGACCAGTTTGCAAGTGTGTCTTCAGAGTCTTTAGACAGTGATTCTGAGTCCCTTGGAGGTTCGGATGAACAGTCAAGATCATTTATAAGGTCGAGGCTTCGTAAAACCCTCCCTAGCAGCTATAAAACTTCAAGCATTCCAATTAAGACCGCAAACTCGGCTACTAATACACCTGTAAAGTATCATCTGAATAAGTATGTGAATACTGAAGATACTCATTCAAAACCAGTAGTTAAACCTATTGAAAAACTAACATTCCATAAAAGTGCATCGGCTGTTCCTTCTCTTAGCACAAAATCAGTTCAGACATACGATAGGAAAACTTTTAGAACTATTGGCTTACAGACATTTGAAGTGAAATCCCCTGATAAGCACGTAACTAAACGGGATGCCTCTGTTGGTGATTATAAAGTTGGTGACGTGCTTTGTGCCGGCTGCAGTAAGCCTAAGAAATCAGTTGGAGTTGGGGATGTTAGTATAAAGTCAGTCGTTTGTGACAGGTGTTCGTCATTCTGGCCACAGTCAAACTCTGGTTTGCATAGTGGTAGCAACTGTGAAAACTGTGTACTTCGGCAAACTGAGACAATTGGCGTAGGGGATTACGATGTCAATCAAGTTAATTGTCAAAACTGTGAGCATGTCAAATTTGAAAATCTAGAAAAAATCAAAAGCAATTCTGTTGGAATCAATACAACTCTGGATTCCTCTAGCAACCTGAATGTTTCAAAGAGTGGCAGTCGCATTTGTGATAAGTGTAGTGCTACTATTGACATTCACATTTGTGATAAGTGTAGTGCTACTATTCAATCTTTGGCTCAAGGATTTGCAGCTAACACTTCTCCAGACTCCAAGATCCCGAGACCAAGCAGCTTGAAAATTTCGTTGCCTGGGAAAACTAACCATACCAAACTTGCTAAACTTAGAACTCAAGTCAGTAAAACACAAAAGAATATTGAAAATACAGTTGAAGTTCATTCATCTTCTGTTGAAAAGCAAGGTGATATAGCTCAAACCAACAAAAGGTATATTTTTATCATAGATTTGCAATATATTTTCAATGTATGCCCGATGTTCAATTCTTAATTCGTACAGTACAATTGTTCCAAACTGTAACAATTTTAATAACATTTCAAGAGTATTTGTTTTGATATATTAACCTGAAATGCAATCTAAAAGTTACCTGTACCACATGAGAGGAGTGCTCATTGTATTATAAGCATACTTTCTTTTTGTTAAAAAAATACAATAGTAGCAAATTTTCATCAACTGATAATCAAATTTTCACCCTTCACTGGTGAGCCGCTAAGAATTTGAATATCGGATTTTAATCGAAAATTGCCTGTTACCTCGATAACTCCTCGGTTATATCTGTTCGATCGTCCAGCCTATGATGAGTTTATCCAATCAGATTCCGATCAAATGTCAAGAAGAAATCAATAATAATCCGATAGAGTAGTAATCGAAATCTCATCGTCCGGTAGAATTTCCAACTTTGTCCGATAAACTTGTGGACAGTTTATGACAAAATAGTACAAAAGTTTTAAAGAAGATGGCGGCACTATTTTTTAATGTTGGTCCGGTTTTATATTGCGAATTTCAGATGGAGACAGAACCACCAATCTTAGGCTCCACGCTCTTGTCTTGCAACGAGGAACTATGCATTTGTCGTCTCGGCTATGGAAGCTTGCAGAGTGCTTGCGTGTTAATTAAGAGGTCGAAAGATTGATCGTCAAAGAAATTTTATGTTATTGATTAAAATATTTTACTTTTGAAAGTTGAAAATTCCTTTTTAGTATTACAATACTAATAGAAATATGTAAAATTTAGAAACAACTCTTTGTAACTTACTTATTGAAAAGTTTTTTGGTTCATAATATTTAATCAAAATTCTATTTTTTAAAGTGAAGTTTTTTAAAACAAAAATAAATTTTGAAGTAAATAAAATAAATAAGTAATCACATTGTAAAAATATTTATCTCCTCGTGCAATTAAAAATTGTGTGTGTAATTAAATGAAAGGTAACTATTACCAGTCAGAACATGATATTTTTCGGATATGAATTTTCGAAATAATTTAACGTAATTTGTAAGTACTAAAATAAAAAAAGCCAAATTTTTCGGCAATATCGATTTGTCATAATTTTTAGAGAAGAAACGTACATTGATTGAAGTTTCACCTTTGACTGATATCGAATCAATCCTCATCATCCTCAAAAGATCCTCAATCATCCCTCAAAAAATCTTCATTTGTGTGTTCAGTACTAACCCACAATTGTTACAGAATATAAGGATTTATTTTAACAACTTATATGGTACTTTTTGCTGATTAATGAGTCAAGCTATTTTAAAGAATTTTTTTCTTTAAAAATAATTGTATACCAGTTATAAATGTTTGTCTATAATTATTGATAATTTTTTTAGTGCAATTTCAAAGCTCAATGTTGAGTACAGGAAAATAACTAAAGATAGAAATAACTCCAAAGATTCGTCTCCATCCAAATCTCCAACTAGGCTGCCAGATTTTACAAACTTGCCATCTCTCCCTCATAAAAAGTAACACAATTTCTTTTCTTCTTAATTTATATTCATCTGCGCTACTTGGTGTTTACATTCTAAACTCAAGTTTTATTTGTGAACTTGGTAATGTATATCAACATGATTATGTGTAAGAGACTACATTTTTCAAAGTCTGTACAGTTTTCAGCTTTCTATTATTAGATTTTAGAATTTAGATAAATGATTTTTTATAAAATGAAAATTTTTAATTCCCCACTTTGTTTCAAAAGCTGTGGTCTACAATTTTTCCTTGCTTGGAGACCAACTATTTTTGTTCTAAATTTATTGTTCTGCAAAAAAATTTGTTTAAAATAAAACCTTTATACTTCAAGTTAGCCTCTGTCTCTAAAAATTCGATGGATTCACTTATGTGTGTGTTGTGTCTGTCTTGCTCGACAAAGGTTTATAAGCGGTTATCTGTCGAAGCACACAAACCTGAATATATATGTCGACCAATCTTTATATTTTCTTTACTTTCATAGGAAGGAATTAAGTAAAGAAGTGAAGGCTGCTTGTAAAGTTTTGAATGATTATCTACAAAAGCCAGACAGAGGTGGAGAGAAGAAAACGGTAGAATATTGTTTTAGTAGTTAAACCTTAAATTTTGTTGAGGATTTTCACACTTAAATCTAAAAAGGCTGAAAATTCAGTTCAGTAGAATATTTCAGGAGCATCTTTTTTGTATGTTATGTGAAATCTTTAAGTACACTGCTTTGTGATAAAGTATTTTATCCATATGCATTGAAATTTGACATAGCTCTGGCACAGTTTGTTTATGAGGCAATATATTTACATGTTTTATTCTTTATTCTATAATGTATTGCTTTAGTGATTTCCTGCCAAACAAAATTGATTTACTCCCTGACTTTTAACTTTTAATAGGTTACTATTTCAATTATTAACTTTATGTATTATCCTCTTTGTACACTGGCTTGAATTTGAAAATTGTGCTGCTGCAAACCATGCCTCAAGTCATTACCATGTATGCTAGTAATAAGTTTTTTTAGCTGCAGAGTTAATTGCAATAATTACTCAAGATTTTTTTTACGAATATATTCAGGGGTGAAACTTTTCCGGGGGTACCCCGGAATTCCGGATTTTTTTAATATTCTTCCCCCGGAACTCCGGGTTTTATTTTTGACCAAATATTTTGTTAACTGTTTTCAAAAAAATTAAGTTCCTACTTTTTAAATCCCATTGGCATCAAATCGCATTAACGCTGCACTTTTCACGGAGATCGGACAAGAGTACGTGACTTTGTGACGTCGTACAGTGTGTCGAAAGAATCGGGATGCTAAGGAAAAGTCTGGAGAAGTCAAGGAAATTCGTTATGTCTTTTAAAAATCAGGGGAAAATTCCAACATTTCGCACCAAGCAATCGTTAATCGCCAATATCTCGCTATTACTACTCTAATCCAAAGACGACAATCGTGTAGCTCTAGTGCGACGATAATTCGAACCTACCTACCAAAGACGACAATCACCATAGCAACCGGTGAAGAAAGGAAAAAAAGTTCTTTCGTTTTCACTGCCTGCAGCTCCGGTTCAGGCCAAGTCAGACGACCAGGATATTTTTTTCTGATCAAGTGTAATACTCGCTGCTTCCTTGAGTTTGTAGCTCCGGTTCAAGCTCAGTTTGATGACCAAGATATTTTTTCTGATAGTGTCGTACTCGCAGCGTCCTTGAGTGGTGATCACAAAAACTGCTTGAATGTTAAAATACTTTTTGTTTTACATTTGGACCTTTTTTTCTACTTCGGCATTTGCTGGGGTTTCTGGTTTTAGATAATTTTTAGCTTTTTTTTAATGGAGTGTCGGCGTACACGCTTTATCTATTTAGATTTTTATGTTGGGTAGTACATTTCTGGTGGAATTTTTTCTGGAAAAGTACTTGAATTTTTTTTTTCTTAACAAAAAAGACCAAAAGTTGAGGATTTTAATCCCAAAAAGGCAGTCAACGTTTTTTTTTCTTGCAAAACCTGATGCCTAAATTTCTAGCATGATAAAACTGCCAAACAGCTAAAACAAGTACTACACCAAATGAATGACCACAAAACAAACAAGTTCATAGATAAATCTGATGAATATAACCCCCTAGCATAATAAATAAGAAAATGTACTTATTTTAAAGTGTATATAAATATATTAAAAGTGCATTAAGAAGTTAAGTATTATATAATTATTAAAATTTATATTGTCATGATAGCTTTTGGTTTTTCAAACCAAGCATTTGGTTTGGATTTCAGCTTTTTTTGTTCAACAAGCACTAACATCCCTGATATCGTAAAATTTTCCATACCTAATGCAAGACAAAATTTATGTAAGTCTATAACATATGGTAAAATTTCAAGGGAAATTTTCAAACGGATTAGGGGAAATGTTTGGAGTAAAAAAAATTTCTGCACCCCTGTTTAACAGTATGTAGTTATTTGATGATTTAAAAAAAACCTATGTTTTTCAACAAAATCAAATATATTAATTTTTCACCCTTTTACCCCCCCCCCCCCCCCCCCCCCCCCCTCAAGACTCGTTTTTAGTTTTTTCAGGATTTTTTAGTGGAGGGCAGTTTCACCCCTGTATATTGTACTGTAAATATACTGAATAATAAAACACATTAACATTAAAGCTCATCGTAAATATACTTTACTGCTTGAATCTAAGTTTAAACTTGATTTTTCTTTGTTTTAATAGCTGTCTAGTTTGACAATCATTCAGAATGAATGGTTCAAAGTTGCCAACCAAAAGAAAGCAGATCCACTTCTTATAGAAGATTACTTGGATACCTTCGAAGAGTTTTCCAAACTTTTGCTGAATAAAGTTGTTAATCTTTCTGACAACAATGTGAGTAGTTTTCAATAGAAAAATTATCTGCTTCTGCTTTTTTTTTTGTGTGTTTGTAAATTTACATCGTGTACTTTTTTTTGATTCGCCACTAAGGAGTTCTGTCTACTTTATCACTTTTTTATTTGTTTTTTTCCTTAAATTAATATCTGCATGATTTTGTGCAATAAAGTTATTATTGTTAATGATTTTTAAAAATTCCTAATGTTATTTCACCCTCTATGAGCCATAGAAAGATATTTTCATTTATAAATGAAAATTGTATATTTAAATTGAAATGTTTTGTTATATCTTTTAATTGCAACAATGGATACCAAAGCAATTTCAATAATTAAGATGCTTACAAAAGCTAAACTATAAATTGTTCCAAAATGAGCACAATAAAAGAAAATGTATTGTATTGGAAGAAACATAAAGATTATTGAGCTTCTGGTTAGAATTGCCGTTTTATCATTCACACATTGAGATTGCACATTACATAATTTTATTATTTTAATTGTCAGTTGATTGACTCATAAACAATTATAACTGTTGAGGAACTAGCACTATGAATACGATAAATTAATTTATTAAGTTTTGTATTTAAAATATTCTTCAGTATTATTTTATTGTTTATTTTAGGGTAATACAGCTCTACACTATGCTATTTCCTATGGAAATTTCGATGTAGTGAGCATTTTGATTGATTCAAAAGTGTGTGATGTGAACAAGAAAAATAAGGTACCCATCAAACAAAATTATATTATTGATAAAAAATTTGAAAAAAAGTTATTAAATTCTTATATATTTTATATCTTTCTTGATGCACCTTAAGGATAAAGGTATTTCCTGAATTTTGATTTTATTTTATTTTTCCTTTTGTTCTACATTTGTTATAGTTTTATATTTATATCTCTTTAGGCTGGTTATACTAGTATCATGCTGGTCGCCTTAGCTGATATGAAGAACGACACGCATCATTATGTGGTGCAAAGATTATTTAATATTGGGGATATCAATAGCAAGGCAACTCAGGTTAGTATTTATAAATTTGGAAAACATAGCGAAAATTTGTTTTGTGTTTGGTCATTATAAAGATACTCTATGAGCATATAGTTTCAGTCACTCATATATTTTAATTATCCTATTAATTTTTATCATGATGTTCCCAGGCATATTTTTATAATAATCAATTCTTGGATGTATTTTAAGTTAAGAAAGTTATTAAAGCTTAACTCTGATATTTTAGTTTTTATTGAATATTAAGATTGCAGTTTGTGCAGTTTTTTCTTTTATTTTATTACATTAGAGGCTTTCAATGATCGATTATCATCTAGAACTTCGATTATCTGGTCTAGTTGGGACCGGAGGTAGGTTGGATAATCGAATATTCTGGATAATTTTGAATTTCTATTGAATTGTAAAACTTATATAGTACTGAGGAGTGTCTGAAAGTCAGTGGACCTCAAATTCACAAACGTTCGGAATCTGTGCTGGTTTTGCGTTGTAAACTTTAAATTTCAGTGTTAAGTTATCTGAAATTAAGGCCATAGAAAAATAAAGTGCTCAAGAATTTTTAATTTCTATTTTTTTAAAAATAATTTAAAGTAGTTCTTGGGGGAAAAAGTGCCTTTTTTTAATTTTTTAATTTATTTATTTAATTACACAACACACAACAGATTAAAAATCCAATACAGGTGTTAGAAGAAAATCAAGGGAAAAACACTAACAATGTAAAAGTACTGAACATTTGGTTTTAAAACATTTAAAAGACATGTTAAAAACATCTAAATCTTCGCAAATACTGTTAAAACTTCTGTAAAACTTATAAAGACAAAAGTTATTGGCGTAATTATATTTTACAAAAACGTTTATAAAAAGTTATGCCTTCTGAAAATCCGACTAGATACAGATATTTGTATAGAGCTCAGTATTTCATTACAGTCAATTAAATTATTACACACTTTAAAGAAAAATAAAACACATGATGATTCTCTTCTAGATTTTAAAAGTGGAATACAAAAAATATTGCGCAGATGAGTTGAGGATGCATATTGAGCACTAACATTACAGCTTTTGTAATATAAATAGTGTGTAAATTTGGAGTGAACCTGTTCAAAAACATTACTTCTATTGACATAATAGGGATCCCAAATGATGCTGCAATATTCATTTTTGTATCATAGTAGAAATCTTTTCTTATTTCCCGATATTTCTGACCCTGTTGAGAAGGCTTAGGAACGGTCAGTTAACAGAGTTACGGATAAATATGGAGAGTTCGGGATAATTGAGGTCTTATTGTATTTTTTTTTTTCAATATTTCCATATATTTTAAATATTTAATGCTACAGCTGTATATCAATAATCTACCTACTGTTTTTTATTGAATTTTAGCTGCCACATTTTAGCTTAATATTTCTTTACTTTGCAGGCATACTATTATCTTTCAAAATGCCCAAATTTATAATATATAGTTATAGAATACTCATAATCAATAAATTATTGTATATGCTATATTTTTAAATAAAAAAACCATTCTCTAAATGCCACACACAGAATGGCCAGACCGCTCTGATGTTGGCCGTGAGCCATGGCAAGAGGGACATCGTGAAGATACTCCTCGACGCAGGTGCAGAAGTTAACTTGCAAGACAAGGACGGATCGACAGCCCTGATGTGTGCTGCTGAACATGGGCACCTGGAAATTGTCAGAATGCTGCTGGCTCATCCAGAATGTGATCCTACCCTTGTGGATAATGTAAGTTTTCAGTATTACCGCACTTCTTAATAGGGGTTGGGGAGCCCATTTGGTTAAGCACTCGCTTAGCATGCGGAGAGTCCCAGGTTCGGGTCCAGGTATAGACAAAATAGCTGCCGACCTATAAACGGCCCGTGCAGGCAAAAATGTCTGACGAATAATACCCCGTGTAAGGGAGTGCACGTTAAATATCCTTCAAAGTCTTAACGCTACTTACGATGTCGCCCTTAACGGTTGCGTTGGGTGCCTATTCAGGTGTTGGCTCGTCACCTGTCTGTGGTTCTAAAATACGACGCCCGTCGGCAATAGCCCTCGTGTAGCTCTAGTGCAACGATAATTCAAACCAAACCAAACACTTCTTCATAGGGATGCACCGAATATTTGGTATCTTTATATTTGGTTTTATTCGTAATATTTGGTCCACTTTAGCCGAATATTCGGTTTGGCCGAATAGCTTTAGTACTATTCGGCCGAATAGTGAATTTTAAAAAATTTCAAATTTCTTCATGCTATCGTCTTCTAAAATTCCCAAACAGGACTTGTTTTCTTTTTTGATCGACTCAAATCAAATTCTTAAGTTTTTGTTATTAATAATGGTAATTCAATCTTTACTCAAGTTGTATTAAATAAACATGACTCTTTAAAGCTTAAAAAAACACACAATTAAAATATTGATCACTATTGTAAGCCATGGTTTTATTATTGTTCTTTTAATAGCAATATTGTATTAAAATTATTGTGCTCTTGTGTACTTATATGTTTATGTTAAATTAAAAAGGTATAATAAAAACTTACTTAGATCGGACAAAAAAATAAAAATTGGTTTATGCAGGGCGAATATTTGGTATTCGGCCGAATATTTGGCTAAGACTTTGGCCGAACATTCATTATTCGGCCAAATTTGGTTAGGTTAGGTTTGAATTATCGTCGCACTAGAGCTACGCTAAGGCTATTGGCAAGGGGCGTCGTATTTGAGAACCACAGTCAGGTGACGAGCCAACACCTGAATAGGCACCCAATGCAACCATTAAGGGCGACATCGTACGCAGCGTTAGGACTTTGAAGGATATTTAACGTGCACTCCTTTAAACACACGTTAAAAATTACTCTGTAACCTTTTAACCAATCTTACATTACGCGAGGTCTCAAGAACCAAATTGGTATTCTGTGCATCCCTACTTCTTAAGAAATGAAAACTATACTTAGATTTATAAATAGCGGCTCAGGGGCTGAGAGACATTGTGTGTTCGCCATATCCATTTAAAGCCGGCGGTCAGTTGGCGCTGATTTAAAATAATGAAACTAAGTTTTGAGTTTTATCTGGGAAAAAAATGCGTTAAACAGCATCAATGCCAGCAACTCCATAAAAGTAATGTTTTATGCAAATAACGAATGGTACAAGTCAGCGGCTTCGGTATCGATATTTTTGAAGAGCTTGATCATTCTCTCTCTTATACCTGCATGATCGTGATAGTTGATCAGAGAGGGTTATAAGCCCAGTTTGCAGGTACAAGACCCTGCTGAGTCGTTGGATGTTCTGGATGGGAAAATCGTTTGTACGCATGTTTCGTCTGCTTATGTCATGTGGCATGTAAAAGTTCCCTTGAGTACAAACTTGGCTTGGGGTTCTCTCGGCAAAATAAAATCTCAGCATACTTTAACATTCATGGGGAGCTCAGATTTATTGTAATCTGAGCCTCAAAATTGGTAGCGAGAAACGCCTAAATGGTTTCACAAAAAATGGCTCTCAGTTCTGGTGAATATGCTGAGACTGCAAATGCTTTGCCCTGTTGGATAAAAAAAAAATATAAAATGTTTTAAAATGCTCTAGGTATGTCCGAAATTTCATGCCTGTCCTATTTCCTGTCTATGAAGGGCCTAAAACTAATTCAGCTTTTGTTGCCTGTTGTATTTTTTGTTTTTGATTTAAATTTTTGTGCCATCATAAATTAGGATTGGTTCTTGATTGGGGCAGTTTTTCTTAAATGCCCAAATATCTTTCTTATTGTTTTGTCAAAAGTGAAGTCAAACCATTTGTCTTCATTTTAACAATTTTGAGGTACCATAGAGAGGTATTCTATTGTGTAAAAAGTGTATGATTTCATTTTAAAAATTTCTTTCATTATTTGTCGTTATAAAGAATGGTAATTCTTAAGCTTATATATGCATTGTGTATCCTTCAGATGGATTTTTAAATTAAATTTGAAGTAAATGTAGAAAATTACACCATCCATCATCCAATGATACTCGTTTTTGCTGGGTAAATTTTTTGCTAGTGGGAATAAAAAGATTTTTGATTATAAGATATTGATATCTTATATTCAAATTGAAATATTTTATAAAAGTATACAAAGGGGGATTTAGTTACAAATCTCATTCTCTGAAGATAAATAAGGTATAAGGTTCGTCCATGGGCTATTTCATCCAATTGAATTTATGGTGGTCAAAAATCAGCAATGATGTGACCCTACTCTAAACCTTAGTTGTGCTTTAGAAAATCTGAGTTGAGCAATTAGACTCTTAATTTGTTACTGGTCACTTTTGAAAATTACAAATAAGAAAGTATCATTAGATATAGGTATTTTTACATCACATAAGCAAAAATAATTTCTGTTATATACTCATGTTGAAAGACTCTTCTCAAACCGAAGTGATTAATATTGAAATGTAAGGAGTGACGAATTTATATTCAATATAAAGTATGTTTTATTTTAACCGATGCATTAACTGTGTGTTTAACTACTATTAATATATATCTTATGTTTTAAAGGATGATTGCAATGCATTAACAATTGCAATGGAAGCAGGACATAAAGACATTGGATTGTTGATTTATACAAACATGAACTTTTCGCGAGGCAGCTCTCCTGTAAGTACCTGTAAAAGTTATGATTTGCCATTATTGTAAAAAATACAGTTTTAAAACCGCTTTTTAAATATCGTCGGTCAAATGACAAAGCCACTAATGTGCGAATTCTAGGGACTGGCAGTTTTTGAAAACAACAGGCTTATCAGCAGCCAGTTTTATATCCCTGTGAATTGTGATTTTGCAAATTTGTGGTTTTGTCATTTGACATACGATCGCTAATAAAGTTGAGTTGTATTGATTAATTTTCTACTGGAAAATATAAATAAAAAATATTATAAAGAATGCCCAATGGTTTGAATGGCCGAGCTTTGCACTAAAATGCACATGTTTTTTAGCCTGTGCAGGGTGCAGTTTAGCCTTTCATCTTTATGGTTGGTCAATAATTAATGAGGACCAAGTATGCTTGGGAACTGAGAGCTTTGCATGAGTTTGATCACCTGACTAGGCCTTACCTCAAACCAGCTTAGCATCCTAGCCCTTGTTCATGAAAGCTGAAATGAGTACATTATGCTTTGTCCCATTATTGGTTGTCGCCCCACTGATATTGATATAAAAAAGCTTGTTCCTTTTCATGTAAGTTTTCTTTTTTTATAGTACTCGACATTGAAAAATCGAAAACGTTCGACCCCACGATCGACACCGCCTCCTAGAACCCCTACTTTAAGAACTCCTCCTCTTCCAAGGTAAATTAAATTACTAGTGAAAAAATAAGCCAATCAAAATTTATTGTCTTTATTTTTTTAGTATTTTGTGACTTTCTTGAAATAAATGATATAATGTTAAATAATAGTTATTCTTTTCAAACTCAGAAGAAGTTTATTTATGTATATTGAACTAAGTTGTTGCATGCCAGCTTCGATAATATTTTTATTGTATTTAATTATACAGTCATTGGTTACAATTCTGCTAGTGTCAAAATTTGACACTTCCATTTTAGCTTGATTAAAGCTAGCAAATGTAGTCAAAACATGTTGCAAGACCTTGACTACCATAGAAAAATTCTTTAGACTATCCTAACAGATTGACCCATTGAGAATCTCCCATATATATGTTTTATGATGACAAACGACAGTGATTGCGCCCTCTAGAAGGGAAAGTAGGCTTTATAGCCCATTACCCAGCTCGCCAGAAGAGACAGTCACAAGAGGCACACAAAGAAGGACGACACAAACACATAGACAAATAACAACATTTATTGACAAGCACAAACATCCATGCCTTTACCGGGATTCGAACCCGAGCCCAGCAGCTCCAGAGGCTAGAACACTAACCACCCTGCGGGCCGGCTAAAATACGTTTGAACTTATAGCAACACGTCAATAGAGTGATAAAGATTTAAAAATTATGTATATATTTAAGCTTTTAGTCTGTTAATCTTAACTTTTTTATATTTTCTCCTGACTTTAGGCCTACAAAAGTTACTATCTTTTTCAACATATGAGTAAATTAAAGAAAATTGCTGATACTAGTTAAAATCTTTTCTTTTGTATGTTGTGTAGTTAAAAGCCAACCAAAAAGCCAATCATGATTGTACCTGATAGTTGTCTGATGATTGGTTTGTCTTTTTACCATCTGGTTTTTCCCTGTGGCATTTCAGTATGGAATAGGAGAACTTATCTGCTTCTTATCGTTGAACATTATACAAATTTCAAGGCTGCACTAAGTTAAAGTTTTCAACACTTTGAGTAGTTTAGTGACTTTATTTAAAGTTGTATCTCACAGATACTTCACTTTAGTAGATACAATAGACTAACTTCAGAAATAGTGCACTTCATAATCATTCATAATAAAAAAAATATTAAATTTATTATTTTTATTTTGCAGCCCTTCAGCAAGATCAACTAATTCCATTCCATCATCTTTCCAATTTCCAAGCTAAAATATTTTGTGAAACAAAAGTTGTTTGAAAATTAAAAAACAAAAATAAATCAAAATGTGATGCTTGTTTTTATTGTTATATAGGTTTTTGATTGTTAAACTTCATACTCAAGGAATTGATAACTGTTTTGATTTGCATGTGTTTAAATTATTATAGTTTGTAGGAAAGGCCCTCGCCAGATAAGACGGTGAAAAATGCCCCCATTCCAATCGGGCTAATTTTTTTTCTGAAAATACCTCATAGTATGGACAACTTCTCAGCCAAGTTTCAGCTAAAAAATATGACGCATTTTTGAGTAAAAAATTAAAGTTTTTTTTCTTTTTAAATTGATTATTCCCTGAATATATTTGATAAATCCAAAAAACTACTCATGAGTTTTTAGATATCATTGAGTAGTATTCTCAGAAAAATCCGCTCATAAATCTGATCGAGCGATCATTCTTAAAAATGCATTTTTATTTTTCAAAAAAAAATTTCATGCCAAAATCGTTTGGTCACAACTTAGGATTTTGTCTCTACATATTCCTCTATTGTCAATCTATAATGTATATTTTTTTCAGATTTTTAAAATTATTGGACGATAGTATAAAAAAATAATTCTTAAAGCCTGATTTTTTTGCTCTAAAATCCATAGATTTTGTAGGGATCGCTACCCGCGAGCCCTCTGTGAAAGTAGAAAGTGAACTGTAGTGAAGAGAGAAAATGGAGAGAGAGACTCGACGAAGAAGCGTCGGGTCGTTTGGTGTGAGATGTTCGTACGAAGAATGGGGCCATTGAGCTCACTGTACATAAATGAATCTATTTATTGTTAATTAAAAAACCATGTTTTAACAGCTGCAAGTCCTTAATTGTTAAATAGTCATGCTACCAAACGAGGAGTCAGAATAGGCCACGATTTAGGCCTTTTTAGATACGCTGCCCGGCCACGCGACCATGCTTGCCCCCCTATAATTGGCGGCAGCGTCGTGATATCGAACTCAATGCCGAGTGACTTGTATGCGGAGTGCCTTGACACTGATGTGGTACAGCCTTCGCTAGTGTACCAGTGAAATTGGTTCGGCTGGAACCTGCAACTTCGATCCCGAAGTGGGACGCCCGACACCTTTAGCTCCGAGAAGGGTGTGGCCAAGAGGTCCGATGGAGTGTTCTGCAGCTCCGAGGTGGTACTTTCCTGCACCAGAGATGACCCATGGTACCGCAGTACCAGATAACTGTGCGACAGGAACGTGGTGCGTTCAAGAATCGACGCGAATGGCGTGTTTTGACCAGGTCAGTGGGTGCCAAGATTGTTTTTATTTCAATTAAAACAGGATCCACCAATTAGTTAACTATTTAACTGTATTTCTATTATGATATGTGTCGCATAGTGTTTTTGGATTATCAAGCATAAAGTAAATTTTGTCAAAACAAAAGTAATATTTTCGTGTTATGCAAGTTAACACGTCTAGTGAATGGTTTTTGTTCTGGTTTCGAATAACCAGAATGTGTGTAAATAAATTGCTTTTTTGGCGTTATGCCAAAAGCGGTTAAATATTTAAGGGTAATTAATTCTGTTAATTACTGGTCATATTTGTAATTAAAAAAATAGTTATTGGTTGTACGATCGTACTAGTGCCTTTATATTTAAAAGTAATAAGAAAAGTGTCAGTAATTCTTTTCTAGTTTAATTGTCAATAATTGGTTGAAATAATTATTGTCTGAAAATGTTTGAACTTAAAACATATATTATTGGTGCATTTTTTTCTAAAAGTTGTGTAATATATTTGTATTTTATATACGAGTTTCTATATAAGCGTATGACAAATATATTGTTCTTATTTCATTATAAATAAGGTAAATTTAATGGTAATTAAATTTAAGGATTCGGGAATTCTTCCAAAAAAATGCAAAGCAAAGTGTCTTATCAGAACAAGTGTGTAATGCTGTAGTGAAATAGTCACATGCATTTTGCTTCTGGAAAAAAATCGTTCGATTTATTGTGAAGTATCAGTATTGTAGATGTATTTTAAAATTCTCATGGTGTGCTAAAGAAATCGGTCGATTAATAGCAAAGTAGAATTTAAAATAGTTAGAAAAGTTGTATTGTTTCAATGAATATTTTCTTTTCTTTGGTTTATCTACAAGTACAAATAGGATAAGATATTGGAGTTAATGAAATACAGCAGTAATAACTCTGTGTTTGATGTCATTTCGCATTTTGCTTCTGAAAAAAAAAAGTTAAATAAAAGAAACCCTTTTTTTTTTGTTAACTGGTTTATGCTGACAGGTGGTTTTGAAAAAGGCAAAACTTTTGCCGGTTTATAAAAGCAGTTCTTTTTGTATCCTAGATATTTGATGATAATGGTCATTTTATCATGTTGCTTTTATGATGGATAACAGGTTATGAATAACTAAAGTTTTAGTTGGTGTTCTTATTATGTCATGTTTTTTTCTTGTTTGCTCTTTTTGCAAATGATATATTTTTCGAGTTCTTTTTAGTAGTTTTGGGTAAAAAAAAAAATTGTTGTAGTCGAACTTAGAAATAACTTTTGATATTTTATTATTTTATGGCTTTGAAATTATTATCGATAATGTTTTCTGAAGATAAATTTGGTTGTAAATTTATTGTTATTCCTTTTACGTTAAAAGTTGTGGAAATTATAATTAGTGGTGTACCTAATTGTACTAATTTTGAATGTCATGCCTAATTGATATTAATAATATTCTCAAGGAATATTTTTAATGAAACACTTGGTTAGGGTTTGGTAATCTTCGCAGTGAAGAACAGGTTGAATATTCTTTTTTCAAAAATTCATTTCTAACCAGTGTTGGCACTCATTGCTCATATTTTTTGGTATTAGGCAAAATTCGTAAAAATGGCTTTCATTGATAATTACCCATATGAAGTTGTGCTCTACGTTGCAACCGAAATGTGTATCGATGTGACAACTAACTTAACGATTGGTCAACTGAAAGAAGCCATAATCAATAGTGAATACTATGAAGAGGAGTTTGTTGAATCATTTTTGGAAACTACTATGGAAGATATGGAAAAGGAGGCCGAGAAACAACGGTGTGAAGAGGAACGCAAGGAGGTTCTAATGCGGATGGAAAAGGAACACAAGGAGCGGCAAATGAAAGAAGTGCAAAAGAAGCACGAAGAAATCAGGTTATTCTACTTGGGTGTTGAAAAATATGAAAATCTTTATGGTCCAGTCTCAAAGGACAGAAACCTACATCAAAGGTTGAGTGAACCTTCTAGCAACATTGAAGTTCACTTGGAGAAAATCAGAGATGTCGATGGGAGACGGTCAAGTAAGCCAAGGAATCAGATTCTCAAATGTTGGTCGTGCAACCAGAATACTCACATGAGACGAGATTGCCCAAACAAAATCAAGGCTAGCCACAACGTCAAGGAAAATTCCAGTGTCAAGGTAGAAGCCAGGTCTGGCAGTATGACATTGGTGGACGGGTCAGCTTGCAAGGATGCAAGTTTGAAGATAAACTTGGAAGGTTTGGTCGGAAATTCTGAGAATCTTGATAAGAAGATGGCTGATGCTGACGATATTCTTCCGGAGTGGCTCTTTGTGAACGGTGGAGACGATGGTGCCCAGCAAGGGTTGAAAGTCGTGCAACCGGTTCAAGATGAGCAGTCGACATCGCCTGATGACGATACACCACCAAGGTTGATCGGGGATAATGTGTACGGTCCGGTACACGGTGAACAGCACCCTGCTGTTTGGCCACTTGGTGAAAAAGTGGGAAAAGTTCAAGAAAAGGATAGTTTCTTGAATGGCGTGGACAACCTAGTCTACGGTGAACAGCGCCCTGCTTTTAGGCCTCTTGACAGAAGAGGGAGTAACAATCCAGAAGAAGACGATTTCTTCAAAGATGTGGACACCACAGTCCATGGTGAACAGCATCCTGCTGTTGATCCTCAGAAAGAAGAGGATAACTGCTCCGAAAAGGTGGGTGGCCTGATCCACCAGAAACAGCAACCTGCTGTTTGGTCTCTTGATGGAGGAAGAGCAAGTCTTCAAGAAGGGAATAGTTTCTTGGAAGGTGGACACTCCAAAGTGGACACCCTAGTCCACGGCGAACAGCAACCTGCTGCTGATCCTCAGACAGAAGAGGATGTTTGCTTTGATAAAAATGTGAAACAATCATGTGAACTCGAACTGTCCAAACAGTTGAACTTAAACACTATAAATTCCAGTGTTTCGATTTCCAAAGAGAGTTTTTTTAAGGTTTTATTTGAGGACATTGTGACTGATATTTCCTCAAGGATTTTGAGTGAATCTGTTTTCACTGCGGGGATTACCAAGGGATCATTTGGCTTAAAGATATTAAATTGGCCAAAATGGATCAAAGTTGGTGTAGGATAAATTTGTATGTATATATTTCAGGATCTACTTGTTTCTTAATGTCTCTTATTACAATTGTATCTTATTGTAATTATTATATAAGTATTATATATTTTTTTAGTGGTGGATCCTATATTTTACATTTATCCTAGGTAACTTGGCATCCGCTCTCAAGTTATTATTTTTTTTTTTGAGGACTAATCTAATTTAGTTGGACTCAAGATATTTTTTTAGTGTTTTATATCTTAGGACACTGAACTGTTGTAAGAGAAAAAGTTCAGTCTTCCGCCTCGTCCGTCTTCAGACTGATTTTTCTCTTAGGAGGGGCGTGTAGGGATCGCTACCCGCGAGCCCTCTGTGAAAGTAGAAAGTGAACTGTAGTGAAGAGAGAAAATGGAGAGAGAGACTCGACGAAGAAGCGTCGGGTCGTTTGGTGTGAGATGTTCGTACGAAGAATGGGGCCATTGAGCTCACTGTACATAAATGAATCTATTTATTGTTAATTAAAAAACCATGTTTTAACAGCTGCAAGTCCTTAATTGTTAAATAGTCATGCTACCAAACGAGGAGTCAGAATAGGCCACGATTTAGGCCTTTTTAGATACGCTGCCCGGCCACGCGACCATGTTTGCCCCCCTATAGATTTAAAAATAGCATGCCCACCGATTGCGCAATCCCGTACAACGCAATGATGCGTGATGAATCCACATTTCGTCGTTTTTGCAATGCATCACGGGATACTGATTCACAAAAATGGTTTTTATGAAGAGTTACATACAATAAAAACTGCATTTTTAACTTGCTTCTTTTGTGAATATATACCTCATGCCTTACAGAAATTATCAATACGCATGCAGCTATAAAATTATGCTAGCGAAACTTGTAAAAAGTTTTAATTAGTTAATATTGAATATATATCTTTTATTAGTCGAATTATCGCATGGTGCTATCTGGTGGCGTATGGCATGCCATGTGCAAGAGCTTGCGAACTGCCTTATGGGATAATGGTTAACAAATGGCTTCACCTTTCCCCCAAGAGGCAGATCTGCTACTTTCTAAATCTATGCTAAATTCTTTAGTCCGAAAGAAATTCTCCCAGATTGAATTTCCCCGCCTTTGTTAGGAGTGCCATCTGCCGAGTAAGTAGTGCGAAAAGTCAGGTTTTAAGAATATTTTATTTTTTTTAAACTATCGTCCAATAATTTTAAAAATCTGAAAAAAATATATATTATAGATTGATAATAGAGGAATATGTAGAGACAAAATCCTAAGTTGTGACCAAACGATTTTGGCATGAAATTTTTTTTTGAAAAATAAAAATGCATTTTTAAGAATGATCGCTCGATCAGATTTATGAGCGGATTTTTCTGAGAATACTACTCAATGATATCTAAAAACTCATGAGTAGTTTTTTGGATTTATCAAATATATTCAGGGAATAATCAATTTAAAAAGAAAAAAAACTTTAATTTTTTACTCAAAAATGCGTCATATTTTTTAGCTGAAACTTGGCTGAGAAGTTGTCCATACTATGAGGTATTTTCAGAAAAAAAATTAGCCCGATTGGAATGGGGGCATTTTTCACCGTCTTATCTGGCGAGGGCCTTTGTGATTCAAAATTTAATGATTGAGCTGTAGTTGTTTGTTATAGAAAGCAAGTTGTTTGATGCTAAACATTCCTTTTTCTTGTATTTATTGTTGTGTATTGTGAAACATGTCATTTTAATAACCCCTATTTTTGCATCTTTTTTTAATATAATTTTTATTATTTCATTTAATTATAAATAGTGATAGATATACAATCACATATTTATCTTTTTTTAAAACAATCACAATCGATTTATGTTTAGTGTCTCAAAAACATAGTTGCAGCTATTTTTTCAAGAAATTCTTGTTAAAGTATTATGTAAAATATTTATTGTTAAAATATTTTTAAAAATTCAAATTTTTATAAATTGTTCTTTAGTTTTGTTTAAATGTTTTTACATTTATTTAATTTAATTTTCTCATAAAAAATCAGAGAAATTTGTATGATGAACAACTTAAAATTAATTATTATCTTCACTAAGATCAAGTAACTTCATTTTTTGTAATATCTTTGACTTGAAGCTTGCTGATTGTCTTCCTTTTTAAAAAAGTTTTATTTTTTATTATGTCACATATTGCATTCCTTTTTAATATGTATTTTTTAATGTTTTAAATTTATGTTTTGTTATTTTTATTTCTGTAAACATCCAAGCATTGTACATATTTGCTTTTTCAAATTTGTTACAATGTATTTTTTTTAAATGTTTGCAAATTACATTTCAATGTTACTGTTATGTTTCAATGTCACTTATTGTTATTTGTTTGTTATTGGTACTTAGCACAGTAATTATTCACGGTTAGATCAACTGAGTTAACAATTGTAATGGGATGGTAGAGTATTATATTGCTTCCACATGTTAACAGTATTAACTATATAGCTAGGTATTAAACAAGAGAATATTTTGTATGAAAATTAAGTTAATACTACCCTTAAAAATCATTTGACACTGTATTTTTGAAGATTTCAAATAAAGTATTTTTAACACTTAGTTTTTTTGTTTTTTTTTTTAATTTTCCATTAACACTACACCTATTACATATCTAAAAATAGTTGCATATTAATATTTAGTTACAAGGATCATTAATTGTAAGTTATTCAATTATAAACTTTAAAAGTAATAGTATGTAATTTCTTAACAAAAAAACATTTGGCCGAAAGTGTATGTGGTTTTTTTTCTTTAGGTTTTTGCTGTGAACAAAAGAACCGATCACGCTTGGCTTCCGCCAGTTCCCTTCCGCCTTTGTAATTTAGTTATTATTCCAAATTGTAGATTGTAAATGCAGAAACTTGAGAATTGAACTGTGCTGCCATCTATTGGCATCGTTTAAGCAAAACTTCTTTTCACCAAAATTGTTCGCACAAGTCGAAAATGAAATTAAATAAAGAATCATTATTTTTAAATTTTAGGAATGGTGTAAATCGCTTAAAGTTTAGTAACTAAAACCAAATCGTAAAAAAGTGTCTTTGAAATCAATAAAACTACTTGACCCTGGTTTAAAACTGAATCTCGTTACTAATAACGGCTGCCTCGCAGACCCAAGATCGCGGGTTCGATTACATCTGAGAAGGCAGAGTTCCAGAATGAGGAAAACGCAGCTCGAATGATTATTTAGTAGTAACAAAACCCCTGAAGTATCGAATCGCCACACTAACTTTAAGCAAATAATTAAATCTCACATTCTTCAATATTCACTGAGAGCTCATCAGCTTTAATGTAAGCTTCAGAAATAGGAATCGAGAGCCATCAACATGGTGCCACTAAAAGGCCTTTGCTTGTGAAAAATTTACCGAGTCTGTCAAAGCAACAGGGATAGAGAGCCCAGTCGCTTGCCCTTGGATACGAAATGCCCCAGGTAAGGTTCAAGTCCGGGCATTGCCAAATAACTGCCGGGCAATAAACGGTATATGCAGTCCAAAATTCCGAAAAATAATTCCCGTTGTAGAGGAAGTGAAAATACGATTATGGTACTTATTGTTGTTGAAAAGTATAATAAATTAAAATTAGGTGTATTTGTGACAAAAAGTCAAATGAATCAACTGCAAATGCAGATAAAGTTGAAAAATTATTATTTGTTGCGCTGTCGATAAATAGTTATTGACGAATTCAAACAGCCTCAAAGGTCTGGGTAACATAATTTGAAAGCTTAGTCCAACCAAACCTTCAAGGGGTATCGGTATGTCGCTCAAGAGGTTTTTACGATATCATATGGTAACCTATGATATCCAGTTTTCCCTTTATAAATTACTAACTATCAGCTCTCATTTAATAGTATCCTGTATTCTACTATACAATATAGCCGCTTTTTACATGTTGGAATAAAAATGACGATTTTTTTTATTATTTCAATTGTTCGTTTATATTTTTAATCAATTCGAAATCCTTTTCTTCTATGACTGCACTTTTATTTTAAAGAGTGCAGCCATTAATCTAATTTTTTATCAATACTTTTTCAGAATAAAAAAATCTTAACTGATACCAATCTACAAAATATAAAATTATGTTGAATATAAATTTACATGGCAAGTGATACAAAAGATTTAAACTTTTCATTTTTTAATAAAGCTATATAGTAAAACTTATTTCAATATAAAATCAGCTTATAATAATTTATATTCCTTTGTAAGGTGATTTATTTATTGTTTTTTTTTTTTACCAGTAACCCCAATCCCTGCCATCACTATCGGCACTTATGTCAATACCATATCCCGCAAAAGAGATATTAATGACACAAAATTATATTGCTATGTTCGGCACAATTCGATCAATTTCTATGGGTGTAAATTCGCAAATGGAACATGTTTTGCGGCTCTCTCCTTAGGGAATTCGAACTTATTGTTATTCCCTGGAACAATTCCTCCCGATTCTAGTAAACCCGAATCTTATAATCGAATCTGCTATTAGGCCACGCCTTCCCCATGTCACTAATGGTAGGCCCGACTGATCAATGACGTGCGACTTAGATGTGACGTCACAGATTTTAGTTTTGGATTCAAAGGATGAAATCTGAAATTGATTTTTCAGATTTTTTTTTTGCTTTAAATTTGAAGCGAGTGAGATTCCCCCTCCCTCTTTAATACCATTCCGATTTCTTGAAATTTCTTTTTTAAATATGAGTCGTCATAAATTTCGAACTATTATTGGGATTGGAGAGTGTTTGATATTAAAGTATTCTTATTCTATGAAATCGATTACAAAACTTTTTTTTTACCGCTTTCAACTTTATACTAGATTAATGATGCGGATGCATTCCTGAATTAATTGTAAATATAATGAAAATTTTGTTTTATTTATTCGATGAAAGGACTATATCTTAAAGTTGACTATTAAGTATCTAAAGAGTTTAAAAATAGAGAATAATAAAGAGTTTCTTTAATAATGTCATAAAGAGTAATGAAATGTAATATAATGTAAATAAAAGAGTTTTTTAAATATGTATTTGAAATAAATGCAATAAATGCTAAAGATTTTTTTTTAAATGATGGGAATTTAGTTACAAATGATATCATTATATCCATGCCATTTTTCCAGCTATGCTCTTAACTTACCGGAATTTTGCAGGGATTGAAATTTTACTTTAAAAAAGTAGTTACCAAACGCAAATAGTAACTTACTACAGTTTATTTTAGCAATTCCAAGTTGTAAGAAAATTGCGATTTAACCGCTATACCGTTTTTAAAGAGAATCAAGAAAAACTAAACATAAGCAAAACAATGCAATTAGAATTAATAACAAAATTTTTATTTAATTTCAAAAGGATTGCATCTCAAAATTGAAATCCAATAGCCTTCGGAAAGGAACGAAAATTTTCTTTACTTCATTAACGCTGAAACTAAGTTACAGTTACTTTCTGAAAAATTTACCCAGAGTTTACTTTAAAAAAATAACTGTTACAAGTAAAATGAAGCAAAGCGTTATTACTCTAATTCATGGAATTTCGAACTTTCATATTTAATAAAGATAGCTCTTGCTTACCTCCGTTTTCGAAATCTATATTATAAATGAAATCTATCCATTTTTTGAATAGAAAAAACCTGATTTTCCAAATCGGCACCAATTCCAATTAAATAGGACAATTCGAATTCTACTGTATTAATTTAAACAACAAATTGTTCACTGGTTTCAAAGAGTTGGTTCAAATTGGTCCCATAGACTATGTGTAATGGATGTCTACTACGTCTATGGCACGTCTAATATGAACCGAACTAAAATGACACATCTGCTGTCACAATAACTAATTAGTAGCTCTTTTAACAAATTACTGTCTAGTTAAGGGTTGTGTATGTGTTATGACGAGATAATAAGGAGATTAGAGTCGACATCAAAGCGCAGCTTATATCAAATTAATTGGATGTCATATTACAATAAAATGTATATAATTAACACGTTTGTTAACAATTAACAATGGTTCGAAATAGATGTAAGATGATAGTAATAATAGATGCGAATATGTAATGACCTTATGAAAATAGATAACTGATTATTAATAGCAGATTATTATTAGATAGAGAATTATTAAAATCAATGGATCTAGCATAAAATATTTCTGTTATAACTAAATTTTTAACACATTATTTTGTTTCTGTGTTATAAATTAGTTGTTACTGTAAAGCAGTGGGCAATTGTTATAACAAATACTCTAAAAGCATTTTTAAATGGACTGTATAGTACAGCAGTTTTCAGCCAAGCAGTGAAGAAGACACACTAATATCGGATGTTTTTTTGTATCAACTTTATCTATTGCTGAAGCTACTGTCCCCTTTTAGCAATGTTATGTTTTGCACAGTGGATGAGCATAGTGGAAGAACGTGCTCAGTAACAAAAATGGGGAAAAACGAGTAAAAATGGTGAAAATGAGTCATTAAAGTCTTTCATTTGCACTTAGATACATTAAAAAAGATACTTGCAAATGCAAATGCAAAAAAAAAAAAATACTTAACAAGTTTCCACTTTTTCATAAACTTAAAGTTATCTTTAGATTAGGTAATAACCTATGTTCATTGGATACATTATTTTTTTTTTTTTGAAAAATGTCACTTAGCACGTTCTTCCTCTAAGCTCTTTCAATTTAGATAATGCTTATTACCAAATAGTTTTTCCTGTAGCAAAAGTTACTTTCTTACTTTTATTTTAAATTTTTATTTTGATATTCTTCAGGGTTAAAAATATCTTTGTAAAAACAGTAGCCCATAAGAAAAGTGAATTTTTAAAAGGATTTGGATGATTTCAACTAATGAAATAAGTGTTTTTATCGGCGGAAGATGTTTTATAGCCATATAAATAGTTTTATAGAATATTGCATACGTGTAAGCTATTTTAAAGTAGCCTTAATTTTGAAAAGAATGGAGACTTATGGAATAATGAATAATTATGATTTCCTTTAAGTTTAACAATCGTGCTGCGTAATTTAAACCCAATCAACCAACATTATACCAATCAATTTGAAGAATTTAATTTTAATATTTTTTTTGTTAATTTTTCTCCCATTATATAATCTATATCGAAAAATACCAAGCATATAAACTTTTATTAATAATCTTTTATCAATTTATCAAATGTTATTTTTTTTTGTTTTATTCTTAAAAAGCCGATATTATTACTTTTGAAGTCTTTAATCGTATTTAGTTAGAGAAAACACAACATTAATCATAACTATTTTCTAAGATTTATCCTCCTTCGCCGGATAATCTGAATATCATTAACAAAAAACACAAACCAAAGATTCAGCTTAATGATTGATGGAATCTCATGGAATTTCAATAATTCATAAAAAGCCATTTTTTTTTTACATAAAAAGATTATTTTGATTGAAACGTCATCATTTATGGTCATCTTTCTCTTGCATTATTTATTCAAAAATATTCTTCCAAACTATTAAACTTTTAAATGATATTATTTGAAAGAAGTCGACGTCTTGATCCTCGTTTGCGTCCGGTTCATATGACTATCATTTCATTTTCTGTGTAAATTTTGCAACTTTAGTTCAAAAAGGGTATCTGCCTATAGTTGTTTTAGATATACTCTACACTCTTAAAACAAACAAGCGATTTTAACTTAGTCTGAGTTGATTTTCATTCCTTTCGGTGTCGAAAATGCACTTCCGCTATAGGAGTGGATTTCACTCTTTTGTTTTGATAAACCTCCAACAATCTTAACAACAAACAAGTGATTTTAAAGCGATTATGAGCGATTTAGGGCGATTAAGAGCGATTTAGGAGTTAATTTCACTCCTTTTCAGTGTTGAAAATGCACTTATCCTATAGGAGTGGATTTCACTCTTTTGTTTTAAAAGTGTAACGTCGCTAACAGCCATCGTGAAGCTTTAATATGCCACTGAAAAACCCTTGCCATATAGAGCTTGAATAGTGAATAGCCTCTAGCTGATGGTAAAGCCTTCAGACCTATAGCGATACCAGAATAAATAGGTGGTTCTAAAATACGACGCCCGTCGCCAATAACTCTCGTGTAGCTCTAGTGCGATGATAATTCAAACCTACCTAACCAGAACAAATAGTTATTGATTAATCATATGATGACACTGTCATCCTCTGAACGGAACATCTATTCATACTCAATACTCATTTATTCATTGTTACATTTCTCAAACCAAGAGGTTAGGTTAGAATAAATTATCCTCGTGTAGCTCTAGTGCGACGTTAATTCAAACCAAACCAAACCAAACTAGAATAAATTATCGTCGCACTGAAGCTACAGAGGGGCTATTGGAAACAGGCGTCATAATTTATAACCACAGTCAAATGATGAACCTACACCTAAGCAGGCACCCAACGTAACTTACCGCCTAGAGATAAACAAAAAAATCAAAATATGAAAATTTAGACTTAAACGGCGCTTATTCACAAACTCTTTCACCAAAGGTTTTAAACCATTTGGTGAAAAAGTTGGTGTTTTTTAATATATATTAATTAAAATCACAAGAGTATTTCTTGAGAAACTTGCTCTATTGTGATGATAATTTAACCTAATCCTTTTAGAAAAGAGAGAAAGTAAGTGCAAAACGTTAAATAAAAATTTACAAAAATCTGCATGCACCTGCACAAGTTTTCATTATTTGTGTTTAAGCAATTGATGGCTAAAATTAACTCTTCGTTTGGCTCTTTTGAAAGGAGTGATTTGTTTAATTCCAATGGAAAACTTGCATTTTACCCAAATCTACGTACTTATACCACTTTTATGCATTTTAGAAGCTGTATATTCTGAATACTTGGTTTAAAAAATCTTTGAAAATAAATAATTTTAATCGAAATATATGTAATAAAATTTCACGATTTCACATGACCGAAAACGGCGTCTGACGGTACACGACATGCTCTTGGCGAGTTTTCTGAAAGTATGGACCGACATTTTTCAGAGTCTTCATAAAATATACAAATTTAAATTTTAGCTGTCATAGTACATTTAAAGTTTTTAAAGTTAGTAACATTATTTTATAGGGCACATAAATACTTTTCAATGTGTATTGT
Organism: Hylyphantes graminicola; assembly: GCA_023701765.1. Classification (NCBI taxonomy): domain Eukaryota; kingdom Metazoa; phylum Arthropoda; class Arachnida; order Araneae; family Linyphiidae; genus Hylyphantes; species Hylyphantes graminicola. The sequence goes on along the minus strand of CM043114.1, from coordinate 34,260,752 downwards.
TTTAATGAGTGATAATTGAAAGTAGTGTAGCATACTCCTAGTTTTTCATGCATTACCTTCATATTTACCCTCTCTCTCTTCTATACTCACTTGCACTCAACACTTGCATCTGCATGCTTGAAACTGAATATTGTATCAACTGTATGTAGGACATCGGCCATTTTCCCACTTCGGTACAAATTAGAGAACCTCAAGAAAATTAGACTCTCTTGAGGCTCTCTCTAGTACAAATTGATTTTCGCCTCAACGGATACTCTGAGATGCAAATATGCTAATTTATGTTTAGGTTTTTTTTCATGGGAAAGATTTCTATTACATTTAATGACAGTGTTTCATTTTGTGTGATGCGTTGGCATTGCTAATGATATGCCTGGATGCCCTGATTGCGGGTTTTGGTATAAGATGAAGCGAAAATTGCAAGTCTCGTGACTCAGACTTTTACTTAGTCTTGGCATGATTTCGAAAATAATGCTAACTTTGAAATATTATATTTTCTTGGATCTGGGATTTTTCGTATGTAAATTTAATTGCAGAACTCCTTTCATTTAATTCACGACAAAGTACCTTCGACTTTATTCCCAATTTAATTCGTTCTTTTATTGGTTATTTGGCTTGGAATAATAAAGAACACTTTTATTAATTGCAAACTTAAAACCACTATATATTTGTTTTAATACAAAAAAAAATCCTTACCTTAAATTTTTACTGTATCTATTGGCTTAGTATTCACAAGGTTGAGTTATTTTTTTGCGTTTTCATTTTAAACTTGTTATTAAAATAAATATAATTTTGTAAATATTTTTTTGTTCTAAATAGCTATATATGGGGTTAAAACTTCATGCTTGATTTTACCTAAAAAACGCATTAATTAAGTGTGTTATACTTATTCCTTCTCTAATACAAGAATAAGTATTGTTGCAAAAATTACGTTTCAAACGATATCAAACGCAAACAATGTAAAGTAAACAATGTAAAGCAAACAATATAAAGTAAACAATGTAAAGCAAACAATTTAAAGTAAACAATGTAAAGCAAACAATATAAAGTAAACAATGTAAAGCCAACAATTTAAAGTAAACAATGTAAAGCAAACAATATAAAGTAAACAATGTGAAGACAAACTTGTAGAAATGGAAACTTTTTAAACAAAACATTTGCTTGTTATTAGTTCTATATCACCAAACAAATATATGTTTCAATCACTTGTCCCCCGGACGTTGCCGTCAATCTATTCGGAAGCATTACTCTTCGGCTTTAATTTGTTAGAAACATTTGACATTGTTCTAAATAGCTATATATGGGGTTAAAACTTCATGCTTGATTTTACCTAAGAAACGCATTAATTAAGTGTATTATACTTATTCGTTCTCTAATACAAGAATAAGTATTGTTGCAAAAATTACGTTTCAAACGATATCAAACGCAAACAATGTAAAGTAAACAATGTAAAGCAAACAATATAAAGTAAACAATGTAAAGCAAACAATTTAAAGTAAACAATGTAAAGCAAACAATACAAAGTAAACAATGTAAAGCCAACAATTTAAAGTAAACAATGTAAAGCAAACAATATAAAGTAAACAATGTGAAGACAAACTTGTAGAAATGGAAACTTTTTAAACAAAACATTTGCTTGTTATTAGTTCTATATCACCAAACAAATATATGTTTCAATCACTTGTCCCCCGGACGTTGCCATCAATCTATTCGGAAACATTACTCTTCGGCTTTAATTTGTTAGAAACATTTGACATCGAACCCCTTTCGGCGACATCACCGAAGTTACAAATGAATCGGCCCACAAAACAATGGCCCCCACTGTCATGGCAGACATTTAAACTGAGGAACGCGCGAGGTTAAATGCTTCCAGAGCTTTGAAGTCGCTGGATTTTAGATTAAAGAAAGTGTAATCGGCAATTTTGCAAATTTTGTTTGATGTACAGGTAGAACTTTAATTATCCTCATCAATAGGGACATGATATTATTCGGATAATTGGGTTGATTCTTGTTATCAAATTTCTTCCATTCTTCTTCTTGCGATCGGTACTCCTATTGACCCCTGTGTTCCTACATGACATTTAATTTATTTCATTAACATTTATGTTGCCACTGAAGAAATATCTTTAAAAAATATTTTCATCAAATTATATGGAATAGTAAATTTGGCTTTCGCATCAAACTTTTTTCATGAATTTTCGGAATTTCATGAATAAAATACATACGTTAACAATTAAGTTCCTGATATATTTCAGTTAATTTTTATCTTTACTTGAAAGTTTAAAAAGTAATAATAGAATACATTTATATCAAAACTCAAGCGTTGTTAACTACTATGTTATATTAGACTTTAATGCCCTATTATACTATATTTTAAATAGACCTAAGGTCGCAGTGTTCGGCGAACTTGCCCCCCACCAAGAAAGCCATAAATCATACTATATTTTATATTATCTAAAAAAATTGTAAATCAATATTTCTAAATCCACATCTGTGTTTTGAAATATTAACCCAACCTCCTTCAATATTGCCATTATGGTGGTCTTAAATTCTCATATTTGATGTTTGTCATAAACTTTAGAGACAATATATAAACCAAAAGTTGGCCCTGGTCAATATAATGTTGTAAAAAACACATTTTAGTGCTATCAACCAAATAAGAATTTGTTTCAAAACCTAGTTCATCCCAGATCAGTCACATCTTTGTTAAACTTGCGCAGACAAGGGGCGATGTTCTTTGGCGAAAAACGTTTGCATGAGAATCTGACAATAGTAGTTCAATTAATTATTGGCGTCGTCTCCTCGAAGAAAGGCTTTTGAGGGGTGAAGTGGGCCTCGCCAAAGATGTCAAGTCTTGTGCTTTGTCTGGAAACCTTCCACTGAAAGTATAATTAAGGTGAAGTCAGCAATTAGCATCCAGATTGAAGAAAGCCATAAATCTCGTGTCTAGAGAAAGCTGGCCAAGGAAAGTGAGGGTGCTCTCGTTCGAACAATTATTTTCGAGGATAAATATTGTCATGAAAAATCTAAAGTCTAGTTTAATTTAAAATACTAAAAAATGTTCAGCTTTCTAATGAATATGCAGGGTGATAGTTTTGTAATTATTGACAGGATTCTGAGTAAAATGACTCTGAATTGTACGCATAATTAAAACAATTCTAACATTAATCAACATTTTTTGTGTAGTGTACCCTGTTAAACGGCTCCAACATAGTCTCAATAAAAAAATCGCATTGCCATATTTTAGAACAGTTATCTTCATTTTTACGCAATAAGAAGGCTAATGTTAACCGACCTCCTACTTATAGTCGAATTGAAATAAACAAATAATATATACTATCCATAAAAGTAGTGGAATTCAAACATAGTGGCATTCTGAATCAAAGTTTTCACTGTTTACTCAGCGAATAAGACTTCACCTTCCAAGTAATAGCTCAAATACAGTTTGATCGACAATTACAATGGTGGACCAACAGCACTGTTGGCCGTGATAGCCTCATTAATAAACGTCCATCCATGCCAATAACCTTCCGAAATTGCGGGTCCGTACAATGCCAATGCGCATGCGTTGTTATTCACAAACTATTCGACATCGAACTAGCATCCTCCCGCCAAAGCAAAATGTTGTGAAAATCAACACAGGCCCAACATCTTTCCAACATGTTACTTTTCATTTTATAGGTTAGAATCGTTGGACTACTAATTTGTGACTGCCTTAAATATGCTATTTTGCAATGCCACTGCTACAAAGCATGATGTTCAGACTTGCAGTATATCCTCTGTTCCAACATGTTTACATTCATTTTATGGATGAGCAACATTGGGTCTTTTATTGCCCGTACTGTTAGGACTCGATTTTAGACTGTGCAACATTTACACACTACCTCCATTGCTACAAAGAATGATGTTTGCAATTGCATCATATGCCCATCATTCAAATTATTTGTTTTTAGTTAGACATTATTATATATTAGGAAGGGATTTTTAAATTTTCATATAGAATCTTACAATAAAATTTTTAGGTGCAATTGTATTCTGGACTGTATGGCTGCAAGTAATTGATTGTACGTATTCTAGACTGTATATTGCTGCAAGTCATTGATTGTACGAATCCTGTGAGTTATCTTTCTTTCATTTATCGTTCTCATTTCCAATGTGTTGTCAGCTTAGAGGGAGAAATGCCCGTTTCTGCCAAAAATAATAAACGGATTTCTATCTTTCAACAAGAAATAAAATTTTGAGATTTATTCCCAGCAGCGCCCTTGTAAATTCCTAAAAGCTAAAAACAAAATAACAACACCAAAAAACAAAGCACAAACTTCTGCGGGCAAAACGCTTTGTCTCAAAACTCGTTGCAAGTGACAAGCGGTGATTCTTTTTTTTCTCGCCACTTTTTAGGTTTTGTTCCTTTTTTAAAGGCAAAAAAAAGAATGATAAATTGCCGCTCGGATGTTACAAAAACCTTCGATAAGGATTATTATTTTTTAACGCCACTGAATACTTCCTGGACGTTGATGAGGAAGATTGTAAGGGTTGGAAACTTGTGCTTTATATAAGGAAGGGTTGGTCTCTGTGCCTGTTCATTTTTCGTGGGTAGTTCATTTTTTAGCAAAAAATAAAGAATTTTTTTTTGTGCTCATATTGTATAAAATTTAAATGACAATTAAAGTATGTATTGAAGACAAATTGTATAAAACCAAACGTTACTTTATTAATTCTTTACGAAAATAAATAAAGAAAACGTAAGATAAATCTGTTTGTGCGACCTATATAACTAATTATAGGCCTTAGTATAAGTTAACTATTAAGTAAGAGTTTTATAGGTCAGACCTATCTTAAAATTACCCTTAATGAAAACCAAGGCACCCTTGAACATAAACTATAAAAGCGGAAAAACTAGTGATATGTTACTTTTTAATATATTACTCTCTTTGCAATAAATATAATATATAAACTCATTAGTAGATATTAAATGCATATTAAAAATAAACTAATTCTCGTCTATTCGAGCTTTTCAATGTTAAACTCTTTGGGTTGTGGTTTTTGTGCAAAACTAAAAATTGTTCGTTTTCGTAGAATAGTTTCTAATAGAGCTTTATTTTGTATGCAATTTCAATTTTCCGAAAAATATAAGAGCATTAGAACTACAAGTCAATTTATAAATGACTTCCAAACCATTTCTTCTTCTTTTTGACTGCACAATTCACTTGTAAGATGTCAAAGACAGTATTTGAAAGCAAGGAAAGATATTACTGAAGACAACACCGAGTGTCAAATAACGCTTGAAACATTTGCTCAACATCTCCTAAAAGATTGAGATAGGAAGCAAGGAGGTTGCATTTATCATTTTTCGGTGTCTAACAATATGTATTCTTGTAATTCGAGAAGCCCTCTATTTTGAACACCGGAGATTTTTCTCTCAACATGATTGGTGTTAAGAAAGGTGGGGACGTGAACAGTTTACTGCAGAATCTTTTCGAAGGTATGAAAGTTTGCTTTTAATCAAGCTGATGGCAAAAGTATTGGAAGTGGATCAATTTGTTTCGAAACACAAAGTTCTGATTTTATACTTTCAGATTTTGTGTTTATGTAAACATCGAGGGTTCTGAAATAGATTGATTTGATGAATTGAAAAAAAAAGTTATTAATAATCGAAATTTATTTGAATTATTCAATTCCCATTTTTTTAAAATCAATTTTTGTTTATTGCATCGGCCAAGCATATTCTCTTTATTTTTACTAATTTCTTTGGATATCATTTAAACATCGTTAGAAGTAAATGTTAAACTTTTATATTGAAAATCTTAAATAAACATTAACGGTAAACTATATGGAAATAAAATATCTGCTTTGTTTTCCAAAAAAACAAATAATTTCCATTTAATGGAGACTTCAAAGTAGGGCATTCATAATAAGGGCAACATAAAATAATTAAAAACATACATCGAATGTTTGAATAAAATATTTTAGAATAAATAGTTTTCCATTTTTTTCTAGTACAATAAAATCTTCTTGTTGTCTTTAACTTAGTATTACGTTAGAATATTGTTTGCAAATTCATGCAAATATACAGTCTAAAGTTAATCAATAAATATATCATTGTATGAATATTGTTCAGATTTAAAAATCTATGTTGTTTCTTATTTAGTGTTTAAATAGTATACTGTAGTTAAGAAATATATTTCGTTTTGATATTACAAAATAAGGAAAGGTATGGTCGATCGATATAATGGTTCCATTTCTTTCCCCTAGATGTCAGCGTTTGCATTGTTAAGACTCACAAAAATTTATAAATTATTCGTTTGCTCAGGAGAGTTGCTTTTCGTACTATTTATTATTATGATATTTAAACATAATAAGTATTTTGTATATATTACTAAGTATTACTTTTATGCATCATCTATTCAAATTTCGCATCTATTGCGGCAATCAAAGAAACATCAAAAGCATTTACAAATAACAATTAGCAATGAACCGAAGATAACACTTTGTACTTAGAGTTGACTCATTGAAGTAAGACTGACTGATTTTAAATATAAGACAAATATTCAGCTTTCAGTCGAAATAAAGTAATTTGATACTTCTCGAAGAAAACACTTCTGGAACACATATTAACCATGTAAATCTTACTTTGCTATAATTATTTATAACTTATGGTTTATAAATGACAATAAGTGAAGTAAAAGTGAGAGATATTTTGGATATTGATCTATATAACCTACTACTCTCTACTTTAATAGCAACTAATTGGCTTCTGACGTAGCCCTAATTACACATAAATCCATTTTCGTACTAAATATTTTAATCACCACATTTTCACTACTTACTTTATGTTATAAAGAAAAGGGTCTTTATTTTTATTAAGTTATAACTTTCTTCACTCAAAGTAAATTCCGAATTATCTCTATACCTTTAAAAATTCAATTATCTCCTATTCAATTATATAATTGCAACGCAATGACACTTAAGAGCTTTTCCCAAAACCGAATTAGCCCGTGTTCGAATCCCGCGTAAGGCATGGCTATTTGTGCAGCCTTCAGTACATGTGGAGAACGTGCTCGCTAAATATGTGAGCCCGAAAAACCTTTTGGTGGCCATAGCATAGTGCCATGGGTGCAGGTTGTCTGGAAAAATTTGCCTCTCCCCTCCAGCGACGTGCCTAAATTGAGGATTCGACACCCTTTTTTAGGGGAAGTCAGACAGCCTCACTATTAAGGATTCATATATATTTTTTCGGGATGAAAAAAAAAAATCATGCATTAGAGGGTTAAGAAACTACGAACGGGAATTTAATAAATAAGAACGCATTGAGATAGTTTCTCCGACTGAAATTTTATTGTCGCGTGTACTTCTGCACGCGTACAATAAATGTTTGATAAACAAATATTAAGATTTTTTTTAGCCAAACACTTATTGGCATTGTTTACGCCTAATATATTACTCTTTATCTTAGAACATCTCTGTTATAAAAAATATTTGTAAATGTATCCAATTTTAGATTGTTAAAAAATAATAAGAAAACACATTTTTTTAAAGTTAATATTTTAACGAAATAAATTTAATAATACACATTTTCACTTTCACTCCCAACTTTTTTTTTTTTTGTTTTTAATTTTTTAAAAATAAAAAAATGTTAAATTTAAATTGTTATGAATGAAAATGAAAAAAATAAAAAAAAAAAAAAAAAAAATTTTTATACTCTTATTTAAAGGGGGAAAAAAATAATAAATAAATTTTAATAAATTATAATAATAATTTTTTAATTTTTTTTTTTTTTTTTTTAAAGGAAATATATTGAAATTTATTTTAAAAATAAAAAAAAAATGCAAGCATGAAAAATTTAGGTATTTCTATAAAACTGTTTTAAGTTAAAATTTATTTTACCATATATATTATTCTTTTTTTATTTAATAAAAAAAAAAAATATAAATTTCTTCAAATACGTTATTCTTCCATCTTAAGATGTATCTAACTATACATAAGTTGGCAGTTTTAACTTAGTAAAAAAAAAAAAACACAAATGATTCCCCAAGGATTATATTTGGGAGCGAAGGGTTTTAAAACATGTGCTCCCCTATTTGTTTTGAGCAGTGTAATATGTGCTAAAACTTCTACATATTTAAGAAATATAAAACAGAAAATAATACCAAAGTATTAAATCTATTTAAGTTGTCTTGATATAATTGCAAGCCAATCTTTTCGGAATTACAGTTATTAACTGTTGTGACCTTTTGAAATGAAAAAACTACACTTTTGACTACATTTCTTTTAAAAATACGTTGAATTTTCAAATTGTTTCGAAATATCTGTGATTTTATAATTATAAAATTTCTTATAAAACATGAATCCCTACACAGAGAGCATTCTATTTCTTTGATAAGGTTTAAACTTTTACTTTTTACGCACAAATTATTGAATGAAATTTTTCAATATGATGACATTTATTTGATACTGATCATTTATATTTCCTGTTTTTACCAAACTGATTGAAATATAAAATATGAGTTGACTTCAATACTTTAAAAATGGAACGATGAACACTTTTATCACATACTATTCATTTTCAGCGAGAAACTTGATTATAGTCTTTCATCTACATTTTCTTGGGAGGAAATTGATACATCAAATCAAACTGTGCCTAGTAAAGTGAAGCTTCAACCATGTTGAGAAGAGTTTCAATTTTCCGTTCATGGATAGATACATTTATTTGACAAATTATAAGCGTTACACTACATGAGAGCCTTGTCTCAAGTCTCCGTGCTATCATCTTGCTTTCATTACATTGAAAATGCAATTTAAAAAGTATTCGTACCATATTTTACGGAAAAGTGATGTAAACACGAATTGAATTTTATGTAGGATCTATAGAAATGTGGTGATCATTTGGCATTTCTAACAGTTAAAAGTATTGGGTTTATTTTTTTAGTCCATTAGATTCTTTAGAGAATTGTTCCAATCAATAAATCTGGACAATCCAATCGATAAATCTATATGTTATATAAACTAACTTTAAAAAATATAAATTCAGAACCATGCCACTTTTTTACTTTCTCTGAAGATTATTTTTTTGCGTGGAATTTTGTAAGAAAATATCGTACTGCGTGAACTTCATAAAAGAATCATAAACAAAATGTCTTTTTCTAAAAACAATATTTCTTAACCTTAAGGAAAAGCATATGTGGCATATATGTCTTAAGCTACACGAGCATAACAATGTACTTCTACTGATGGTTATTCACGAAAAAAAAAAAAAAACTCTAACAAAATAACCCTTACTTCTGGAATGTAAGACTCTGGAATGCAATAGTAAGTGTGCCTGTAGAAAAATGCCTGATGTTATATCTCATAACATTGAAAAACTACCCTTTTTAGAATATGGTAGAGATATGCAAGTGTATATTTGCAGTGTGATGTATGGTAAATATACAAAGAATAACATCACCAACAAATGGCGGTATTTGAGCTCTTGATGCTGTGACAACAATAGCGAAGGACTGTGGGTTGGGTGGTAGGAAATGGTGTTTGGTAAAGTGTTACATAAGAAATAATGCTCCCCAGAAAAAAAAAAGCTCTAAATCAAAGTGTAAGGTGACTATTTTCATTTTTGTACCATGATGTTCATGCTAAGGTTGATCTTGTTCGGTAAAATGGTTAAAAATATTAGAAGTTCTTATGAAGCATGTTTCTTTTCTAGAAACAATCTCTAATAAAAATAACCTTTAAATAATTTAAACCATAATGCTATCTGTATATGTTATCTTTCTAATTGGTTGCAATTCATTTTTGTGGAACTAAAACTTTAATTTCTAAATTTGAGAGTATACAAGCACACAATATTGACTTATTTTATCGCTACTAATGCTTGTGTATATAATTATGATGCATTCGAAAATAAATAAATATTTATGTTGAAATGAAACTATTTTTACTAATTGAAACACGAACGAAACAACTTCTAAAAGACATTTATCAAAGAATAATAAAAATGTCACATCCCTCAAAATAGTTTTCAACGCATCATACATGAGATTAAGACAGTAAACAGCTTTCCCAAAACCTTTTTGTAAGAGATCTTTATTTCACAACTTATTATTGCCAATAACATAGAAGACAAATTGCATAGAACTATGACAGTTCGCAAAGTCCCAGTAGATCAAAACAAGCATCTAGTTGGGAAATACCTTTGGAGGCAGCAACCCTGAAGAGGAAAGGGCTTATTGATTAAACTTCGATATTTCTGGATAATCTAACCCTAAATAAATTGCCGGATATTTTTTTTATCCGGCCCCGGGGTTTACTGTGAGTCACTCGGTCTCCCCTTAGGCTTAAGTCTCCTTTGGCGAAATCCCCTCGATCATTTTTATTTGATTTTTATTCACGGTGATTTTTTCTTCTTTTTCTTTACCGTAAATGATCGAATTATTGAAGGATCGAGATTGAAATACCGTGAAAAAAATGTCATCGTAATTAATCTTTGGAGTGTTTTTTTTCTTCCAGTGATTGGAATTATTTTTAATAAGGAACTCTTTTGGAATTCGTATGGGATCAATGTATGGGAAATGTTGACCTGTGTCATGTACTTCGTCACTATTTATCTATCGTTAGATATAACATAAAAATTTCCTGCATACAAAAGTTTGCATTTGCGTTAAAAACAAAATAATTACATAAGTACCGTTAAAGCGGATAACTTTGACCACTCGTCGGAAAAAGATTTGTTTCTTAATTTCTCTTCATAAAATGATTTCATCTTAAAGTGTTTAACATTTTTGGAAAGGTCAAAACATCGCCTTTCATTTCATGTAAAAAAAAAAAATTCTCGTTATTGTTCTGGCAATACTACAAATGCTGTTTTCATTTTTACGAGCATTAAATGACAAAAATCTACCTCTTCCAACTTTTGTCTGGAACGCTTAAAAAATATTGAAAATATTTAAATAAAACACTCAATTCGTTTTTTTATTTATGGGGAAGAATATTACACTATTTGTTTTATTCTAAGTTGAATACTTTTTATGATGTATTTAAATATTGTTAATTGCCAATTGTAGCTTTAATAAATATTGGTAGCTTTTGCCGATGAATGCGGGTAACTTTGGCCAAAGATGTAAATATTTCTTTATTTAAGTTTGCACTTTAAAAATGCATGTAAAAGTGTATTTTGTTTAACTATTTTTTTAAAAAAATTCTCACTTTTATGATTACTAATTTTTTTTAGATATTTTTAAAAATAAATCTCACGATTTTAAAGATAAAGATAGAATGCAAGAAACATATATATACCACTCAAAATCGCAAATGTCGAAAGGTAAACATTTTCAGATGAATAATTCTGAATATATTATTTTTCCCCTTTTATGATAAAATCATTTGTTTTTTATAAATATATTTTTTTTAAATATTGCTTCAAAAAGTTCTTTTTCCCTTATTATTGAAATGGAAGTTTATTTTTCTTTTAAGCGACAAACAATCCTGGTATTCATCGTGTAATGGCATTCCACGATGCACTGCAGTGTAAATGTCAAGTTATTTACCATTTTCAATGACTATATGTCTTATAAATTTTGTTATTTTTAGGTTTAAAGTTTAATATTGCTATTTAATTCGTTAACACAGCCTTGAAGGATGCTAAAATGTATGTTTCTTATGTATTTCATGGGTGGCCAAAGTTACCCTCCCGGCTCCAGCAGCGTCCTAATTTTTTAAAATTAATATCATTTTTTTATTAATTTCTAAAATTTAACAAAAATGCTTGAAAAATATTCCTAAAAGTACAATACTTAGAATGCATAATGATTTTTAAGTGTTTAAATCGTTTTTGTAGTTAAAATTTACTTTTTTTGTAAAATAAGCTATGATTTTGGACAAAGTTACCCGCACTGACGGTACTAGTCAAAAAGACTTTCCTTTGCTAGAAATTTAAAAAACATAAAATTGCATATTTTAAACTATAAATATTTGTAATATAATTAATGAAAGTATAATTAATGTCAAATCTATGAAATTAATGTTTAATAAAATGTTTATCTTTTTTAAAGTTGCTGCTTTATTGGCAGATAAGCTTTTACAGGTTACCCCAGGTTTAATAAAATGTTAAAATTAAGAATCTGAAGAATAAGGATCTTCCATGCAGAATCTCTTCGCTATAACAATACTTATTATATATACTACAATGTTTTGGAATTAATATATCTCATACCTTTTAACAAGGATAAATTTATTTTTAGGAAATTTTATTGTCTTCCAAGTAATTCCATAATATTATTCTAAAAATTTAGCAAATGATGAACAAGATACTTATATTAAACTGAAATTGGAAAAATTGTAATCGAAAGAGTAATATAGAAAGAAAAAACACAAGTTTAAGAACCGATAGTAAAATAAATAAATGAATTATTTTGGAATAACTGAAGGGTATAGCAAAGATCAAAACAAGAAATTAATAATTACAATAAGAAGAGAAAGTTATTAAAGTAATTGCAATGTTAATTGTTTAATGATAAGTGTTTATGTTAATTGTTAAATGGTATTGTATAATGTAATTGTTATATATTATTGTTAATGTTAATTGTTATATGTTACTGTTTCATGTTAATTGTTATATGTTATTGTAATGTTCAGTGTTATATCTTATTGTAACGTTAATTGTTACATGATATAAAGTGATTGCTGATTAAAAAATTAGAACTACAGCCCGTATATTATTTTTTTTTATCATTGTTAATTTGAATTACCGTAAATACAATATACTCATTTCCTGAGTAAATTTTTACTTTGAACAGCAAATTGTGAGCCGCAAAAAAATTATGAATAATTTTAATAATATAATTGTAAATATTTTTAATTTTTTAACTTATTGAATACTTTATAGGCTATTCGGAAAGTATAATTTACTTAATATTCTTTAATATGGTATTAATTACTGATAAATAATTTTATGTATTAGCTGTTTTACCTAGTGATGAACATAACAACAGTAAACAGGGTTGTAAGAAACTTTTTGAAATAAAAATATGTATAACTTTTCTTTAATTATGTGTGGTCAATTGTTCTTTTGTTCCTCGATTAAAAGCTTCAAAATGTGGATAATACAACCGATCAAATAGCTGACTTTGAAAATAATTATTTTATTCCTGAATAACTATATTAATAAAAATGCTTTTCTTCTTTGAACGAGTATCGTATAATATTTCCTTAACGAGGGTAATTAATGGTGTTCCCTTGAGCAACCAAGAAATAAATTGAACTTCTAATTAATTTTTTGTTTGGTTACGGCTTTTAAATTACTTAATATTTATAACATGGTCATAGAAGTATGCTTTATAGAATTAGAAAAAAAAAGAAAACTTAACTGATCGTAAAGTTTACCTTTTCAAGCAGTGCATAAGGTTAAGTTTCTAATTTACCTAAGAACATAAAAAAGCAAAAATTTGTGAAAAATGGAGTTAATATTTAAGTTAATGGTGTTTACATTGAGTTCAAAGGATTTTGCAGCAGTCGATAAAAATAGAAGATTATTATTTATTCTATTTATTTCGAACAAGCTGCTTATAAATTTAGTTACAGTTTTATCAGTGAATGTTACTTCAACAAAAACGAAATTATGTAAGCGATTTGCTTAGAAGCTTAACATTTATTATAGTTTAAAAAGATTTTGCAAGATGAAACACATAGACATTTTAAACACGTTTAAAAATATGCAAATTTACTAAAATTTTAGAGCAGTTATATCTCCATCACCGAATACCTATGTTTAAAAATATAACTTAAGGGTAAGCAACGGGTATTTGAAAAACTTGTTATGCATAGTACCAGTGTAAGGAGACTTTTAACCCATAGGTGACTTTGTAAATACCATTAACACCTTCATTTTCGATTTGAAACGTTAAACTTAAGTTTTTGAAATTCATTGATCGTGTAACTTCACTTTTCTTACATAAATATTTCAGGATAACGATCCTCATTCGTATTATATTTTGTTTATTTAGATCAAATTAAGCCGAAACCTTATTTTTTGGTGGCAATTTTTTTCGCCAACCTTCGTTAATGAGTTAAGTGCAATTAAATCGACGAAAATATTGAGCTTCTTCTTCTCTTCTTTTTGTCGTCTTAAAAACTATTTAAACCCTTTGATACGTTTTCCCGCGGTGTAATTGTATTAGGAAATAAATTATTAACATAAAAACTATTTATTAAAATAAATAAATTATTCACATATAAACATTTTTACTTCCACTTCTCACAACTGCGTCACTACTTTTTGATTCTTTAAATTGATTTTTTGAGTTTGAAATATTTGGAAACATATACGTGCTTAAGTTGCTCTCCAATAAAAATTAATTAAAACAATATTTTCTATGCACTTAGGAGTGCATTGAATTGAATGGAAATGTTTCAGGTAATGTAACGCTTTCGTTTTCATTTTTATCAGTACAATATTTCATTGGCTGCGAACTAGATTTTATTGGTTTCACGTACTGCGATTTCATTGGTTGCTTCGGTTTCACTCTAAAAATGACAGATATATATAAAAAGAATTTTTCTTTCTATGCAAGCTTTATTTAACTAATGTTTTGAACAATCAACAGCACAGCGAGAAGTTGGGATTTAAAATATTTAATAAGAAAAATATTATTAAAATACTTATTTTAGAATACCAAAACACAAGTAATTCTAGTCAACATATGACAACAAACCGTTGGGGCTGTTGCCATCCACGACGACGTGAAACAACCAGGGAATATGGAAAATGTTTTATAGATTTCGTTAATTTAACTATGCCTTGCTTCAAAAACTGAAGACAAGACAAAGATCGAATCAAGTCGAAGACGTGTTATAAAATTGAATTATTTTGGTTTTTCGGATGTAAAATCAGGCTCAATTGTAAAAAAAAACTCTGTCCTGTAAGCTATAAATAGGAAGTTGCAAAATACAAATTCACCTTGAATAAATGAGTAATTCAAAGTAATTTCTTATTCATATTTAACCAATATAATTACAATTAAAATCAAACTATTTACAATTTTGGTATCCTCCTCGGACATTTCCATTTTATTGGCAGGTTCTCCTACTAGCTACTTCCGATACGAAACTTCTACGGAAATAATAATGACGTCAGGGCGGAATGCCGGATCGTGATTCAAAAGGCATGGGATTGTCAGATACTTTGATATGAGGTCGAGACTACCGAATATTTTCGGGGAATTTCGACATTTCAAAGAAATAAAAAGAAACCCATGACTTTTTCAAGGAAATAAGACGAAGAAATTGTGAAAAAAGTAAAGTGAAATGGAATGTCATGTAATTTTCATCCCACCTTCTCTGATTCAATTTTGGTTTTGGGAACTGGTTTATAAGGTAATTTTATCCGGTTATTTTGTGTGGAGCCATCATGAATTTCTCCAGTTTCTGGTATATTGGTGAGTAATATACTGAGACTGTGTATCGAGCAGTGTGAAAGAAAGTGACATAACTGAAAAAATAAATCTTTTTATCTAAAATTTCAACAATATGCCAAGTTATATAAGATATATTTCTGTTTACATCTGAAATTTTTAAATAATTTTGGCATAATACTAAAGCGACAAAAACCATTAAATTTTTTTCACAGAAGATATTTAGTCACGATGTATACAAACGTAGGAAGATTACAGGAGACAGTACAATACACAGACAAAATTTAACCATACAATTTAATGGACAATTTGAAGATATTTAAGAAACAGTACTGATATCAAAACCTTTAAAATTAAAAAAAAATACTAAATATATTACTGTAAGGTGGAGGGTTGTTAAATGTGCTCAGTATTGATTTTAGAACTGAACTATTAGGAAGTAGTTTTTTTTTTATATAAAATGCTATTTTTAAAAGCAATTTTATTTCGCTACCTATATTATACAATTACATAACTAATATTTTCAAACAAATTTCCAAAATATCCCATTTTAAGATAAGTCACTTTTCTTGGTAAATAGCGGTGTTTCGTAAGATGTCAGGAAAATGTGTGGTTGTTTTTTGCAAAAGGAATTTCAGGTTATTTGAGTAGAGGTTTTTACTTATTTTATTTAAGAATAATCCTAAGGTACGACAAACATTTTGGTGAAAGATAAATTCCAAGAGACAAGATTCTGTCTCAAATTGCTCAAATAAGTCTAAAATTACTTTAAAAAAAACATTTTCTAAAATGTTATTTTTTTAATTTTTTTTTCAATGAATACGTTAATAATTTAAATAATATATATTTTTAATGTAAGTTAAAACAATATACTTCTTCTTCGCTGACACTACAGCTTGTTACAGGCCAAGGCCGTCTCTCCAAGTCTCCTCCATCTGACTCTGTTAAAATAATATACAGCATTATAAAATCCAAATAAATTAAAATAAATACTTTTTAATATTATTTTATTAATGCAAGTAGAATCTATGTACCTTAAAGATTTTAAGTTAAACTGATTGATTTTCTCTTTATTGTATAAAATGATTTTGATTTAGCAAAATTGCACCCTTCAAATATTTTTTTGTATTGTCTTGTTGTTAAATTAAATTGATTAAGTAACCATTATCAAGCATTATAAAATTTATTAGTTAGTGCTTATTAAGTATTTTTATGGAATCATTTTTAAATAAACAAATAAAAATGAACTTCATCGATATCTGTGTAAAGTTTACTAAATATACCTTCTCGAACTGAGCAAGCACACAAGCCTGAAAATATATGTAAATCAACCAATCAACCAACCTTCTCGATGGTAGTCAGTAAAGGTAAATTTCTTCAATATTTTAAATATTTATTTTTATTGATGAATGATGTATTTGTTACCAGACCTTTTTTTAGTTATATAGACCAGCAATAAAAAATCAACAGAATTCATTATATTTTATTGTCATAAATTTGTTGGATTTTCTATCTGATATATTTTTAACGAAGCAAGAAACCTTCAAGAGCCTAGTCAATAATTTTTAAATGATTTTTATAAGCCTAGATATAAGGAATAATACAAAATAGGTTAACTTTAAAAGTTTTTCGAGATACGGAACAAAGGAGCTATATTCTTAATGTCAGATTTCATATTCT